>JAQFVV010000175.1:600000-1152443 GCA_028023455.1 Epiperipatus broadwayi
AGATTGTCCTGTATAAAATAATACATTCTTTGTTCAAGACAATATTAATGGAGTGAATTTATGTCACTCCTATCAATTGCAAGAATTAATTAGTTAATGATATATAGTGAAGCTAGAGATCACTTTTATCTCCATCTATGACTTGTACTTTTTTTTAAAGACATTTATCTATATTTCAACTAAATTAGAGTGTCCTAAAATTATATTTATACAATAAATGGTATTTATCTTTCTGATGAAGTCTAGACTCAAATTCAACATATTCTAAAAATTTCTTAATTTTTATAGACTTCACTCACGATTAATTCCAAGAAAATGTTTTTTTTTAAATGTCTTAATCTCTATAAACTACTCGTGGTTGATTATGTGATTTATAATTAAAAATGTAATATCATCATTACATTCAAAAATCTAAAATATAAATATTGGTTGCATAATTTGATCATTGTATGTTAATAACATTATGAAACTTTATTAAAAATTAATGCCTTAATATCACAATGATGTCTCACTTTTATAACAGATCTTTATATAAATGACTTAGATTAAAAAGATCACTTTAATAAATATCTACATTTTAATCTGCTAAGTGTTACAATGGTGTATTGAATTCTATGCTGTGCATTAATATCTAAATCTGCTTTTATGTATATTAATAATGTTAAGATATTCATTTATGCAAATTTTCAAGTTGATATTTATCTAAAAATAGAAGCAATATAATTTATTTGAACATTAATTGTTAAAACAATTTATAGTGATTATTAAAATATTAAGATTAAATAATATTATTTGACTTGCATTAACAATGCAACTCTCAGCATAAAATGTTTCTAACTATGAAGGTGAATATTTCATTATTTCCTAAAATTAAATCTCCTGTCATTAAGTTGATAATATATCCTAAAAACAGCTGCATAAAGACTTCAATAAATTGATATAATTAAAGTCATCATATTATGTTTTAACACCAATTTCTGTTCCAAATATCTCACATTTTAAAATAAAAATGTTTTCTTAGAGACTAAACTCATACAGTAGCGCCATTCAGTGCAAGCCAGAGTAATCAATAGATGCAAGAAGGTTTGTGCATAAAATCCCTATCTAGTGCCTACTCATCCAATATTCTCAGATTAGTTTCTAGCTTATGGCTTTCATCAGTGAGAAGCCTTGGATTTGAGAGTACTGGTCCTAGATCTTATGATCTAATGCAACCCTCCAGCATCCACATTTTATCTTATTAGCTAACTATAAAGCTCTGAGTCCAAAATGAAACCACAATAATGTTTTCCATTCAAACTCAATAGCTTGTATATTTGTATAGATCTGAACTCTGTTCAGCATCTATCTTTGATTTTTTTAATAATCACAGTCACCATAATCCTATCAAGCAGGATTGGTATTAATCCCAGACTGGATAAGTATTCACTAGATAGGGATTTTATGCATATTTCTTCTTGCATCCATTGATTACTCTGACTTTTACTGAATGGCACTACTGTATGAAGAGTTTAGCCTCTGTGTAAACAGCTTGTGTAAGCATAAAGAATAGTGATCATGTGATGTTTAGTAGTTTAATGTTTTCACAATGTCATTATGGACTAGCTGTTTCTTGTAAATACATTTTTGTAAGTAAGCACTACTACAAACCTTTTAATAAAAGTAACAAACATGTTGGTAAAATCACCTTAATTCAAGACCCCTATTTTATATTTTTCTGAAGAACTACTTGTATCCATGTTTTTTTTTTACACAATCATTTACAAGTTTTAATAGTTATTTTCATTTTGAATAACTATAGTAGTCTTAATAATTCCAAATCCTTTTTTATAATTTTTGAAACGTAAATCCCTATTATTTTCATTAATTGGATTTCATTTTTGATTGCATTGTTCAATTTAATTAAATTTCGCATTTACTTTCTTAATGCCTAATTATACCTTTACCTTGAACTATTTCCTTCATTTCCAAGAATAAATTATTTACTTCCATGCGAACAGACATTTGTGATTTACATGTTTCATAAAAAACGCCTATATAAACATCTTAATAAATAACATACTGCAAAATAAGATCTATCTAGCATTTCTTTATGGAGAAACAATACAGTAAAAGCCAATATCTGCTTAAATGATCAAATGCTGATTAGTTATAATTTACTGAGGCTTTTTTTATATTTTATTCTCTAGATAAGATGGGTATATAGTCAATGCTAATCAATAATTGTACTGCTAAGATTGAATATAGACTAGCTTTTTAAATGAAATCATATGCCTATTTTTATAACCTGGAACAATTTTCAATTTTTACCGGAGCTAGTCTCAAACTTCAAATCATGAGCATGAGAAGCAAGTTTGTTACTTTACGAAAATGCCCCATAGTTAAAAATTTTTTGGAAGAAGCATGCAGTAGCATGCGCCATCTCTTGGTCAATTTTGGTCGCAATTTCTTTATTTTAGACTTATTTGATAGGAAATTCAATGCTTTCAATTTTAGTTCTAAAAACATCCGCATATAGCGTTATATTTTTTTAAAAAAATCATTAATCTTCACAGCCTATTTGTAACATCGCTGTGTCTTCTTCTCTGATTGGATACCTACCAAATCTTCTAGGCGTGTTTCTAAATGACAGATTTGAAAAGGAGGATCAATAACAAAAAACCATTCTCACTAAAGAAAGAAGATGTACACATTCATAATGATTTTGATGTAAATAATTATATTTATTGTAATTTTTTATGTTCACAAATAATAAAATATAGTTCTCTATCAAAATATAAAGTTTGACTCGGAAAATTTTAAATATTAGAAGAAAAATACATTTGGAGAAATAATTTGTAACAAAAAATAATTATTGCTACATAACATAATCAGGAAATTTCTAAGGCATGTTTCTAAATGAAGATTCAGACACAACAACGAAACTGTGTACGTTCGTAATTGAAGTAAATAATAACATCTATCATAATTTTTTACATTCATAAATAAGATTTGATGTTACTTTATGGAAATATAAAGTTTGATTTGGAAAATTATTACTATATAATGTAATCAGGAAATTTCTAAGGCGTGTTTCTAAATGAAGATTCAGACACGACAGCGAAGCTGTGTACATTCGTAATTGAAGTAAATAATAACATCTATCGTAATTTTTTACATTCATAAATAAGATTTGATGTTACTTTATGGAAATATAAAGTTTGATTTGGAAAATTTTAAATTTTACAAGAGAAATAAGCATGCGGGAAATAAAAGGAGAATTATTTGCCAGCTGGGACTGAAAAACGAAGAATCATTGGCTAGAATATAATTCTTTTGTTTTACTACTACCTATTTTTTACACATTTTTCTTATATTTTTCTACAGCATTAACATTATTTTTAATTTTTCATTACATTTAACCAATTTGAATCTAAAATTATTCAATTTTTAGAAGCTGAATTAAAAAAATTCTGTGTATTTTAGATTAATATTTCAACAAAAGAACTGATTGCAAATGACATGGACCAATCACATTGTTCTCAGATTTAAGTAGAGGGCCAATAGCTAAAAGAATCAGTTAAAGGGTTAAATATTATATGAGACTTATATATAGCTTTCCATCATTGGTTTTTCAATAAAATGGGTTGTTGAATTGTTGGAAGGGTGAGAATATTGAAGTCTGTCCATTAAAGTTTAAAGAATTACTATCTTAATATAAACTGAGCACTGATTATATATATGTATGGGAGATGAGAATCTGACCAACTGATGAGTGCTGGTTTAGCACGAAATATGTATATTGTTGATTATTTATCTTTTCTCTATGTATGTGGTTAGGTGCATCAGTTATATGAGATAGTGTGGATGGTTGAAGGGTGCTTGAAAATCTGAATTCAAATCCCCTATACTTACAATTAAGCTCCCAGGCTTGCGAAGAGTGCCTGGTTTTTAAATATTTACATTTAACTTGAAATAAAAATATGGAGGGGGGAATTAATTACGTCAATCACTTGTTATAAAAAAATAAGAATTGAAATTAATTAATTTCTGAACTATCTCCATGCTTTTATTACAAGTTAAATTTAAAAAGTGCAGTTGAAGAAACAATTATCTTGTATGTTTTTATGCCAAAGTAAATAAATAAAATCAAGTATTATAAAATATTTTTATAGCAATTATTTTTCAGTTTTTAGCATTAAGGTTGAAAGTAAAATTGTAAGTATTAAATAAAGTTTTTACAAAATAGTCTCATAATCAAGATTTGTTTTTATTTCAATTTTACAAGATTGTTAAGATACTTTTTAAAGTAAAGTTTTTTTAATATATCTATACATACATATATAAAAATAAAAAATAAAATAATAATAATAATAATAATAATAATAATAATAATAATAATAATAATAATAATAATAATAATAATAATAATAATAATAATAATAATAATAATAATAATAATAATAATAATAATAATAATAATAATAATAATAATAATAATAATAATAATGAATATATACAGTAGATAATATGTAATAAAGTAATGAAATAATTTTACAGTGAAGAGATTTGATGTTTGATTTAATATATATATATATAATATTTTGCGGGTTCATCCATGTTAAATTTTTTTTAAATATACCGATGTTTTGACTTGATCACACAAATCGAAAT
Organism: Epiperipatus broadwayi; assembly: GCA_028023455.1. NCBI lineage: Eukaryota > Metazoa > Onychophora > Udeonychophora > Euonychophora > Peripatidae > Epiperipatus > Epiperipatus broadwayi. Next base: position 604,654 of record JAQFVV010000175.1, read on the forward strand.
GTTGGTATATCAATATTTAAAATTTTTTAACACGGATGAACCCGCAAAATATGTCTTTTATATATGCAATCTGTGAAAATTTTCATATCAACATTATTAACCTCTATGGGGAGGAAATATTTAAACAGCTTCATTTTTACTGCCTTTTATCACCCAGTGGATGACTTGTATGATCAAGTCGAAATGTTGGTATATCAATATTTAAAATTTTTTTAACATGGATGAACCCGCAAAATATGTCTTTTATATATGCAACCCGTAAAAATCTTTGTATCAACATATATGTATTATTTTATTAATTACTAAGCCAGGTTTTTCCACCTGCAGATAAATTCAACTGGCCTCTGATTTTAATAAATTTGCATATTTTCATGTGTGAATATACATCTCATATACATTACCAAAATCTTATTGAAATAATATGAATATATTTAAAATTTATTGGCAAAATATTTGAAAGTTGATTTGTTAACTTCTTTGGTTTTAAGAAATTAGGGAAACTAATTTTAGTGTCATGTTGCATTGCTAGTGATTTAACAAATGCACAAAATTTGAACAAATTATATTGAATATAAATATATTAAATATTGATTTCAAAATATTTATCAAATAAACAATCCAACAATGTTTGTAATTTATATGAAAGTGTTTAATATCAAAATAAAATCTTTAAGATTTTTTATTTAAGTTTTTTTCAAAATTTCTAATCTTCAGTAAATAAATACATATGGTAAACTTTAGTTATATTTCTTTGACAGCTTCATTTTTTAAAATTGAATTTAACCCTTGTCTCTTATATATATATATATAAATGTAATTGATAATTGGTAGAATTTAAAGATTTTATTAATATATTTATAATTGTGTTGAAATATTTTATTAATGTTTCATAGTTCAAAATCTTTATTGGCTGAGTGAATTAAAGTTCTAAACTTTTGATTGGTCAATTACAGAATCAGCAGTAAACATATATTTGTTTTTAAAAATTGTATTCATTTAGTTTAGTTTCTAAAAAGAAAATTAATAATTTAACAGATTATTAAAATAAATGAAAGTTTTTTTCAAAAATCTATAGTAGACAACATAAAATATACTTTTTTTAACCTATTACAAAATGCAGCCTATGTCAGTGATTTCTTTTTCAATTTACTTTCATGTAAAAGTAAATAATTTTTAGTAAAATCTGAACTATTCTTCTAAAATAATTATATTTTCACACATATTTTATGAAAATAATATGTAAAATAATACTTTAAAACATACATTTTCATTTAGAAAATCAAAACAAAGAACTTAGACCTGTCAAAATTGTTGACTAGTGCTGCCTTGGGTAGAGAATAAGAAACAACCAATCAGCACCTTGGAATGCATGCCTTATGTTATTGTTATAACTTTAAATTTAAATGTTATTGATTTTTTTAGTTGTAAAATAATTTTAAAGGGGGCAGCATCATATGGTGATTTTCTTGATAAAATAATTGTAAAACGAGCAAAATAATATAAAAATTAGCAGTTTGAGAGTGAATTCAAATGGATGATATGTATCATTAGAAAGTATGGAGGAAAGGTTAAATGTCTAGAAATAATTTAACTTTTCAAATACATTCAACTATATATAACACAATGTTTTAGGTGATATTATTATATTCTTTTCTTTTGGGATTCCTGGCTTAATTAGTGACAAGATTGGCATATAAATCTAACATGAGATTTTTAAATTCATGAATACTAAATTTTAGATGACATACTTTAAATCCTTTAACAGAATAGTCTCTGTGATTAACCCTTTACTTTAAGTTTAATATTTATGATCTAAAAGTGTAAGCTCAATTCCCATGCTGATGTTTTCATTATTCAGGGCAGCAGCATCTAAAAGGAGGAAAATAATATTATTCAAAATGTTGTTTATATACTGATTATGTGTTATTATTATTACTACTACTACTACTACTACTACTACTACTACTACTACTACTACTACTCTCTACTCTACTTCTTTTTTTTTCTTTCTCTTTCCTTTTTTCTCTCTCTCCTCCTCTCTCCCTCTCTCTCTCTCACTCTCTCCTACTCACTCTCACTCCTCTCTCTTCCTCTCCTCTCTCTCTCTCTCTCTCCTCTCTCTCTCTCTCTCTCTCCTCTCCTCTCTCTCCTCTCTCTACCTCCTCTCTACTCTCTCTCTCTCTCTCACTCTCTCTCCCCCCTACTCCTACACACTCTCTCACTACTACTCACTACCCTCTACACACTACTACCCTCTCTCACACACCCTACACACACCACACACTACTACTCACACTACACTACTCACTACTATTATTATTATTATTATTATTATTATTATTATTATTATTATTACTACTACTACTACTCTACTATTATTACTATTATTACTATTACTACTACTACTACTACTACTACTACTACTACTACACTACTACTACTACTACTACTACTATTACTACTACTACTACTACTACTACTACTACTACTACTACTACTATTACTACTACTACTACTACTACTACTACTACTACTACTACTACTACTACTACTACTACTACTACTACTAACAGTTGAATGTATTTTGAAATTTTAATTAAAATCTGAAATTTTTAAAAAACATTTATTAATTAATTCTAGATAATGGAAATAGTCTAACATATAAATACAATTTTTAAAATGTCATTATTACAAACTTTTAGACAAACATTTTTTCCTTGCATTTTAAAAAATTAATTTATACTATTTATAATGACTTTTTGTTTTATAAATGTATATGGTTGAAATAATTTCAAATTTGTAAGCATTGAACAGATTATATACATATAAATAAAAAAATAAACTTGTCATTAGTCTACTGTTGTAGAAAAGCATTTAAAAACACAACTAAGGTGGCTAAAAAAAAAAGAAAAACAAATTCAGTAGAAAAAATACTTTTAGGATTAAGCACATCACTTCTGTCATGATTATTTATCTAGTACTTTAAAGTTAAAAATATTAAAACAGGCAAAACTCATTATATATACATTGCCACACATAGCAAGCTAGAGTAATCAATGGATGCCAGAACTTGTGCATAAAATTCCCATCTAGTGCCTACTCATCCAATATCTCTGATCTCAGATCCAAAGCTCCTCACTGACAAAGGCCATAAGTGAGAAACAGGTCTGCTCTCAGATCCAAGGCTCCTAACTGATGAAGGCCATAAGCCAGAAACAGATCTGGGGATATTGGATGAGTAGGCACTAGATGGGGATGTTATGCACAAGTCTCTGACATCCATTGATTACTTTAGCTTGCTGTGTGTGGCAATATCTATAGTGGGTTTTGCCTGTTTTAACAAGTTGTACACAAGCGTAAGAGGAGGTGGGCATGTGATGTTTATTAAGTTAAAAATATAATAATAGGTATATAAAATGTTACATGATCACCTTTTCCTATGCTTATACAAGCTGTTAATAACAGTAGCAAACTCTCTATACAATAAAGCTACCCAGTATAAATCTTAGTAATCAATGAATGGTTCCACTGATGAAAGCCACAAGCTAGAAACTGGTCTGGGGATACTGAATAAATAGGTGTTAGATAGGAATTTCAAAAACTTCTTGTATCTATTGATTACTAAAAAGCACTGGGTGTCTTACTGTATGGAGAATCTGCTACTGTTATGACACCAAAATGTATAGATGCTTAACTGGGTTCAAATCTATTAAAGTATACAAGAAAATGAGCTGGGATTGAAAACATTATTGTGTTTTCATCTTGGGCTTTTAGCTTCATAGTTAAATAATTAGGTAAAAGTTATTACTGGAGGATTGCATTAGATTCTAAGATCTAGGTCAGGTTCTATCTAATCTATAGCTCATCATTGATGAAAGCCATAAGCTAGAAACTAGTTGGGGGATATTGGATGAGTAGGCATTAGAAAGCAATTTTATGCAAAACCTTCTTGCATCCATTGATTACTAAGACTTGCAGTGTGTAGTATTATTGTATGAAGAGTTTGCTAATATATAAAATGTTAAGACTGTGAACAAATCATTTATGTATAAAATAAATAGTTAAATGTTATTTAAAAATCTTTGAAACAAAGTATTAAAAAAAGGACCATAATAGAAGAGTTTTGTTTTTTAGAATAAAAATTAAATGTAATGTCTAGATTCAAGGATAAAAAAAAGTTTAATAAAACAAGGATTCAGCATTTATTGGGGGTATATATTATGATTAACAATTATGATGATTACAAAATAGAAAATATATATGATTAAAACAAAGAAATCATTGAAAAGAAATGCAAAAATAATTGTATAGTGATAATAGAAAGCAATAAAATGTAAAAATAGAAACTTCTATAGCATATATTATAATGACAGAAATTGAGTTTAATTTCAATATATGATGTAATATCATGTATAAAAAATATTTTTTAGATGGTTTGAAAAAGTTATGCATTAATCTAGAGAATGTTAAAATTGTTGCTATGGTAACAAAATGCTAAAACAAAAAAAGGTATTGTTATTATAACATAAAGTTAGTAAATTAATCTCATTCTTTTTAAAACAGATACAAGTAATGAAACAATAATGTTAGATGATAAAATTCATTAATATTTTTTTAGTTCTTTCTATTTTTTATTGCAATCATAACTGGTATTACATAGACACTACAAATGAAATATTTAATATTTTAAATATACAAATTTTTATGTTTACATTGTGTGATATTCCAACACAATATTATGAGTATATAAATTAAATTATTTTAGTTTGTATTAATTTAAAGGGTGTTGTATTTATTTTGAAAGTGTAAATATTTTTTTATATAATTATTTCTGAAATATTATTTTGTTATTTCTATTGTTATAAAGGAAAACCTTGATTTTGAAATCCATAACAAATCTAATTTTTATATATGAGTAAAAACTTGAGTGTATCCTTGATTTCGATAATGATTATGACATTAATCATAACAAAGTTATAAATAGGAATTAACCAATTTAAAATTGCTGTCTGATTTTTGACCTTCATGTAAACAAATCTGAACACACACACATATATATATTTATTTCTAAGCGTTTTAATTTGACTGTCAAATTATCAAGTAGAAAGGGAATATATTTGTTCAGGAAACTGATCTGGTTTCTTGAAGTACTTACAAAAAGAGAAATAAAATTCATTTAAAAATTCTCTGCTAAAGGATTACTGGAATGGGTAAGTGAAATATTTTAATTTTCAAATGTCAAAATTGCCTGTATGCTGCTATATATAAAAATTATTTTTGCTTTAAAGTATCATCTAAGAGTTATCATGGATTATTTTAATATTACTTTGGAATTGATTTATTTATATATATTTCCTACGTTATAAAAGTATGACAGGACCGCTTGTTTTAAACAAAGCCATTTATAACATTAACCATATCGTTATTCAAAGGATTATAAAATAATAATTGGAATTTAGCGGGAATTGGATTTTATATTTTATTTTATGGATAACCATCTAAAATATATTTTATTCTGACCAAATTAATGAATTTAATTGGATTATTTGAAGCTTATGAAACCTAAACATTTGAACTATTGTACTTTTCTGGAAAATATATAAAGATTTTATACAAGTCATATGTAAATGTATATTTTATGTATCTGTTCATTTATATTATATTTTATTCAAGAGTAGATGAGTGTCGGGAGCTTGAAAATCTGGGTTCAATTCTCTTTAATTACATCTATGTTAAATATAAATTGTCTGTTCACATATAAAAGTAGAAGAAAGTTTAAATCTTAATTCAATAAGGTTATATTCTAAATTTAATGTTTAAAATTTTAACTTAAAGTTAAATATGTTTATTTTTTGAATGCCTATTGTAAGTATTGAAAATCTAAATGATTATATTACGATAGCAGTTTATTGACACCATATTTTTGTAAATAAGGTAAGCAAATAAACATACATAGTCTTGTTTTATTTATTTTTATTTAAATAAATTATCATGTATTATGAATATTATATAATTACTATTAGCTTTCTTTTATATTTAGTAGTGTATTTGCTTAACAACATTTTCATTTTTACATGGATTCAGTAATCATAACCACTGCAGGATGAAGGTCTCTCCAAGTTCAATCCATCTTCTCTGATCTTTAGTTTCTCTTCTACACATCACCACTGCACACTTTCTTATTTCATCAATCCATCTCACATGTGGTCTCTTTCTGGGTCTTTTACAATCTTTTGGAATCCAGTTTAAGATTTCAATTGCCCATCTATTACCATAATAATATTATTATGATAGATGGATTCAGTTATATTACATGATAAATATAAAATATATAAATTCCTGTTTTTTCAGTATCTGTCTTAATAATAGTTCAGTTGAAAAAGACACTTAGCAATGTTTAATTAGAATGTGTATCATGATATATTTTATTATTAATTTATCATTTTATTATTATTAATAAATATTGATTTAATTAGATAAATAAATTCAATTCAGACATGTGCACCTATTGCTACTCTAATTTTAAATACTTAGAGGCTACACACTAATTCATATCTTATAGTTCTTACATTAAATTATTATGAAACAACAAGAAACCAGCATTGTATTGATAAGTGCATATATAGTTATATATCACTTTCGTTTATATATTTGGTATATTTAATTATTATTTAACCTAAGTGCAACTAATATTTAATAAATCAGTACTTAGTGATCTCAACAGATACATATTTAAATATATAAATCAAAAGTTCTTATAATGATTGACTTTATTTAAATAGATTTGAATAATATACTTAACTTAATTAAATAACAGCAAAATCATAAATGGTATTTTAATACTTTATTTGTCATAGGTTGATGAATAAATTTAAGGGTGAATCTACTTTTTTTATAGTTCATCTAAATTATTTTAGTTTAGAAATAAATAATTCCATAGAAGAATACAAATTTAAGAGATATTAATAATATTATTATAGTAGATATATCATTATACAAATTCATGGTGAGTTAATATAACTTTATAGATATTAGGATAACCATTAATCTAGTATTATCTTAGATAGGATATTTCAATAGAAAATATATATTTTAATTTATCCAAGCTCAGAATATAGTTAAAATGTTTTCTTGGAATGATTCATAAGATCGTAATCAATATTTTTACAATAGTTACCTTATGTAAAATTATATTTGAGCTAGTCTAATAATTTTTTGGGCATAAATATTTTATTACATTTAGAATAAATGAAGGCTATTATATTTAGATGTTATTTTATAATTTTAAATTATTATTTGTCACATATCTATTATTACAATTTGTTATTTAACTAAGAATATATTGATTTTATATTGTTATAAAGTTAATAGCTATGTACAATAAGATTGATATTTGATCATATTAACTAAAGCCAATGAACATCACATGACCACCACCTCTTATGCTTGTGTATAACTGTTGTTAAAACAAGCAAAACTCACTATACGTATTTGGATTGAAAATATTAAGGTGTTTTCAGTTTAAGACTCATAGTTTTGTAGTTAAATGAAGATAAAAGATGGTTGCTGGAGTGTTGCATTACATCCTAAGATCTAGATGCAGTGCTCTCAGATCCAAGGCTCCTCACTGATGAAGCCACTAGCCAGAAACTAGTCTGGGGATATTGGATGAGTAGGTGCTAGATGGGGATTTTATGCACAAGCCTTCTGGCATCCATTGATTACTCTAGCTTTTGTATAGTGAGTTTTACCTGTTTTATCATATTAACTACTTGAGAGTTGTTAATATGGTACATGTTTAATTAAAGAATTAAGCTTCTTATATTCACTCCTGCTTCAGAATAGATTTTTGACAATACAATGCATATTATAGTTGGTTACAATTTGGTGTTCAATGTTTAAGCTCAGTTGAGTAGAAAATAGTCTGTTACAATATATATATATAGTAATATATGGAGTATCTGAATTAAGTTCAGGCCCATATGATTTTTTCAGTTGGAGAGCTGACTTTAAAGACTTGCAGATGTCTAAAAGTTTCAGATCTTCTTCTTGACAATTAACTTTTAGACAAATGCTTAGCTCGAGTTGGTTTTTTGAATCTAGTGTCCCAACTCCTCACTGAAGAGACCCATAGGTTGAAACCGGTCTGGGGAAAAATAAATAAACAAAGCTTGTTTAGAGCTCATTAGCATGTTCTTAATTTTATACACACACACACACATAATCAATGGTAAGTAGGTAGTTGTGAATCTTAAATACTATATTAATGTTAACATTATAAGCCTAAATCTAACCTAGTCAATAAAGTATTCAAAATTATCCCAAATTCACAACTAAACCAGACTAGCAAAAAAAAAAAAACAAAACAACAACTCTAAAACACAAACGATGGCTTCACTGCTTGTCTTTGGCTATTTCTGGTTTAGTTGTAAATTTGGGTCAAGTGAAACCACTGTTTAGAGTCTATTTTCCTTTGCTGATCTAATTTAGTTGTGAATTTGAGGTAATTTTGATTATATTAATGTTAGAAAATCTATGTTATATAAAGTAAAACTTGACAAGGAAATATCTTGAAAATTGTTTATTTTATTAATTTATCTAATTACTAAATCCTATAATGTATATTGTTAACTTCTCAAATATAAAAGTGCTATTTGTTAGCTTCACATGATGTCAAATAAGCAAAAAATAAATAACTTGTTAGATAGACGTACTAAAAAATAAAAAGAATTATTAACGAACAGTTTTATCAAGAAACAATGCAAATAAAATAGTTTTTGTGTTACAGATCAAACAACATCAAAAAGGAGAGAGAATGATACAAATAAAATTAAAAAGAAAATTAAATTGCATTCTGAAAATTGCCTTTAGTTGTTGCATCTACAAAATAAATAGATTAAATTATAAAGCATACACAATTTGGTAGCTATAAAAAAGACGTCTTAATATCTAATAATAATAATGCTAATAATTAGTAATGGCATATACAAGAACACAAACATATATATATATTATTGCTATATAGTAATGTTAATTTAAAAATAACATTTCTATAACGATTAATATATTAAAGGGAAGAACATTTTGAATTTTAAAAGCCTTTTATATTTTTTCTGTACTCCAAGACAAAAAATAGATATTATTTATTAATTTATTCACTCCACATGCGTAAACATATATATAATATATTTTTTTAATTAATATTTTTTTATTTTTTTAGGCTTGGCAAAAGCGTTATTTTGTATTAATTGGTGAAATACTAGATACCAGTGCTGAACAGCCTCGTCTAGAAATGTATCGCGATGAATCGGATTTATTAAACCAGCAGCAGGAACGTTATGTTTTGCCATTAACCAATGTTACATATGTTGGATTAAGTGGAGAATCAAAAAGGTTTCGTCATGTTTTTAGTATCGTTTGTGCAGGATGTTTACCTATTTTATTAGCAGGATTATCTGAAAGTTATGTTTCAGAATGGGTAATTGCATTAAAGTTAATAACTGGTACTACAATTACAGCACCACCTCTAACACCAGGGTTAGTTAGTAGTGAAAGTGGTATTCTAGAGATAGATCATTTATCAATAGGATGTAAGAAAACTAGTATGGATAAAAATGATTCTAGTGAACATTCGGCAGGTTCATATTGTTCAGAAATTAAAGGTAAGATACTATTTAAAACTTATTTAAAACCTTGTTCTAATCATATTTCAATTATAATAATACTACGATTATAACCAACTAACCAATATTAATTTCACTCCCCTTTCTTTATTCAATTTTTACAATGCACTATACATTTATTTTACCATCATTACTGTTTCAACTGCTCTAGCAATCTTCTTCAGATTTATAATAAACACAAATATAAATACATACATAAACACATAATTTTTGCATAAGTGTTCATGTATTTATATTTATTATAGATCTGAAGAAGATTGTTGCGACAATCAAAACAGTTATGATAATAAAATAAGTGTATAAGGCATTGTAAAAAGTTAATAAAGGAAAGTGGTTGAAATTAATATTGGTTAGATTACGCAATGCAATAAAGAAAGATTAAAATTATAACCAACTAACATTCACACTAAAACAACTGTTAGAATTTTATATTTTTAAATCCTAATTATAATGAGTTTGATTTTGAAGCTTGGATTTTTTTACCATAATAGATGTAAAGAATATTCTAATCATTAGTTTTTTTACAATTCATATTCCATTCAAATGATAATAATTTACATTCACATTAAATCACAATAATGGTTCAAAAATGTTTATAAACCTATGTAGAAAATTATTTAATTAGTGTACTTTATAATTAACTATAATCAATTTTTTTATATTCCCCATATCATTCTCTAAAGCTTATTATAAATCTTAACTTTTAATGTCTACATGATGTTTCAAATCTTCAGTTTATCTGTTGAGGATAGGTTTGTTATACAAATGGATGTATAGTGAGAGAGACTAGTTTGGAAGACTTTTACAATGTGGCATTTCAAGAAATGTGACAAGCTTCAGAGAGATATGTGGCACATATAGATAATTTTATCATTTATTAATTAGACTAATTAATTATATGTGTGTTTAATGTTAATTAAAAATAATTTTCAACATTCTCTTCTCATTGTTTGGATTATTTCCATAATCTAATATGAACATTGAATATCTTTAAAAAAATTTAACTTTATTTAAATATTCCAAATACATTCAACTGTTAGTAATAATACACAGGTTAGTATATGCAAAACATTTTGAGAGGTATCGTTCTCCCCTCTTCTTCAGGTGTTATTGGTATGAGCAGAGACAGTACTAGCATGGGAATCAAACCCGGGAACACCTGAAGAAGAGGGGAGAATAATACTTTTCAAAATGTCATACATATTCTAACTTGTTTAATGTGCTATTACTAACAGTTGAATGGATTTGGAATATTTAAATAAAGTTAAAGTTTTTTAAAGATATTCAAGTCATATTAGATGATGGAAATAGTCCAAACAATAAATACAATTCTCTTCTTGTGTTTGTATTATAGCTATATTTATTTTATTGTAACATTAACATCTTTCTCACTTTATATTCTTGACTACTTTACAACATAGACTTTTTAGAAATTAAAACTTATAAGCATATTAAATATATGTGCACATTAAGTTTAAAAAATAAATAAATTTAAAATATTCTAGAAATAATATAATTTGATTAAAATAAGCATATATATTTACTAAAAATATTTTATCCACTCTACTTTGAATACTTTTTAGCAAAAAAACTTTTTATTGTAAATATATGCATTAAATTTCAACTGTCCTGCTGATTTCTTCAGATCTATGATATTATGTTTTGTTATATTTTATGTTGTTTTTTTAAAAATATATATATATTTTAATATGTTTAATTTTTTTTATTAATTTTATTTACATTTTTATGGTATTATATATATATTTGTTCATTATATCATACCTCTGAAGAAGACTGCAGGACAGTCAAAATATAAGATTGTGTATGCATATATGTCCAATAAAAAGTTTTTTGCTGAAAAGTGTTCAAAATAGAGTGGATAAATTACATTTATATAAAATATTACAACAAAATAAATGTTTTCAGTAAAACTAAAATGAATAAAGAAATAATGATAATAAGAGACTAAGCACTGAAATATAATTATAAACCAATATTTGAATAAATAAAAGTATAATTTAGATACCTAGAGATTATATGTAATTAATGGAAATTTGAACACAGAATTTCAAGTTCCCTTCAGCTATCTTCTCTATCTCATACAACCAATACACACAACCACGTGCATGTGAAAAAGATAATTGATCTCTAATATGTCTATTTCATACTAAACCAGCAATCATCATATTCAATATTTAAAACACAGAAGTAATAAAAAAGTTCTGAAAATCAGAAAGAAATAAAAGCTCATATTAATGAATAAATGCTCATATTATATATATATATATATTAAAATAACCCATGTGCATGATATTATACTTAAAATTTTATCTTTTGTTACTGGATCTGACGAGTCATCAAATTCTTACATTATGCCATTTCCACCTTTCTTATACACTTAACAATACTATTTTTTACACCAAAACTTTACTTTTACAGTTTCAACTGTCCTGCAGTCATCATCAGAGCTACAATATCCAAATATATAATCATACAATAAATACATTATATTTATATACATGATCATTAACATACATCTTAGCCTGACCATTATAAATAATCATGTTCCATTTTATTATTCTACTCTTAACTAATTTTATTTTCTTATTTATAGTATTTATTATTAAATTATTCTAAAACGATTTTATTATAATTTTAAAACTTTAATCTTTAAACTCTACTATTTAATCTACCATTTTAGTATTATCTTTTTAATTATATTTGCTTAATTACTTCTAAACTTAATTTATTTTTATTATCTTTAACTATTAACTTTTTTACATTATAATTTACCTTTTTATTATATTACTAAATACTTACATCATTATAATCCTATTTCCAAAAACCAACTGACAAATTTTCAAAATTTTTTATACTTGTTTGATAACTCTCTCTATCATCATTTTCTTCAACTTTATTTTTAAACCTTTTTATATTCAAACTATTATTATTAATAATAAATAATTATCATAAAATTGTCTTTACTCCAAAACTCCTATTAAGATTTGGCTTTATATTTTTAATCAATATTGCCTCTTTAATTTTCCTATCCCTTCTATTACTTTTATAATTAATCATTTTTATATTATCCTTCTCAAACCTATGACCTGTTTCTAATGAATGCAAATAAATAGATGACCTTTTATCATACTTATGATGAACTAATCTTGTATAAATTGAATTTCTATGAATAATTATAGTTATTATTATTATTAATAATAATTTGAATATATAATAGTTTGATATATTAAAATATTTGAATATAAAAAGGTTTAAAAATAAAATTAAAGAAAATGATGACAGAGGAAATTGTTAAACAAGTATAAGAATTTTTGAAAATTTGTCAGTTGGCTTTTGGAAATAGGATTATAAAGATTTAAGTATTTAATAATGTAATAAAAAGATAATTTATAATGTAAAAAAGTTAATAGTTAAATATATAATAAAAATAAAGAAAGTTTAGAAATAATTAAGAAAATATAATTAAAAAGATAATAATAAAATCGTAAATTAAATAATAGAATTTAAAGATTAAAGTTTTAAAATTATAATAAAATTGTTTTAGAATAATTTAATAATAAAATACTATAAATAAGAAAAGAAAATGAGTTAAGTGGAGAATAAAGAAATTGAAAATGATTTTTTTATAATGGTCAGGCTAAGATGTATGTTATTGATTGTGTATATAAATATACACTGTATTAATTGTATGATTGTATATTTGGGTATTGTAGCTCTGATGATGACTGCAAGACAGTTGAAACTGTAAAGGTAAAGTTTTGGTATAAAAATAGTATTGTTAAGTCTATAAGAAAGTTGGAAATGGTATCATATGTAAATATAGAAATCAATACATAAGGAAACAAGGAAGAAGAAAAAAAATCTTACATTATTTTGGCAGTTGAGGATGGGTTTTATAAGTTTAGAAACATGTTATATGGGTCAATTGGCTGATATTTTATGTCATTTCAAAATTCAAAAATTTTATACAATAGGAAAATGATTTGCCTGGATTATTTGAAGTTTATTAACTTTAATTTATTAGGATTGAATCAAATATAGCATAATATGCGGGGACTTACAATGGCATGCAAATGTTTTTACAGTAGTTTAAAGTTCTGGATGTATGATGAGAATAGTTATTATTCAAAACATGAATATGTAGAGTGAACAATTAGCATGTTTTTTTATGCTAAATAGCATTTATCATTAGACACACATACACATATAATAACAAAAAATCTACAGTAAACTTTATAATACTCAATATATTAATTAAAATAAATAAATAATATCTGTATGACATATATGACATTCTGAATAGCATTTAACAGTTAATATTTATAAAACCAATCTGATTAAAGTCATACTTCTTTAACTTCCCATTTGAATGCCCAACTTTCCATAATTTATGTATATTAACACAATTATATTGTTTATTTAATAAGCTGTCTGTAATATTAATAGAATATGACTTTTTTATTTTTGATTTTTTTTCAAATCATTTTCCATATGTAAAATAAAAGCACTCTCAAAACAAAAGCTTCTATTTCAAAGAACTGAATATTCAACAAATACAGATTTACATCTATCCACAGAATATTGAAATTTATTATTCTTGAATTCTTTTTTTTTAATGCACATTTTGACTTACCAATGTAACTGAACCCACATGATCACACCAATTGAATAATAATATTACATTTGTTGTTTTTATCAACAGCATCCTTTCCATTAGTAATTAATCTACCAGTATTTGACTCAACATTAAATGCGACATTAATATCTAATGGAAAAAACTCTTCTTAAGATAGATGTATGTCAAAATTATCTCAAATTCAAACTCAAACAGACTAGCAAAAAGAAGTAACTCTAAAACACAACCAATAGTTTCACTGCTCAAGCAGCAAGCAGTGAAACCATTGGTTGTGTTTTAGAGTTTTTTTTTTTTTGTTTTTTTTTTGGCCAGACTGGTTGAGTTGTGAATTTGGGGTAATTTTGATTATTTTGTTGTCTAGTTTAGCTTTAGGCTTTTCATGGTTATATATAGTAATACAATATGTTTAATAGTTGTTTAGATAAAAATCCCGAATGTATGGCAACATTCAGTTAAATCAATTTAATTAGAGTTAAATACTCTGAACAATTGCCCCTGAACAAGAGTCAAAATAAATTGATAGACTGATGAATCCAAAAGTAGGATCCTCTTTTAAATACCACTCTAGATCTAATATAGAGTTCAAAATACTGCAGTTTGCTTTGACTCTTGGCCTGAGACAGTTGTTCTGGGTTAGGTGTTTTCAATTTGGATTGGTTGGGATGGATGGCTCCACACATTTAAGATTTCCATCTGGATTTCCACTAAAAATATTGTATTACAACATATAATCTACCAATGAAAGGGTTTATTATATAATAAGAAAATTGAAAAGTTTGTTATACTTTGATTTCTTACACCTATAATGTAGACTGCAGTACTTTGATCTCTATTGTAACGATCCGGAAAAAGCGACTTAACGTAATCTGCACTACGGGGCGCCATCTAGGCATTTGAACCTAGAAAAATTTATAAAGTAGGCAGATACGTAAGTCAAAAAAAAAAAATTTTTTTTTTTTCCTTTTAAATTTTGCATCCGGTCGTTAGCCCATGTCACTAGCTCAGTGGAATAGCAGAGATTAAATAATATAAGATCTTATCTAATTAGATTTCAACATTAAAAAATAAATAAAATAAGCCACTGCCAGTAATTAACATACAAACATTTATTTATGCACATATATATAAGATTTAAAATTATTTTAGTATTAGTTTACATTTTAACATTTAACATTATTTTTAACTTTGATTTTGATTTTAATTTACCTTTAATTACTATTATATTCTAATTTTACATTTTAATTAAGTTCGCACAGATGGGATTATAAAAGCTTGTTATAATAAGTTGCTATAGATCGGTTACATAGATTACACGGTTAAAAACATTCCAAAGTAAACATAAGCGATCAAAATATAAAATTATTGATTACTGACAATTGCGGAGGGAAATTTATATGTAACCCAATAGTATTCACCATAAGATACTTGCATTGTCACCAATAACTTAAAAGACATCCGAATAAATACATTTTAGATACTCACCGTAAGGTATCATTATTTATCGAATGTCTATATATTTTGATCAAATATGAAAACGCAAAACATAGTTAACCGATAAACAATCCATGCAAGCGTCTATAAACAACTTAAATTTAATGCATTTTTATTTAGGGTCGAGCATGAATACTACATAGATTTGCATTGAAATTAAAATATTCTATCCCTATTTAACCTTAGGCTAAAATTCGCAGTCAAACTGGCATCAATCCATCTGATACATCGATGTATTCAATGTAATACGAAATACGGCAGCACCAAAAGAATTAAGAAAAGACATTGACTCTCAATCAGATAGGAATATTACATCTATCTAACGAGAAGAACAATAAAAAAAAACTCCATAGAAAGGAACTGCGTTCTCCGTCTTATAATTCCTTCCATAGGCAAACGGGTGAGTGCGGCGTATATATAAACGATTCTGCCCGTAGCGAATCTCCGATTACATCTACTAACTACATCAATATATCCAATCCATTGACCCAATCTAACAACGACATAAATAACCTAAGATTACCCTCCCCTAATATAACTTTACGAATCTATACAGCCATTCACGCCCGACTTAAGTTTAACATTTTTATAATTAATTTAACGGAAAACAAAAATCATAATAAAACTTAAAAGAACAAAAAATAAATAAATGGAAATGATTTTACAAAATAAATACATTAAATAAAATTATAACTAATTAATAAATAGTATCGGTCAGATAGAATAATATTGCAATTATTTAAATCTGGAAAGTTTTAATTTACTGTTCATAAATTTTAAAGTTCTTACGGTTATTTAAATAGTTCATCTTCATATATTCCTTGCCGTTTGAACGTGAATTCCCACGTCGTCCGAAGATTGGTATCCTGTTGGCCGATTTATTTATCCATCCGGAGATTTTTTTAGTGTAGTTGGTCCTCAATGTAGAAACGATGGCTCATTTTTCTTCCTTTCTTAGCAGAACTGAAGGGATTGAAGCTGTGCGTCTTTTTCAATCCCCTCAGCACTAACACCTAGCTGTTACATCGTAATAATCATCAATAACTAGTCACTGATTAATAATTTCCAAATTTTCCTTTTATATTAATGTGAAGGATTGAATTTACATTACGTCACCGATGCGATGGTCCTTTCGCTGCGGTCCGATTCCATAG
Source organism: Epiperipatus broadwayi (assembly GCA_028023455.1). Lineage (NCBI taxonomy): Eukaryota > Metazoa > Onychophora > Udeonychophora > Euonychophora > Peripatidae > Epiperipatus > Epiperipatus broadwayi. Next base: position 621,639 of record JAQFVV010000175.1, read on the forward strand.
GGATTTCTTCTTATTTGCTAACAGTTTCTATTGTTTTCTTATCTGACCGGTGTTTTTACATTTAAATGCCGAAGGCTGGTTTACATTTAACTAATTAACAATCATTTCCATTTCTGATTAATTAACCTGTTTTCCAAATCAAAAATATATTTAAAGATAAATTTAAAGATATAATTTCATCTCCAAATCTTTTTAAAATTTAGTTTTAAAATACTTTTTCTTTAATAAAGTTTTATTTTAATAATTTTTCATTATCTGTGCGATTTAATTAATATATAAGAGTTTAAGATGATATTTAATTTCAATTTTTAATTCTTAAAGAAAATTTTTAAATGCGAACTTTTTAATTTACTTTCATGTTTAATAAATTTAAAAAAAAAAACAATGTAACGAACGTCTATGCTCGTTACATATCAGTAAAGTTACTTAAAAAAAAATGATCAAAAAAAAAAATATTTTACTTAGGGTTAGTAATTACGGTACACGATTGACGAAGACATTTACAAAACATCCGGTTAATAATTTTACAAAAAGACTATATACAAAAAGAAAAAGAAAATGTTGACTATCGCTTACCTAAGGACCATTTACGTTTACACCCCTCCCCACAAGAGTTCTATTTTATTTTATACATTTTATTTTTACACACGGCATAACAAGCAAGTTATTTTATAAATTATTTATTTAAAGAAGGTTGCATTGAGATAAATATGTTTTAAGAAATAATGGGTTTAAACGTGTATATTTGCAGAACAATTATAAATACCACCAACTTATTTATGACTGATTGAAATGCATAAATAGGGTTACACTTAAGTAATTCCCAAAGGTACTCATCGTAAGGCACCACATTTCGATCATAAACTTACGTGGCTGTGCGCGCCTATACACGTTAAAGCATAATATATATCAACAACAAAAAAAAAAACATATTTATTGCAACCTTTTGACTTTTTGTTTTTTTTTAACAAAAATTAGTTTTAAAATTTTTTATATCTTTCCGTTGGTTTTTAATATATGTGCTATTTCTTTCTGGCAGTGCTTTTATCAGATTTAAAGTATACGACTTTATGTAAACAGATAAAAATATTTCATTTTGACAAAATTTGCTCAGGGTATTTGTGGTTTATTAAAGATCGGCCCGAGTTGGTTCGCCATTGTAACGATCCGGAGAATGCGACTTAACGTAAACTGCACTACGGGGCGCCATCTAGGCATTTGAACCTAGAAAAATTTATAAAGTAGGCAGATACGTAAGTCAAAAAAAAAAAAAAATTTTTTTTTTTTTCCTTTTAAATTTTGCATCCGGTCGTTAGCCCATGTCACTAGCTCAGTGGAATAGCAGAGATTAAATAATATAAGATCTTATCTAATTAGATTTCAACATTAAAAAATAAATAAAATAAGCCACTGCCAGTAATTAACATACAAACATTTATTTATGCACATATATATAAGATTTAAAATTATTTTAGTATTAGTTTACATTTTAACATTTAACATTATTTTTAACTTTGATTTTTGACTTTAATTTACCTTTAATTACTATTATATTCTAATTTTACATTTTAATTAAGTTCGCACAGATGGGATTATAAAAGCTTGTTATAATAAGTTGCTATAGATCGGTTACATAGATTACACGGTTAAAAACATTCCAAAGTAAACATAAGCGATCAAAATATAAAATTATTGATTACTGACAATTGCGGAGGGAAATTTATATGTAACCCAATAGTATTCACCATAAGATACTTGCATTGTCACCAATAACTTAAAAGACATCCGAATAAATACATTTTAGATACTCACCGTAAGGTATCATTATTTATCGAATGTCTATATATTTTGATCAAATATGAAAACGCAAAACATAGTTAACCGATAAACAATCCATGCAAGCGTCTATAAACAACTTAAATTTAATGCATTTTTATTTAGGGTCGAGCATGAATACTACATAGATTTGCATTGAAATTAAAATATTCTATCCCTATTTAACCTTAGGCTAAAATTCGCAGTCAAACTGGCATCAATCCATCTGATACATCGATGTATTCAATGTAATACGAAATACGGCAGCACCAAAAGAATTAAGAAAAGACATTGACTCTCAATCAGATAGGAATATTACATCTATCTAACGAGAAGAACAATAAAAAAAAAACTCCATAGAAAGGAACTGCATTCTCCGTCTTATAATTCCTTCCATAGGCAAACGGGTGAGTGCGGCGTATATATAAACGATTCTGCCCGTAGCGAATCTCCGATTACATCTACTAACTACATCAATATATCCAATCCATTGACCCAATCTAACAACGACATAAATAACCTAAGATTACCCTCCCCTAATATAACTTTACAAATCTATACAGCCATTCACGCCCGACTTAAGTTTAACATTTTTATAATTAATTTAACGGAAAACAAAAATCATAATAAAACTTAAAGAACAAAAAATAAATAAATGGAAATGATTTTACAAAATAAAAGATCGGAAAATAAAATTATAACTAATTAATAAATAGTATCGGTCAGATAGAATAATATTGCAATTATTTAAATCTGGAAAGTTTTAATTTACTGTTCATAAATTTTAAAGTTCTTACGGTTATTTAAATAGTTCATCTTCATATATTCCTTGCCGTTTGAACGTGAATTCCCACGTCGTCCGAAGATTGGTATCCTGTTGGCCGATTTATTTATCCATCCGGAGATTTTTTTAGTGTAGTTGGTCCTCAATGTAGAAACGATGGCTCATTTTTCTTCCTTTCTTAGCAGAACTGAAGGGATTGAAGCTGTGCATCTTTTTCAACCCCCTCAGCACTAACACCTAGCTGTTACATCGTAATAATCATCAATAACTAGTCACTGATTAATAATTTCCAAATTTTCCTTTTGCCCCACGTTGGGCGCCATTGTAACGATCCGGAAAAAGCGACTTAACGTAATCTGCACTACGGGGCGCCATCTAGGCATTTGAACCTAGAAAAATTTATAAAGTAGGCAGATACGTAAGTCAAAAAAAAAAAATTTTTTTTTTTTCCTTTTAAATTTTGCATCCGGTCGTTAGCCCATGTCACTAGCTCAGTGGAATAGCAGAGATTAAATAATATAAGATCTTATCTAATTAGATTTCAACATTAAAAAATAAATAAAATAAGCCACTGCCAGTAATTAACATACAAACATTTATTTATGCACATATATATAAGATTTAAAATTATTTTAGTATTAGTTTTACATTTTAACATTTAACATTATTTTTAACTTTGATTTTGATTTTAATTTACCTTTAATTACTATTATATTCTAATTTTACATTTTAATTAAGTTCGCACAGATGGGATTATAAAAGCTTGTTATAATAAGTTGCTATAGATCGGTTACATAGATTACACGGTTAAAAACATTCCAAAGTAAACATAAGCGATCAAAATATAAAATTATTGATTACTGACAATTGCGGAGGGAAATTTATATGTAACCCAATAGTATTCACCATAAGATACTTGCATTGTCACCAATAACTTAAAAGACATCCGAATAAATACATTTTAGATACTCACCGTAAGGTATCATTATTTATCGAATGTCTATATATTTTGATCAAATATGAAAACGCAAAACATAGTTAACCGATAAACAATCCATGCAAGCGTCTATAAACAACTTAAATTTAATGCATTTTTATTTAGGGTCGAGCATGAATACTACATAGATTTGCATTGAAATTAAAATATTCTATCCCTATTTAACCTTAGGCTAAAATTCGCAGTCAAACTGGCATCAATCCATCTGATACATCGATGTATTCAATGTAATAAAAATACGGCAGCACCAAAAGAATTAAGAAAAGACATTGACTCTCAATCAGATAGGAATATTACATCTATCTAACAAGAAGAACAATAAAAAAAAAACTCCATAGAAAGGAACTGCGTTCTCCGTCTTATAATTCCTTCCATAGGCAAACGGGTGAGTGCGGCGTATATATAAACGATTCTGCCCGTAGCGAATCTCCGATTACATCTACTAACTACATCAATATATCCAATCCATTGACCCAATCTAACAACGACATAAATAACCTAAGATTACCCTCCCCTAATATAACTTTACAAATCTATACAGCCATTCACGCCCGACTTAAGTTTAACATTTTTATAATTAATTTAACGGAAAACAAAAATCATAATAAAACTTAAAAGAACAAAAAATAAATAAATGGAAATGATTTTACAAAATAAATACATTAAATAAAATTATAACTAATTAATAAATAGTATCGGTCAGATAGAATAATATTGCAATTATTTAAATCTGGAAAGTTTTAATTTACTGTTCATAAATTTTAAAGTTCTTACGGTTATTTAAATAGTTCATCTTCATATATTCCTTGCCGTTTGAACGTGAATTCCCACGTCGTCCGAAGATTGGTATCCTGTTGGCCGATTTATTTATCCATCCGGAGATTTTTTTAGTGTAGTTGGTCCTCAATGTAGAAACGATGGCTCATTTTTCTTCCTTTCTTAGCAGAACTGAAGGGATTGAAGCTGTGCATCTTTTTCAATCCCCTCAGCACTAACACCTAGCTGTTACATCGTAATAATCATCAATAACTAGTCACTGATTAATAATTTCCAAATTTTCCTTTTATATTAATGTGAAGGATTGAATTTACATTACGTCACCGATGCGATGGTCCTTTCGCTGCGGTCCGATTCCATAGGGATTTCTTCTTATTTGCTAACAGTTTCTATTGTTTTCTTATCTGACCGGTGTTTTTACATTTAAATGCCGAAGGCTGGTTTACATTTAACTAATTAACAATCATTTCCATTTCTGATTAATTAACCTGTTTTCCAAATCAAAAATATATTTAAAGATAAATTTAAAGATATAATTTCATCTCCAAATCTTTTTAAAATTTAGTTTTAAAATACTTTTTCTTTAATAAAGTTTTATTTTAATAATTTTTCATTATCTGTGCGATTTAATTAATATATAAGAGTTTAAGATGATATTTAATTTCAATTTTTAATTCTTAAAGAAAATTTTTAAATGCGAACTTTTTAATTTACTTTCATGTTTAATAAATTTAAAAAAAAAACAATGTAACGAATGTCTATGCTCATTACACTATATTAAATCTAGAATGACATTTAAAAGTCGTTACTTCTTTTGGATGCATAAGTCTGTCAGGTTACTTTGACTCTTGACCTGGGGCAGTTGTTCTAGGTTAAATGCTTTCTAATTAAGTTGATTTGAATGGATAACTCCACGCCTTCATGATTTCCATATATATAAGTATATTGCCAATTTAGAGGCCACAATAAGTAGTGTATCATCTATATTGTTTATTATGCTTTATATTGGTTAAACAACTGCTTTAAATGAAAAATGAAATACTGGTTATTTTATATTTTAATGAAATAAATATTGTTTATTTAATTTGAAATATCTACAAAGAATATCACATATTAGTCTAAAATATTAAGAGAAATTAAATATTCATTAAATTCTTTGACAAATAAAATATCAAGAGAAATATATAATATCATCTATGTTTTGATTACAAAATTTTATAATTTATAATGATGTATTATCATTTTATTAGTCAAAAGTACAGTATTATAAAGAGGAAGAAAATAAGTGGGATTTCTTGTAATTTCAATATTAATAAATTTGATATCAGTTCTTTATGAAAAATATAATATTATTTATTACTTTAAATTAATAGAGTATAACAAAAAAAATTAATTTTGGAATTATAAACAGATTAATATATGCCACTGTTTGAATAAAATGATGATCAATATATTTTGCAAATTGATATATTGATAAACCTGTGATTCTGCTTATTTAAAGTAATTATTTATCAACCGTCACATTTAAATAATACATAATTCAGATTATATGTAATTGAACAGGAAGTAACTGAAAAACAGGAAATAAATGAAAACAGGAAGTAACTGAAACATCCAATGAGAATCTGTCTTTTGAGAGTTTATATCTAACTCATTGTAAGCTTCAGTTATATCATGTTCAGGAACCTTCATATTATAAATAAATCACATTATGTTGAAAGGTTTTTTAAAAAGACATTATTATTTATAGACTTTCCATAATTTCAATATTTATCTTTAAAATTGGAATATTTTTTTCTTAACCTATTATATTTATACCAGATGTATCCAGTCTTGTAAAAACTGCTGTTTTTTTTAAAAATTGGTTTCTTTAATAATTTTTTTAAAGATTTAATTAAACAAAATATTTTAAAGGTGAGAATTTTGCACTGATCTGAAAGGCAGCCATTTTGTCTTTAATTGTACACCAATCAAAAATAAATATAAATAGAATACCATAGCATCTATTTTTTTTTCTTTTCATTAAATAACATATTTCAAACATGAATTTATGTACTGAAATCACATTTTCTTTATGATTTAAATACTACATATCTGCAGTTAAAAGCACATATACTGATTTTTTTAAGCATTTTTTATTAATGGTGGAACTACATTAAATTATTTCCTTCACCTAAACATAATCATACACTAACCAAAACTAAATAGAAATGTGGTAATATAGCATCTATTTTTTCCCTTCACTAAATATCAAATTACAAACATGAATTTTTGTACTGTAAATACATTGTTTTTGTGATTTAAATACCAATACCTCTGTAGTTAAAAGTACATGTACTAATTTTTTTCTTAATAGAATTATTTCCTGCATATAAATGTAATGGTTGTGGATTTGACACATTATATTGGACAAAAATTCATACATTCACCAATCAGATAACAGAGAAAATAAGGATTTTTATATATAAGAAAATTAGAGTTATATTTGGGCTGCAGATAATCCCTAGTTCAACAATTTATTAATAGTAATTGTTGTGTATTTATCTTCAATTTTATCAAAATTGTGAATGAATATAAAAAAAATTGATACTAAACCAATTTGTAATAATTTATTAAAGTTAAATTTAAAAAATGAAGTTATTGCTTATCCTTAGTATTTCTTATATCATTCACATTGTAAAGTTATATGATTAATTTTATTTAGTAAGAAATTTTATATTTTCATATTACATTGATATTGTTGAAAATTAGATGTTAATGTAATTGTATTTTGTTAATTTATAAATTTATTATTATTATCAGGCACTCTAAACTCTCTACACTATCTCATACAACTGATACACATGACCACATATATGTCCAAAAGATAAATAATTACCAATATATATATTTCATGCTAAACCAGCAATCATCAATTGGTCCAGATTATCACCTCTACAAATATATGCAATAAGTGCTCAGATATATATTAAGATAGCCAATCTTTATAATTTAATGGACAGGCTTCAATCCACTTCACCCCACAGATCTTCAGCCATCCATCATATTAAAAATCTGATGATGGGAATACTCAAAACCCACATTGATGTCAACATGGTCAACCTGGATGTGATGAGAATGTCAGCATCAGTGTGGGGTTTGAGCACTCCATCATCAGATTTTCAATAGAATGGATGACTGAAAGGTTGGAGGGTAGAGTGGATTGAAGCCTGTCCATTAAATTATAAAGATTGGCTATTTTAATATAAATCTGAGCATTTATTGTCCATGTGTGTGGAGAGGATGTATCATGTGTTAGTAAAGGGATGTTAGCTTACTTAGAAAAAGTACAAAGAGAAGTAAGAAGACATGCAATGGATGCAGATGTATGTATGTCAAAGGAGGCAATTCAAGGAGATGTGGGATAGACCAAGTATTTATATGAGAGATGCAAAAAGCAAAATGAAAATGTTTGGTAGATTGCAATTTATGGATAATAAGAGAATAGTCAAAATATTATATAATTGGGTTATGAATAAAGGACAGGCAACAAGATGAGTGAGACAGGTAGTAAAGTATGCAGAAGATTTGAATAAAGCATTTATGTCAATATATTTATATAAAAAGTGAGATGATTGTGTTAGGAGAATTGTTGAAAGTTATAGTGGCAAGGAATAGGATAGAAGAATAGATGCATTAATAAGAAATAGGGAGTTGGAAAGATGGAGAATTAGTATGGAGAGTAAAAGGAGTTAATATATATATAAAAGTAAGCAGAATGTTTGGTATGAGTTAATTTATGATGATAGCAAAGAGAGTAGTTTACTGTTCAAGGCTCGATCAGTATCTTTAGCAACAAGGGAATATACCCATAAATGGAAAAATATGGGTGATTTAGTTTGCAAGCTGTGTAAGGAAGGCATAGAAAATATTAGGCATCTGTTAATTGAATGTAAATGCCTGCATGCACAAAGGGTACAAATAATGATGTGGAAGAATAAATATACACAAAGTGATTATACAGATAGTGAGTTCTTGATTTTTATGCTGGGTTTGAGAAAAGTTAATGGGAATTTGTATATAAACACCATGAAATTGACAAAGATTATTGTTGAAATGGAATGGCACAGGATAGAGAAGAATATGGAAAAAACAGAGTGGGAGTGGAAAGGGAAAGTAAGATGGCTAACAGGTTTCTCTAGGTATAGTGGCTGAGAGATTTCTGACTTTGAAAAAGGAGAAGCCATAGTGCATCACATTATATCGACAAAAATAATTAAGAATAATAAAATTAATTGCACATATTTATTTTTTAATTTATGGCTTCAATTATATATCAAATGAAATTAAGAAAATAATATATTCAGCAATAAAAATAATTTATTTAGAAAAGATACTTAATTTATATTTTAAAAAAATATAGTAAAAATTAAATATAAGTAGAAACGCAAAAAAATTTTAAATTAAAAACATTTACATTAGTAATTTGAATATAATATAGTATCCATAACTATTTATATCTGTTTTCCCATATGTCAAGCATTGTTAGCCGAGAGGTCAGCACAGCTGCCTTGCAGTTGGTTGCAGACGGTTGTTGCGGGTTCTCCTCCCAGCCGATTCTATGACATATGGAAAAAAAAGATATAAATAGTTATGGATACTATATTAGATTGAAATTATTTACATTAGTAAGCTTTCCAAATAAAATCAAGCACAGTAAAACAAAAAGCAATATATTTAAGAAATAGTCAGAAATGTAAACATTACAAATATACATAGACTCTGTGTACATTTTTAAAATTGTAATCACCATAAGTTTCATGTGCACTATATTATTTTTGTACAACAGCCTCAGAAGATGCTAAACATTCGATAACATAGTAGTTTATTACATTAGCACTTTCATAGCTTAGCTATTTATTATATCAAATAAAAATTATTTCATGTTATTTATATTAAACTAACGAAGATGTTTTTTTTTTTCAAAGTAATATGCAATGAAAAGATTGCATTGTGGCTGTTTCTGTTCTTTATGTGTGTTTGTGGGGGGGGGGAGATATTCCAAAAAAAATTTATTTCCATTTAAGACAGTCCATAATATCAGATAACTTATTTAATCATTTTTATTACTTTATCATTTTAATACCTGTTTGACAAGAGAAATTAATTTCTTGAAAATATTAGCAATTAATAAATAAATTTTATATATATTTTTAAATAAAGCATTTAAAATAATCAAACATACTAAATAAATGTCTGTTGTCAGTAGTATGCTGATTTATGTTCATAAAATCACAGCTGAGTTTTATTTTATATTCAAATATAATTTTGTTCAAATAAGCAGGTATTCTATTATAGCATTCAGCCACATAAATTTCATTAAATAGAAGAAACACATAATAAAGTCTTTTAATTATTTAATTATTTCAAGGCAATAAATATAAGTTTTAAAATGTAGTATTTTTAAAAAATATTTTAAAATTAAAAGTCCTTGCAAATTTGGATAAATAGTTTTTATTGTATACAAAAATGGAATTACACCAAAAGAGAACAACGTACTTGAAATATGATAAAATATTTAGCATATTTTAAATATAATGGTTTCATAAAGTTTTTTAAAAGTAGATTAAAATATTTTTAATATCAGTAACAATTATCTTGAAAGTTTTTACATATATCCTAGAAATTATCCTTTCTAAGACAAAGTAAATTGACAAAGTTTTTACAGAGCAAGGATAATAGCATCAATTAAAATCTATTATTATAATAGATTTCTGAGAAAACAATTCCATTTCTGAAGCATTCATGGCATTCTTGTTAAAGTTCAATGTGTTGAGAAGCTTTCAGTTAAAAAATAACCTGGAAAAATATTTTATTTAGCAAAGCATTTTATTAACTTATTAAAATAAAATCAGTTAAAAAAATTACAACTGTAGAAATATTAGATGTGTCAAATGAGAGGAAAAGTGAATAAGTGGGTGTCTGAGTATCATCATATCTGACATACATAAGGCAAGTCATGTGATTAAATTTGGTTGATGCAATTGACAATCAAAGTCCATTTTCAGTTGACCTAATTAACAAAATATTGATCTCCTTGGTATCTGTTGCAAAGTTCTAAAAATAACTGCAATTAGCATAATTCTAGAATAGTTTAGAGCCAATGATCTACACAAGGAGTCAAGCAAATAATAAAGTTAAAAGATTACATCTTTTAATAATTTTTAACAAGTTATTTAATAATGAAATCTATTACTGTCAAAAAAGTTCATTTTTAAATACATTAAAGATTTACATTATTTAATAAAATAATGCCATATTAATAATATTTATTTTAGACATTTTTTATTATAAGATCTCAGAATATATTTTTTATTATTGTATCTTTTTAAAAAGATATGCATTTTAAAACATTAAACTTAAAATGTTAAATGTCAACCAAGAAGCTCTTAAATAATTATTAGCTTTCACAAGCAGGCAAATCCACATCACAATATTAAATAATTTATTTTAAAATGCTAACTTAATATATGAGCTAATTACTGGTTTAAAAATAACACTTTTTAAATCAGCTAAACTTTAGGCTTTTCTAATTAACACTAAACTTTATTAGCAAGTAATTTAAATATCTAATACCAACATTAAACCTGTTTTAAAGTCCTTCTGTAACATTTTAATTTAATAAAATATATGACAACTAAGCTAAGATTATTATAGTTTTGCTATTATAAAAAGTTCAATTTATTAATACTTTAACTTTTCCTGAGAAATGTCCATGTCAGGATGGTCATGTCTTCAACTCACTCGAAATCAGTCAATTTATGAGCTACAGGAGTGTTTTTACACTTATTTTAAAGCTTAAAATGTACTGTAAGATTCTGCCCTCTCTAGAATTATTTTACAAGTAAAAAATCAATAATATTGATGTAAGAAGCTACAACAAATGGAGAAGGCAGGCTTTTCTAGATGCTGATTGGTTGATTCACATTTCAGACAATAAAAGAACTTCTGTCAATAGTTTTTACCACTCCAACTTCTGTTTTGACTTTGAAAATGAAAATTAATGTCTTAGAATGTTCTTTTATTATTTTTTGTACATATTATAAATTATTTTCATAAAATATGCTGAAAATATAATCATTTTAGAAAAATAGTAAGATTTTAGTAAAAAATTGTATACTTTTACATGAACATAAATTGAAAAAAAAAGCCACCACTAAAAACAATTTTGACACCTGTCAACAATTTTCATTGCACCAAGCTCTTTATTTCAATTTCAAATGAAACAAATAATTTAAAGTTCTTTTCTGGCCTTTATTTACATCATCATCATCAACCATTATCAATCCACTGCAGGATGAAGGTCTCTCCAAGTTTAATCCATCTTCTCCGATCTTTAGCTTCTCTTCTCCACAACACCCCTGCACATTTTCTTATTTCATCCATCCATCTCACATGTGGTCTCTTTCTGGGTCTTTTACAATCTCTTGGAATCCAGTTTAAAATTTCAATTGTTCAACTATTATCATCTCTTCTAACAATATGTCCATCCCAACTCCATTTCAATCTTTTAATTTTTTCAATAAGGTCAGTAACACCTGTTTGTTGTCTTACCCATACATTGAGTTTTTGATCTCTTCTTGTTACTCCCAACATACATCTCTCCATACTCCTTTGAGTGGTTTGAAGTCTCTGTATTGCTCTTCTATTAAGTGTCCAAGTCTCAGATCCATAAGTCAGAACTGGTAAAACACATTTGTTAAAAACCATCCTTTTCAAACACATAGGCATATTTCCTTTTAGTATCAAGTTATTTCTACCAAAAGCACTCCAACCAAGTTTAATTCTATGATTAATTTCCTCCATTATGTTTCCATCTGTATTAATAATCTGACCAAGGTATTTGTAACTGTTAACTTCTTCTAATTCTTCATAATCAATCTTTATTTTCATATTTTGAGCAAATTGATTAAGCATTACTTTAGTCTTTTTAACATTTATCTTTAGTCCTACTTTTCTACTTTCATCTGCTAACTCCTGCAACATTTCCTGCAGCTCTGAAGCATTATTTGCAAAAACAACTACATCATCTGCAAAATCTAAATGACTTAACTACTCTCCATTTACTTTCACTTTTTTAGTTTCCCATTTTAATCCACAAAATACTTCTTGCAGTACTGCTGTAAAAAGTTTTGGAGATATGGAGGCACCTTGTCTTACACCTTTCTCAATGTTGATTTTTCCAGTATCATTATGTAATCTAATTGTTGCTGTTGCATTTTTATAAATATTCTTTAAAATATGACAATATCCTGGATCTATACCTTGATGATCCAATGCTTTAATCACTGAAGAAATGTGTATAGAATCGAATGCCTTTTCATAATCTACAAATCCAAAACATAATGACAACTCATATTCGTTTGTCCTTTCTATGACTTCTCTCAATACCTGGATATGATCTATTGTACTAAAACCACTTTTAAATCCAGATTGTTCTCTTGGTTGGTAGAAATCCAAAGTTCTCTGTAGATGAGTTGTAATTATCTTGGTAAAAATTTTATATAAAACTGATAAAAGGCTGATAGGTCTGTAATTTCTAATATCTTCTTTATCACCTTTTTTAAATATTAATATTATTACTGCATTCTTCCAATCTTCCAGTACATCTTTATCATTTAGACATTTGGTATATAACTTTGCTAAAATTGTTTCTATTTCTTCACCTGCTTCTTTTAATATATCAATTATAATTCCATCATTTCCTGGAGCCTTTCCTTTCTTCATACATTTAATTGCATGTCTCACTTCTTCATTTAAAATTCTGGGCAATTAAGAAGATGTAATAGATATAGGAGGTACTTGTTCTTTATTACTATATAATTCTTGATAAAAATCTTCTACCAATTTCATGATGTCATCTCTCTTTTTAGTAGTAATTCCATCTTTTTTTCTTATTGCAGATAATTTCCTACCAATACCAAAATGTTGTTTAACATTCTTGAGACTTTTACTTTTTTCTACAGCTTTCCTTGCTATTTCACAGTTATACTTTCTTATATCATTTTCAACTCTTTTCCGTACCATTTTACAAAATTCGAGATATTCAATTCTTTTTAATACATCATTTTTGTATATCTTCATATTCCTTCTTTTCTTCATAAATTCTCTAGTCTCAGTAGAAATTTTATTAGTCAATTGCTGCTTTTTTCTACCTGCTATCTTTGTGGCAGTTTTTAAAAGTGCATCAGTTATTTTCATATTAATTTCATTCAAATCTGAATCATGTTCAAAATCTCCTAACACTTGAAACCTATTTGTAAGTTCTAATTTAAATTCATTAGAATGTTTCTGAAGATTAGGAATATCAACTGTAAATATTGTTTTTCTTAATAATTTTTGTCTCTCTAGTTTTACATTAACACGTAACTTACACCTTACTAATCGATGATCACTTCCTGTGTTAAATTTATTAAGAACATTACAATCTTGAAATATGTATTTTCTGTTAGTCAAAATATAATCCAATTCTGCTGTACCTTCATTTGGATGTTTCCATGTCCATTTCCTTTTAACATTTTTCTCAAAAAATGAATTCGTAATATAAAGTTTTTCTTTTTCTGCAAACTCCACAAGTCTATGTCCTCTCTCATTTCTATTACCATAACCAAAATTACCTACAGCAATTTCATCTTTCATTTGTCTACCAATTCTAGCATTAAAGTCTCCCATAACAATTTTAAAATGTTGTTTATTCTGATCAAAAGCCTTGGTAAAATATGCTGAAAATATAATTATTTTAGAAAAATAGTAAGATTTTAGTAAAAAAAATTTACTTTTACACTAACATAAATTGAAAAAGGAATCAATGATGTCCACAGCTCTTTCTAATTTGTTATGAACTTTCTTTTTAGGTTTTTCACTATTGAATATTTTTATAATTATAAATAGGAATTTATTTTTGAAAAAAATTTCATTCACTTTCATAATCTTACAAATTATTAATATACTTTTACAAACAAAACTAAAACGAATATAATATTAAAAGATGAATATATTTTTATGGCCGAGTTTGTTAATTGACCAATCAAAAGTTGTAAAACTTTAATTCACTTGGCCAATGAAAATTAAAAAAAAAAATTTTCAAGAAAAAGGTTAAATCAGTAATAATTCTAAGGCTATTTGTAAAGTTTAATTATTATAAAATTACACTTATAAAACTATCTTTAAGCTATTACCATTTTATAATATCTATTCTGAAACCATTAGCAGTTATATTTACACATTAATCTTTTTTCTTTGTTCCATACCAAATATCTGAAATTAAACAGATCTTAATGCTTAATCCTATGCCACTCTGTTTGTATACTCACATAATTCTGATACTGGGTCAATGACTATATATTTTAGTAAAAATAATCTTTTTACCCTAGTAAGAAATATTAAATCAATGTCAATTTATTATAGTATTACAAATTAGAGAAGTTGTCTATGCTAGTGTGATTTATTGTAAGCTGAAAGTTAAGTGTCTACCAAGAGCTATTACTGAATCAAAATTTAATCCCACCTAGTCTTGAAAGGATGCTTAAAAAGTTTTAATATATTGTATAGGACTCCAAAAATTATCAATTTAAGAAAATATGGACACAATAACTTTTTAATGGTATTTCTATTAGCACAATTTATATATATAAAAAAACAAATGAACACATCACAGTATTTATCAGAAAATATTGTTATTGTCCATTCTAGGAAATATACTTGCAAAAGTTTTATTAAATAAGGTTAATTTCAGTGCTGGCTGCTTAAGGTTTAATGTAATTCTACAAAATCAAAAAGCAATATAGACATAGTTTTGCTGCCATATAAAACCAAAAATTAGATAAGCAATAATTCTGTCAGGTCAGTCAAAAATATTTAAAACTTCCTAGTATTTATAAAAGTTTATTCATATTATACTGCTACTGCAAGGAATTATAAAAGGGAGATCAAATTGGCCTTTGGAATAGTTTATAGACAGCTTTATAAAACAAATATCAAATAGAAATATAGATTTATAATTAAATTTTAATGTAAATTGATTTTGAAAATAATATCATTTCTATTGCTATGCTTTTATTGTTGATCTACAGATTACTTACTCTTAATATTTTGAATGCAGTCTAAAAAGATTTAGTTTAATATCTAATATAGAAAATTCAAAGCTCTCTCATCTAGTGATGAAGAGAAAAAAAATCAGTAATTCTTGGAATAGATAGATATTATTTTGTAAATGTGACTCAACTTAAATATATTGGTACTATTTTACATAGAAAGATATTCATGGTACTTAAAATCAATTACAAACTTTTGTTTTAAGATAAAATATAGGATATTTCATCACAGTTTGAAATGTATTGCGTAGATGAAAGTGATCATTCTTCTTCCAAAATACAAGAGAAGTAATTATCTCCCACTGAGTTACGTCATGTTAAAAAACAATGAAAGATAGAATGATACCATTCACCCATTTTAACTTAGTTATTGATGTAGTTTTGGAATTATAGGATGAGTTTTGTCTGTTGTTTTAATTTGTGTATAGATTAAATAATCAAGAGAAAGTAATGTCACTTCCTCTTTCATTATTGTTGATGTCACATGACTCAAATGGAGATAGTTACTTCCGTTTCAATTAGAGATTTTTAAAAAGTTATAATATTTATTATTACATTCTTTATCTATGTAATATAAAGTCTTTAGCAAAATTTTATTCAAGAAAAATTCGTAATATTTTGAATATTTGATAATTAATCTATATACAAACTATTTATATATTTTTCAACTTGCTTTAGTGTGACACTATGAAAATTATTATTATTAAGGATATACTTTCAAAGGATTGTCAGATGAATCAAATGAAGTGCAACAATTTTGTTCATGAAATTGAGTTAATTTTCACAAGAGAAACAAACCTTCTTTATATGGGAAAGGTTAGCACTCTAAAGCAGCTTTTAGATATTGCAGACCACTAAAATAATTTTTAAATGTACGAATTAATATGAACATTGAATATGATATAGGGGAATCAAGATGCATATTGGAGAAAAGAATTAAAGACCACTTGCTGTTATTAAGAAGGTTTCAAAAAAATGAAACAAAAGTGTAATAGAAATGATAATGTTTCAGCATCAGTTTTTTTATGACCATAATATATTAAGTGTATATGGTTTTAATTTGAATTATAATAATGTAAAAATATTGCAAATTGAAAGAAATAATAATAAAAAGAAAATAAAGGAAGCCATGTTAATATATAAATATAAGCAAGACTTAATAAATAAGCAGGTAGCAAATGTAAATAAAGATCACGGAATTGTGGGAAGGTTAGCTTTTGAAAGTGTTAGTTGACAAAGACTATGAGGAAAGTCGAAAGCCTCCTCAGTGGATAAAAAAAATTTAAAGTTGTACTTCACATATATTTGGTTAGTATATTTATTAATATTCAATTACAAGATTACTGTATATAACTTTGAAGAAATACAGACATCGAATAAGAATATCATTACATATATATTTATTTATTAATAATTTTAATTTTAACACAAAAACAGTACTAAATAATAGTAATACATATTAAAAATTAGTGCAACATTTGCTACTTTTGGTTTAAAATTATTTTATTAATCCATCAATTGTACAGAATTCGCTATTCTTATTTTGTTAGTTTTTCTATGCCACTGACTAAGTAGGTATTAATTAAACGCCGCCGTTGAGTAGATGTTTTGCAAATCACAGTAGTAATTTTGTAACAAATCATTTAGCAATATAATGTTCTTGTTCTATTTTACATATAATAATACGGCTTAAACAAAATGTATTTTTTATTTAAATTTTTTTATTAAATGAGCTTAGCGAATTTAAATATCTGAATATCTTTGCTGACCACGTCACGGATCAGCTGTGCTAAAAGTATGAAAGGATTGAAATGGGTGATAATAAAATACAATGGAGAAAACTGAGTAATAAGATACTGAAAAAGAAAAGCTTATTATAAAAGTTAAAAATCTGAATCATAAGATTTTAAGTAACAAATCTGCAAGGACATGGGTAGAGAGAGTTACATTTTATGTGTTTTTTATGTATTAGTTTCTACACTCGTTACCAAAGTATATCTTTTTTGCATTTCTTTCTTTGTCTTTTTGCTTCTGAAGCTATAATGTCCTTAATTAAGTCAAATGATTGCTAATAATAATGTTCTATTGTTTATATGATCAACAATATTTTTTTTTTTTGGTCATGGTAACCTAAAAATGTTTGGATGACAATGTAGCTTGCTGTGAATAAATATCTCTGGTTAAATTTTAACTAAGAAAAGAAGTCAAGTGTTGGTAGCCTAGCGGTTAGTATAGCTGCCTTCTAAGCAGCTGTCCCGCGTTAGCTTCCCAGTCAATATTTTGACATATATATAAAAAAAAAAAAACTAAAAAAAAAAAGTCTTTCAGTATGATCATTAAAAAAAAATTATTTAACAATGGATAATTAGCCATAGGCCAAAAACTCTTAAAAATTATACTAATTAGTTGTAATATTGTTATTTACAAACTAAGATTATAACTGAAATACAGGCTTATTATATACCTGTAGTAATATATAGGGTATATGAGCACAGACTTTCACACGACCTACATGACGAAAAGAGAAATAATCACCAATATACATATTTCATGCTAAATCAAGATTATATAAAATGATATTATAAGATGTAAAGTATAAAATGATTAGATTAGAATGCAGTACTTTAAAACAATGTTTTGCCTTTATACAAAGAGAAGATACTGAATTATTTATCTTTAAGAAATCATTCTTAGAATCGATATAATCAAATTTATACAGAAACAAAATCATTCATTCATTTAGACCAGGGGTGGGCAAATAGCGGCCCGAGGGCCACATGCGGCCCGCTAAGAGTTTTTATGTGGCCTCCAAGACAATCAGAAAAATCCACCTTGGACTGAGATTTCCTTCCTGTTGCATACCCGGATATTCATCTCATATTTTCCACTAGAATGGCCACATCAATATACATGCACAGTGTAGATACGATGTGCAGTGCTTTTCCAGTTGATCTGATTAATTTCAATTGTATTTGCATTAGCAAATATATATATATATTTCCAACTTTTGGGAAACCATGAATGCTCCAAAAAAATGTAAAATTGGTAATGAATGTCATGTGTTTAATGAAGAATGGACAAACAAATATTTCTTTGGTAATACATGAAATAAAGCAGTGTGTTTATTGTGTCATGATATAAAGATGCGGCCCTTCGTTAACCTTTGCTTCCACAAAGTAGCCCCTGATGCGGCCCTCCACCAACCTATGTGGCCCCCGAGCCAAAACAATTGCCCACCCCTGATTTAGACAGTTATGCTATCAATAAATTTTTCAGTCTTAAATTGTATTTCTTTCTATCTATCTATCTATCTATCTATCTATCTATCTATCTATCTATCTATCTATCTATCTATCTATCTATCTATCTATCTATCTATCTATCTATCTATCTATCTATCTATCTATCTATCTATCTATCTATCTATCTATCTATCTATCTATCTATCTATCTATCTATCTATCTATCTATCTATCTATCTATCTATCTATCTATCTATCTATCTATCTATCTATCTATCTATCTATCTATCTATCTATCTATTCTATCTATCTATTCTATCTATCTATTCTATTTATATATTCTATCTATCTATTCTATCTATTCTATCTGTCTATTCTATCTATCTATCTGTCTATTCTACCTATCTATCTGTCTATTCTATCTATCTATCTGTCTATTCTATCTATCTGTCTATTGTATCTATCTATCTGTCTATTCTATCTATCTATCTGTCTATTCTATCTATCTATCTATCTGTCTATTCTATCTATCTATCTGTCTATTCTATCTACCTACTTACTGATCGACATAACTACTATTTTACTTATATGTTTATACTTATTAGTCTATCTAATTTATCTATCAGTTTGTGTCTATCTATTTATCAATCCATCTATTTATCTATCTATATGTCTGTCTGTCTGCCTATCTATGTATCTATCCATCCACCTACATATCTGTCTAGTTAGCTATTAATGATATTGATAACTGACATAAGATTAAAATTATTTTTAATAGATTCATTTATCTATTCGGTTATTTATTTTTAAATTATTGTTCAAATTTCATATATAAAAATGGTTTTAACTATTTCGTTCAACCACTTGTAAATCCATTCATTCATCATTTATTATCTTTCAGTTCAATACTTTCTATAAAGATATAAATATACAATAACAGTTAAGTGCATTTAATATATTTGTTGCCAAGAATAGCTTAAACACATATAAATGACTTTAATTAATTTTTACTTAAACATTGCTTTGATCATTTTATAAACTTTAGGGCACGAATTGCTTGGAGTAATAAGGAAATGAGTTTTATTAGCAGAAAATGTTATAATGTTATTCATCACTGTTAGATTTTGTTAGGAGCGGAGATGAAAACTAATCACGGACTAGTGAAATGAACGGAAAACAATGACGTCAGAAAAGTTAATCATCTCCAGGAGTGATTCAAATTAACAATTTGTGATAAATCATTGAAATGATTCTAAATTTGCAATTAGTTTTATAATTTATTTGTTAAATTAGTTTCATTAATTTTTTAACACTATCTAGATTAAACATATGTTATTCAGTGAAACCCTTTATAAATGAAAAAAAGTAATAAAACGTATTTTTCATCTAAAAAATAAATTTGTTGTTATTTTCTTTTACCTTTTTTTATATTCACAATAAAACTGAAAGAAAGAAATTTAAAATTGCTTATTGCAAAGATTTATTTCTATTTTGCCTCAGAAGAATTAAATGATTAATTACTTTCCGTTGTAAGAGCATCCGCATTAAAGTAAAACCACTATTACATACTGGTATTTAAGATAATGTTTTCAATTGCTAGATTGGTTGATAAAAGTTAAATAATAAAATGAAAATCTTATATTAATTAGTCTTCTTTTTAAAAATAAATAAATAAATAATTAGAAATAGTTATATAAAAATAAATTATATTAAGCCTATTATATATACGTGTGTGTAAAATATATTGCTTTTCTTGATTTGGTTAAAGCATTCGACTCAATAAATCGAGAAAGTATACGGTTTTATTTCAAATTAAATGGTTAGATGGTGAAAAGACACTATTTGTTTTAAATCATGTTAAATCAAAATTATTTAAAAACGATTGTGTGAAAATAGAATGTATTTAAATTTCGTTTATTAACATCCTTTTCCCAAACTTTTTAAATAACCAGTTAAACTTAATATACTTTTTATTATGAACAATCTAAACCACTTTAAAAAAAAAAAAATTAAATAATTAAGATTCATTTACTGCTTTGTGCTATAGTCTTTTGGCATTGGTGGTCGAGAGGTCAGCGACAGCTGCTTTACAAGCAGTTGTCCCGGGTTAGCGGGTTCGCTTTCCGGCTGATGCTATGACACATGAGGAAAAAAAAATGTAATTTCATATTGCACATGTTACTTTTTTAATATATGTTAGTTGGATAATATTTATAGAAATTACAAAATAGATATTCTTAGTATAATCAACATAAAATAAAAATATAATTAATAGTATATACAGTAAGTTAATAAAATCATTAACCAAAAACATAAAGCAGATGAAAAACATGCAACGTGTGACATACATATTGTTAGATTTAAATGAAGATTTTTTTAAACAGATATTTAAAAGCATATAAACAAGAAGGACTGCCATCCATGTGTGCGAACAGGTCATACAAGGCAAAAATGAGTTTCATTATAGGGGCAACATGTTAACACAATAATTAATAAAAATTTTATATAAATGAAAATGTTTAGATTTTTAAATCATTCCACTGTTAGAAACATCTGATTTTTTATTTAAATATAAGAGGATTACTATATGATTTCTAATATATACAATACAAAGAGTATTTCAATAGCTCTAAACAAGCTTATTATTTTAAAGATATATATGTATATATTGAATTGGATGCTTCATTGGAAGTTTTAACGCATTTGCCAAAATCACACATGGGAAAGATTAGAGAGAATTATAAAGTTAGTTAAAAGGAAGAAATCTAGAGCACAGTTTATTTGGTTATAGATATAATTTTAAAATAACTTAATAATAAAGATTTTAAAATCAATTTATAACATATTTACCACACAACACATTTCATTTTTTGTGTATACATGTTTGAATGTTTATGATAGTTAATTTCCTAATATTAATTTGAATAAATATATATTCCAAATAAATTTTAAATAAGTTTTTTTTTAATTGTTTAATATCAAAGTTTTAATTAAAGCTGCTTTTGATACAAAACAAACAAACAAACAGTATAATTAATCTCTTTACAGGTTGCCATTCTATTTTTAGCCCTACTGGCAGGTTTTGTCAATGTTTAACCTTTGATTTCAATATAAAACTTTATTCTATACTCAAACACAATAAATTGGATTTGATTTATTAGAAGTTTAAGTTTGCAAATGAAAAACATTCTAAAAAATCATATTTGAACTTTGCAAATATTGAAAAAATGAGTTTGTAATAAGAACAAAAGATGTTTTTTATTCAATGGTTGACAGAAAAATAGTATAATATCTTCTTTCATTGATTTTTAAAATATGAATGAAGAAATGGTATTCTCTAACAAATCTATAAAATTCTATTTTAAAATATTAAAATTGCTTAATAATTTTTAATATATCTATACAGTGCTGATAATTACATGTAATGATGTTACATGATCAGTGTCACAAAGCATAATCATCATAATGCCATAGTTTTTGCTGTTAACATTATGATTAAATTTATTAATTCCTATTTTTAAAAATAAAACATATACAATAAAATCAAAGTGTATACATGTATTATTTTGGTTTAAATCATTTTTATATAATTATTGTGGGAAAATGATAAGTAATATTTAATAAACTATGTAAAATGAATATTTTTGTTAATCTAAAAATTTTCTCAAAGTAACATCACAAATGCAGTAGAAACCAGATTACAAAGAGTAAAAAACTATCAAAAAGTAAAGGCATGTGTAAACATGTGGATATAGGCTTTGACCATTACTGAAATACCTGGTAAATACTGACTCTTCATGTATTGTAAAATTAGTACTTCGATATTCACTACCTTGCAGTGTTAAGAATAAAAAATCTATAGAAATATCACCACAAATAATTGTAAGAAGAGTAATTTAAAACAGCAGAATTACCATGTTATTTCTAAAATAAATTATCATCAAGTCTGTTAGACCTCATATGAAATGAGTTAATGTTCATTATCAAAGGTTTATGATTAAAGTTTTATTTAAATCAATTTTGATAAATATGATTTTGAAAATCAATGTAATTAGATAATTAGATTTTAGACCAATCCAGACTTGGTTATCAATTTTCTACCTCACAAAAAAAATATAAAATTATAAAAAGATTTTTAGACCATGAATTTATATAAAGACCAAAATAACTTGTATTTTTCATTAGCTCTAGGAGGAAATCTGCCTGTGTTATTTTTCCTGGATTTCTTATTTATAAGAGAGACAGCTAAGAAAAGAATTCTTGTGAAGCATTATTAAAACTTTAACACTAACTAAAATATATGATAAGAGGAAAAGAAAATATGAATGAATAAGTTAAAACCCTAGGATCTCTTTTTCTCATATTATCTACCTCAGCCACAGTGGTATTTTGAATATTGCATTCCATGCTTAACTATTCATAATCAACCACAAACCAACCTACCAGAATTTGTCAACATAAAAAAATAACAATACTGCAATTTTTATCAAATATGTTCCTTTGTCCAAGAAATATAAAATTGTTGATAATATTGCAGAAACCAATTTAAATGAGTACAATATCACCTTGAAGATCTTTATGTACAATTTGCATAGCAAAACTGTTATTCCTATATAAATTGTTATAAGACTTTTTTTGAAACATTAGAAGCGAGAAAAAAATTAATCACTAAAAGCATTGCAATAGATTATATGCATAATTTATTCATCTCTCACACTTAGTTTAATTGTGAAAAAAGTTTTCTTTTTATATATAACCATATGTTGATTTATTTGATGCCATTATTTTTTCTTACATATATTTTCTTTTCTCATGGTAAAATACATTTCAAAATATTAAAGCAGGCATACTAATAAAGTGATGTGAAAATAATTATCTAGTAATGGTATTATATAATAAGTTAATCAGACTTAAAAAGTATAATTAAAAAAAAGTTGTAAAATGTATTTCTCTAGAATAGAAATGTATTATTTTGTATATTATATTTATAGATCTTCAATTGAAAATTATTTTTGTTTTTAAAAGATCACTTGGGAAACAAAAACTAGCATGAACTTTGACTCTTTAAATAAAATAACAGTATGAAATATAAACTTGTGAAAACAAAATTATAAGACTTTTATCCAAAAAAAAAGATACAATTATTTATAAATTCGATCTACACCAATGGAATTTAAATATTTCTCCATACCAGCCCCTTGGGCAGAAAAGCATAATACCCAGAGGGTACCCATGCCCAAGCCAAAGCTATATTTAAATATATATAACTGTGACACATTTGAACGACATAGATCTTCTTGGCTGTAGAATTGAGGGTAAAGGTTTACTATAATGGTCTATCTATGTTTGCCCTCTATTGTTTAAAATTTAAACTAAATTGTTTGAAAATTTTATGTGTATGTTATTATATTACAAATAAATTAAAATTTAATCAAATGTAAAAGATAATAAAAAAAAAAACATTTAACTTTTTACACATAATTATGTCCTATACACACTAGGAAGTTGGAGAAAAAAGTGGTATTGCTGTATCTACTCTGGAGGGCAAATTCATGCAGGTACGATGAAAACAAAGCTCTGCTAGTGCCAGATTGGAATTTCAGCTTACGCTTTGCTCTCATCCATGTTTTCAGTTGTTGTGGCAAATTACATGCCCAAAAATACACTTTGCTTATAATTGTTCTCAGAGGCAGATGACTTGCATTGCCATCTACACCCTTCTAAGCCTGTAGAATACATCACCAGTGCACACTGAACACTGCACTGTTGGCATAAGACGTAGTTCTTCAGAAGGAGTCTTCATGCAAGCCATTTGATGGACAATTCTGTAGTTTGTATGGCATCCCATAACTGGCACAGGTTCCATTCTTCTGCCAGAATAGCAGCAACACTCAAAATTTCACCATCAGGTACTAAGCATGTAGCAGACATTTTTTCAAACTATAAAACTGTACACGTGTGCATGTAATTCGTGCCATTGAACATATACGGTATCTTTTTTTTTGCAACATGTGCTATAAATGTAGTTATTTTAAATTCTTAAGTTGTAGACAGTTTAAATTCTTATCTTTCAAAGAAATGAAAAGTAATTCTTTTAATTAATGTCGTGTAATTAATCCAACATTCAAATTCTTTAAAAAAGTTTTTTTTTATTATCTTTTACATTTGATTAAATTTTAATTTATTTGTAATATAATAACATACAAGTAAGATTTTCAAACAATTTAGTTTAAATTTCAAACAATAGAGGGCAAACATAGATAGACCATTATACTAAACCTTTACCGAATTTAATACTTATCATTCAAAGCACTTTTTTGTTTCAGAGTAAACTGTGGGCACCAATTAACTACCAAAGCAACTAATGTGCCCTGAATGATGGCCAACTAATTCAGCACCTAAGAAATCCCAACTAACTCAATCAAAAGGATATTATAATATACTGTTACTTTATTTAGTGGTAAAAGAATTGACTGACAAAATATTAAGTTTTAAAGATAACTTATTTTAACTAAATACTTATTATTTTAAACTACTTTTATGAAATCTTAATTAAATTAAAAATGGTATTTTTATATAATGACCACACACACACTCTTAATTCATACAATAAGATATAAGATATCATGAAGCATTAAATAAATATATGAAATTAATATAAGATATCATAAAGCATTAAATAAATATACAACATTTAAAAACATACACATCAATAGTTCATTTTATGCAGTTATAGAGTTCATTTATTAACTGACTCTGGGAGGCTTCAAGATTAGCAATGGCTACATTAATATCTGAAATGGAATAAGAAAAAGTTATTCATTACCTATAGAATTTTGGATGTTGACTTCTTGCTGTTTGCTGCTTCATGTAAATTTTTACCAACTGATTGGATTTTATGCATCTGTTGAGGTTCCTATTACTTCTAACTCATGATACTCTTTTATTCTGGCAGTTATATATTTCTGGTGGCTTCAAATTATTAGATGGATATCAATTCTAATGGGCAGACTGCTGATGTTCCATCAGACTGGAGCTGAAATCTAACCGTATGCTTCTGATGACTGCTAACACTGCAGGATCATTAGATACATCACTGACTCTGACTGATTGAAAAACTGATTGTAAAAACACAACTGATTGAAGAACGGGAAAACTGACTATTTATGTGATGACCAGTTGTCATTAATTTCTATACCCGCCAGCTATATCTATTGTTAAAATTCATCTATTGCTTTTGATTACATTTTTTTGATAAGATTTTAATTCCTTTTTTCAGTTGGTAGCCATTGCTAATTCTGTTGTTTATGGATTTTACTTAGTAGCCAATGCTAATTCTGTCTTTATATAGTTTACGATTATATATAAATCTTTGGGGAAATTCCAATTATACACTTTCATTGGTTTTTTAATATTCAACTTTCATATTTCATTATATTACCAAACACACATTTTACTATACTTCTTTATTTTTAAAATCAACTCATTATAAACAATCTTATTTATTTTAATTAAATGGGAAGAGATTTCTTCTTTTTTAACTTAAATGAAGAGAGAACTTTTAATTTCAGAAAAAAATTCATTCTTCAATTGTTATAACTTTAACTTTTATTTACTTGAAATTCAACTACTTTTAACTTTTCTAAATTACATTTTCTACCCCCTTCTAATTAATTAATTGTAACTTTTATTGATAAATGACATGTATATGAAAAACTCTTTAAACTTTTATAGATTTTTTTTTTTTTTCAAATGAGATATTTTAATTGTTATTCATGGACAACTTATTGATTTTATTATTTATTAATCAAGTTTAAAACTTCTTGTGTTACTTATGAAAATTTTTATTTTAATAATTTTTTAGACAACAATTATTATGAATATGTGTCTTGCCTAGCAGTACAATATGAAGATATGCAAAGAAAATAAAGGAGAAGAATAAGGGTAGTTTACATATACATATATAAATCATTTTATAACTATCTGGTATTTAAAAGCTACAAGTTTAGAGATTTATTTATAGCTAAGTAAATAAAATGTCATATAATTTAAAAGTTGCAGCCATTTTCAAGATTATTATTTTCAAGAAACTAACTTTTTATGGCATTTTGCAATATTACTGATTCGATTTCCATTGAAGAATTTCTATTAGAGCAAGTTGTTTTAAAAAGTATATTTAAAAAATTTAATGGCTTGACTCTTATATTTAATTCATTTAATTTTTTCAAAATCCCTGAATCCAGAACCTGAAAAAATGGCACCATTTACTGATGTTAAGCACAGTACTAGTCATTACTACAGATGGAACATCTGAGTGCACTGTTGGGATTACCATGGTAGTAAAGTAATGGATTAGAGACTAAAGATTTTTGGATCAAATCTCAACCTATGATTTCTGATGCTAAAATATCACATGAAAGCAAATAATCAATTAATTTCTTTTTATACTGTCTTCAGTCTAAGCCTTTAATCAAAATAGTTCATCTATTTTATATATATATTTTCTCATGTGTCGTAGCATTAGCCGGGAAGCGAACCCACTAACCCGAGACAACTCCTTGTAAAGCAGCCGTTGCTGACCTCTTGGCCACCAGTGCTTGACATCTATTTTATATTTATTTTCAAAAAATTTAATTTTGCAAATATTTTATGAGGATACAAACTTCTAATGACTTTCTGAGCAATGAATTATTAATTTTATTTATTTATTTACAAATTATATATATATTAATTTAAAATACTTAATGAAATAATTTAATTTATGCATCAGTGTTTTTAAATGACAATAAATTACATACTATTTCTTCTACATTCTACATTGTTATATATCTTCAGTAATTGTTCTTACTACTCTAATTACATCTTTTATTCTCTTACTTTTAAGATCAAACTCAGTCAATAATGGCTAATCTACTAACAAAAAATCTATTTAAGATGGAGAAGCATGTGAGATTAAAATAATTCCTTCAAAATTTTTACAATTAACTTTTTTAGATATTTGTCTCTAATGAAATAGATTATATTACCTCTGACTGTTATAGCTTGTACTGAGTTGTTGGCAGATGGTTATCTTAAGCCAACGTTTTCTAGTTCAGTATTGAAGAGAAGAAAATGCAATATTTTAAAAGTTAAATTTTATACATAAACATAATATTTACAAATAGCAACAGCTACCCCAGTGCCTCTCTGAGAAGTGCCAAAGCACAAAACCATAAGAGGTTTGAGGTGGGGTGGGTTCCTGACAGAGATATTTTAAATGCTTTCTCTGGCTAAGCATTTATCACAAAGCTTGTTGAGCAATTGTCAATGCTCATTGTTTATATCTTACAAGCTTAAGAGAATGGAGTCATGTGATCTATGACTATTTTTTTATTTGACTATTTAAAGTTTTTTTATTCTTTAAATTATATTCACTAAAATATGAAAAGTCCATAAATTAAATCCTGAACCAACATGTATGTTATCAAAATGTCAGGATATTAATAATTTATGCAAAAGGATAAATGTAAGTTTTTTTGAATATATATGTATACACAATCTCTGATAATTTATTGTTGTATGTTTACGTTATATATTTTTTATTCTTGTGCTATTTAAATCTTTGTTATTTTCATTGTTTTTTTTTTAACATAATAAAGTATTTTCAACACTTACCAATTTATGTTCGTGTATAGCTTTTATGCACAGGCAAAAAACAACCATTTCTTTGCAAACATAATATCTTAATTGCAAAAATATTACATGCCAAAAATATATATTTTTAAAACAAATGTTTATTAATTAATATGTTCTAGCTTTAAATTTTTTTATTAGCTTTATAGTTATTCTTATTCTGCTATACTTGAAATTCATTTAGTAAACTGATCTAATTTAATATTTCTAATGCAAACACATGTTTCATTAGTGAAAATAAAATTAACTAACAGTTTATCGGTTTGCTCCAAGTTTAAAAATCTATGTTCAACAATTATCTCCAATATAATAAACTTTAATTAGTTTAAAAACCAGCTGTATTATTTTACATATAAATTAAAAATCTCTAGTAAAATTAGGTAGAAATCAATATTATGTCTCAAGCAATTATTTAAAAGGCGTTTATTTTAAATCTTAAGCTCTTTTTAAAAATTGTGTTAGTATTATTAAATATATAAATATTAGGAAATAACAGTTCTTATACGCTGAAGTGTTTCTGTAATCCAATATTAAATATTAAATGTCTTTAGAAAAAAATCAAACTTTAATTAAACTTTTCAATAACCACATGCTATTACTAACGTTTAATTTTTAATATTATATAACAGAAACAGTCTAACAAATAACTACTACTAAATTGCGATTATTACAAACTTTCCGACAAACATTATGAAATAACGTAATTATAATTTAAACAAAATGAAACAAGAGAATGCTTTTATAATATAGAAAAACTTTTTTAAAAATAATAAACAGTAATCGGTAATCCTGACGTTTAGCGCCCCGAACAATTCTCCCTCTATTTTTAAAAAAATGAACTATTTTTTCACTATGTAACTATATCCAAGTGTAAATGCTAATAAAAAAAGATTAAAAAAAATACTTACATTTACATGCGTATTTTTCACGTATAGCGGTCTTTGCTGTATATAGAACTGTAAATAAATGACGTATATTAACTGTAAATGTTTTTCCGTAAAGAAGAATAAATAACAAGAAAACAAACTTACATTTTTAGGAGTAATTGGAAGCCACACAAGCGAGGAAATGCACGAAAAGCCACACAAGCGAGGAAATGCACGAAAAGGTCGTCGCGTGCGTGCAGATTTCTGAAAGAAAATTCCTGCAGGTAGGATGAGAACAAAGGTGTGCTCATCCCAAATTGGTATTTTAGCTTATGCTATGCGACAGAGTGGACATAGGCATAATTCCACGCGGTCAAGCAAAAGTAGTTCAGAATTTGTCTCGTGTCACAAATGACGCGTGACCAAATTGCGTGAGTCTAAATACAGCCTAAAAAAGTAATTATTTTTTTGGTTATTTATTATTCTTTATGTAATTGCAGAGTATATGTAACTATAAATGTCTTTTTTACATGAAGATGAATAAATAAAATGGATGTAACAAAACTTAATTTTTTAGGCTCTATTTAGTCTCACGCAAAGTTGCTATAAAAATTATGAACTACTGTACTTTGGTCATTTGTGACACGTGACAAATTCTGAACTACTTTTGCTTGACCGCGTGGAATTATGCCTATGTCCACTCTGTCGCATAGCATAAGCTAAAATACCAATTTGGGATGAGCACACCTTTGTTCTCATCCTACCTGCAGGAATTTTCTTTCAGAAATCTGCACGCACGCGACGACCTTTTCGTGCATTTCCTCGCTTGTGTGGCTTCCAATTACTCCTAAAAATGTAAGTTTGTTTTCTTGTTATTTATTCTTCTTTACGGAAAAACATTTACAGTTAATATACGTCATTTATTTACAGTTCTATATACAGCAAAGACCGCTATACGTGAAAAATACGCATGTAAATGTAAGTATTTTTTTTAATCTTTTTTTATTAGCATTTACACTTGGATATAGTTACATAGTGAAAAAATAGTTCATTTTTTTAAAAATAGAGGGAGAATTGTTCGGGGCGCTAAACGTCAGGATTACCCAGTAATCTTAAAATTAAAACAACAGGTCTCATTATAAGTTGCGTGTAGAATTGTATATTATATATAGAGCTCGCAAAACAAGCTTTGAGAATATCCTCAACCTCAGACTGGTTTCTGCTTCTGGCGTTGTCAGTGAGGTCCTCGGATATTCATTAGATTGAGGATATTCTCAAAGCTTGTTAAGAGCTTGTTTTGAAAGTTCTATATATAACATTTCTAAATACGAGCTTTATTAAAATTAAGTCATGTGACATCTGACTTGATTTTTTTTTTCCATTTTAGAATTGCATATTGGATGATGTCCAAAAGATGTAGGGAGTCTAATTTGTTAAGCAACTAGATTTGTTTACACAAAAATAATTGATCACCAATTTTATTAAGGTTTTTTTAATTTGCTAACAATAAATTTACTTAAAACTTTCATTTTGACTGAAAACTTCAAAGCTGGTGAGACTATATGGGTATGAGGTATTCCGGAAAAAAGGCTTCCCAGAGTGGTGTTAAAGGTTATATCAAAACAATTGAGATTAATTCAGCTGACTAATGGAAATCAAATGAGAAGACATGTTAATCATTTGAGAGATCATTAGCATGAGTCATTAGAGCCAGTAAATATCAGTAGAAAACTATATTCAATGGAGTAATTATTCTGGTAAAAGAAGATGAGTGCATGGATACATCACTAGAGTTGAGAGATGTAGAATCATTGAATAATAAGCAGACAAACTAAATGAATCTCATAGAAATAAATAATCAGTCTGATGATTAAGCAACTATATCAATGATAGATCCATGATCTTTAAAACAATTTCAACAAGAAGAGAGAGAAAAGATTCAAGATGAAGAAAGGCCTGTACACAAGATCCTTGATGGTTCCCAAAGGCTGCAGAATTATATTTTCAACTAAAAAGAT
The DNA here is from genome assembly GCA_028023455.1 of Epiperipatus broadwayi. NCBI lineage: Eukaryota > Metazoa > Onychophora > Udeonychophora > Euonychophora > Peripatidae > Epiperipatus > Epiperipatus broadwayi. The sequence continues at coordinate 652,942 of JAQFVV010000175.1, forward strand.
AATTTTGTAGAGTAAGGGAAGAAGTTGACTATTTGAAAAAATTATAATACAATGTGAGTGGATATGTTATAGTCAGACAACATATGAATAAAATTATCCCTAATTAATTTTATTCTAGAAAATTTATGTGTTAAGCGTGCATTAAAATTAATAAAATTAATGTATCTTAAAATAATTAGATTAATGTACAAACTGGACTATTTAAATAGCAGATAATGTAGTAATGGTGTGTGTGTGTAAAAATGTTAATAAAGATAACAATATGGGCAATATTTGTTAAGCATGCTTGTAAAAAATTATTAGTCATACTGCTTGAAGATAAGTGAACATTTAAAGATCTTATTTTCTAAAAATATATAATGCTTTAATTTTCATCTATTTATATATGTTTGTTTGTTACAAGTGAATAAAGTTTTAATTTTTATTTGTAGTTGATGTCATCTTTATTATAAATGTATCAATGCTACCAGTCAAGCGTTGGTGGCCTAGCGGTTAGCATAACTGCCTTCCAAGCAGCTGGCCCAGGTTTGCTCCTCGGTCAATGCTTTGACATATGTGTTAATGCTACCTGGCTGGTCTTATAAATAATACCTTTTGGAGTAGAGGCTTTTTTACTATCCAATTAGATTAAACTTTCATTATTTTCTAATTTATTATTATTTATATCATTTTAGAAATCTTTCTGTATAAATTTGTATGGCATGCAATGAAATTTAATTGTTGGTTATCTATCTGCTTTAAAATGTGTCCATCTTTCTGAAGTTAACAACACTTAGTACTATTTTTGCATATTCATATTTTATGTTTTGTTTGATAACACAACTGACATATTAATAAGTTTCTTTTTTCATTTTCCATCATTTAAAATGTTTTGTTAAATGTTATCTCTGCATTCATAACTATCTCCATTTGCTCTTCAATTTCATTTAATTTCTGTGTACATTCAAATGCTAGATCACATGTTTGTGGATTTTTCTTAATTAATTTAATTTTCAAGTTCCTTATTAAATTAGGCACAAACCTCACTATGTTGAATCTCTATTCTCCTAATATACAATTTTTATAATGATCAAATACAATCATAACACTTGGGGTAAATTATTATGAGGTTAATCTTTTAATAATGTGAAGTTTTCCAGAAGAACTTATGTTTAATTTATTTTTTACAAAATTTGTTTTAGGAGCTTTATTATTTCTTTTTATTATATTTTTCTTTATTAAATCTTATCATTTTTCTTTTTAAGTTTGTTAATATCACTTTAAGCCAATAAACACCACATGATCACCATTTCTTATGCTTGCTTATAACTGTTATTAAAACAGGCAAAACTCTCCATACAGCCAGAAACTAATCTGGGGATATTGTATGATTAGGCATTAGATGGGGATTTTATGCACAAGCCTTCTGGCATCCATTGATTACTCTGGCTTGCACTGAGTGGCACTACTGTATGGAGAGTTTTTCCTGTTTTAATATCACTTTACATTTAATCTTTTTATTGATTCTTTTAATTTATCAATATTAATATTTTTTTCATTGATAAACATATAAAAATATTAACATATTATAAATTATGTATACTTTAATTTATATATATGATTTCTGTTATATGCTATCTAATAAAGAATGTGAACAATCAAACAAAAATATAAATTTAAAAAAATAGAAATTTATAAATTTAATATATTATATGATAACACCTACAATCATGTGATCATGTGATGTTTATTGTATGATACACGACCAACCATTTTTTCCACTCTGAACTCCATATGTGATTGCATTTAAAATTGTAAAATAAAATTTGTAATAAATTTTATAAGACTGCAGCTGGTTTTTTTCATCTTAGAGTGCCATATATGATTATGTTTTAAAATAATTTCTTTGGTTTATCTTGAAATCTCTTACATTTTATTTTTCCATAATTATTTTTTTCAAATTTAATGCAGTATTTTGTAAATTAAAATGTTTTCTAAGCATAAAGCTAAAAGTTTTACAAAATATTATGGAAAAAAAATAGAATATTGTCCAGAGTATATTTAGTTCTGATGAACGTCAGACATTTCATTATTCATATTTCTAGAAAAATATGTTACAATATGTTTTTTTTTCCTTATTCTTTTAAATGAATAATTGAACACACCCTAATTAAATATATGCAAGTATGTCTTATCAATTTATTATTAATAACTATATATATATATATATTAATTCTAATAAACTAAATGTATATAAGCATACTATACATATAAAAAAAATCTGCATTTATATATATATAATATTGATTTTTTCTTCATTGTATTTGCAATTCAAATTTGCATATGTTTGTTAGTCTGTGTAACCACTTTGTTATGCAGATGAACAAACATGTAAATTTGATATATATATATATGTGTGTGTGTGTGTTTTGAAAATACTGTACACTTGCAGTTTGATAAACAATGTGTATTCTATTCTAGTCAATGTTGTGAACAGTGATACTAATGTACAATTTATGTGAGGAGACTTAGATCAATAATGATTTCCTTATACTAATATATACTAGTATATGATAAATCTATAACTTTTAATCATGCACTGTCTCATATGTTGTCCAAATCTCTCATAGTAATAATTCAATGACTACATATCCAAAAGATAAATTCAAGTTTTGTAGGATATATAGTTATACAATCCATAATAGTTTACCATTGAATGTTTATTCAAAATTATAAGCATTCTTTCTCATCTTTCCCATTTATCATTTCAGTCATATTATTTAAAAGTTAAGGCTATCATTATTATATATTAACTATTGGATCTTATTTTTATTAGAAACATGGTGGATATATATCTTTGTATTTTCAAGTGTCCATTATACCTGCACCTTAATTAATAATAACAGTTATTATCACCCTTTTTAAGAACCATCCACTACAGGTTTGAATAATTAATGGCTACTATATAATACCAGGTTCTACAATTCCTATCACCAATTTTTGCTTTTGCTATTGTCAATAAAACTTTTCATCTGAAGATGATATAGAAATATGCTATCTAGTGCTTATAATAAAAGGCTTTAATGTAAGAAATATTACCAAATTCACATTTTTCTTTATTTTGCTATAATATTTTATTTTATTTTATTGTGATGAAGCTAATAAAACTAAAGTTTAAGTTAGAAGTAATTAGGAGATTATTAAAAAATATAATAAAAATGAATAATATATTTAAATTAATAGTTCATGAATATGTATGTATACAGTCAGAAATACACATGTATAATTTATATTTATTTTATATTTATATGATATATTTTATATTAATTGGATTATTTTATTTGGGTTTGATTATATTTATTTCAGTTTTAATATGTTTTGGTATATTTTAATCTTATTTTTTATTATTTTATTAATTTCTATTTTTGTGGGATTATTTATATAATTATGTATTTTATTTTATAACCCACTAAACATCACATGATTACCATCTGTTATGCTAGCACATAACTGTTATTAAATATGCAAAACTTTTCATATAGTAACCAGAGTAAACAATGGATGCCATGTTGTTCTTTATATCATAGCTCTGAAGAAGACTGCAGAACAGTCAAAATGTAAGCTTGTATATGCATATAGACACAATAAAAGATTTTTGTTCAAAAGTATTCAAAGTAAGGTCATGTAAGGGGAAGATAACTGTTTTTGGAAATATGGTTAAGTATATGACACATCATGTGATCTTATTTAGTATATATCTTAGTTAATAGAGGATTAAATTATTATTTTTAATCTTTAGGTAAATATATATAAATATTTCAGTACAATCAACATGTTCTATTTATTCTAAATAATACAGACACATGTTGTTATTATATGTTATGCAAAATTGATAAAAAATATTTAAAATTGAAATTCAATATCTATAATTAATAATATTAAGTTATTATTAACCAGAAAAAATAAAATAAACATTGAATGATGTATCGGTTTCACTAACAAATTAGTACATCAATAATTACCATGTTTTAATAATAATAAGACTTAATATAAATTTAATTTAAATAGTAAGGATTTTTCATCCTAACACATGCGTTTTACTGTTTTTATATTAACTCAACAACGTTTTATATATATGAACAATGTTTTGTTGAGTAAACTCTTGAGCTAAGACACAAAAAGAAGATTTTTGAAAAGATAAAAGTGGCCGCTTTATCTTTAAACCTACATTTTAGTTATTTAGGTCAATCTAAAGCATCTCAATTTAAGAGTGAAAAGATGTTCCTCTGTTGAGATTACTTCTATTATTTTCTTTCTGCATATTAACTTTTGCAAAATTTTTAGATTTACTATATGTTAATACTCAGAAATATTAGAAATTATGTAATATTTAATTTTATTTGCTAGCACACAAGATAGTATCCTAACACATGCGCTGTATTGTTTTTTATATTTGTCTGAACGATGTCTTGTTGAGTAGTACAGCGCATGTGCTAGGATAAAAATCCTTATTGTTTAATTTATATACTATCTGTGTGTTAATAAATAAAATTATATCTTACATAATTTCATTTAATTAAAAAATGTAAAAAAAATACTTGTGTCAAAATTTTACTAAAAATTTTTATATTGTGTCAAGATTTCTTCAGTCTTCTTTAAAGTTCTTTGCTTCAAAGTTATAATGTATTTTATAAGAAAGTATAATACAGTAAATAAAGATACATTATAGGGAAAGTATAAAAAAGTATTATACTTGAATTTATTTTTTAAGAAACCAGGTTACTAAAAGTATTTCATTCAAAATTTAACATATTTTTTTTCTCATGTGTCATAACATCAGCCGGGAAGCGAACCCACTAACCTGGGATAACTACTTGTAAAGCAGCTGTCGCTGATCTCTCGACCACCGATGCACATGCACTGATTGAATATATATATAAATACTACCAGTAAAGGTATTTAAATGACTATTATCATCTCATTTTAATAAATATTTAAGTTATACCTATTTAACATATTTGGTTATATAAAAAAAATAGCTATTTATTAATGTGACTTTTGAATTAACTAGTGAATAAAATAACTGATAATCAAATCATTTGATAGATCACTAGTGTCTCTAGTAACTATATGACACACACTATTGTGACGGATTGCATCTAGTTGAAACATGTTAATATTTCTATATTAACAATATGCAGCCACACACACAGAAAAACGTCTAAAAATTGTATTATTTACCCACAAATATTTATATATTATCAAAATGTTATAATGATTTGTTATTCAATCAATATTTAAGTTTTTATGCATTAAATTAGTCAATAGTTTTTCATTCTAGAAATTAGATCAGCTAAAAAAATATTAACTAGTAATGGAAACTTGATGATTTAGTGATTTTGCAAAACAAATGCATCTTTGCTTTATATCTGCATAGTCATTTTGATAATATGTAAACACTGATATAAATACAGTAAATGAATATCTGTATTTATTATTGATTAGCAGGAGAATACTTATCACAGAAGGTTTTATGTGATAAAATTATGTTGGCATTTTAATAATCAATATATTTTCTTTTACTACCTGTATGCCATTTGCTGTAAGTTTTAATAAGTAATAGATGCCAAATGCTAGTGCTTAATAAATCTCCCTGTGAGCTGTTCTATCCAATATCTCCAGACTTGTTTCAAGCTAATGGTTTTCATTAGTGTGGATCTTTAGATTTAATGTGCATTCTTCTACCGTAGAAGCCATTATTTACATCTCTGTTATACTATCAAGTTATCAGGGAAAATCATATAAAGATTCTTAATCTTATCCAACTTACTTGCATAGTCATATAGATCTAAAACCAGTTCAGTTTTTAATGGTCTCCTTGCTTTTTTAATAATTATAGGCATTTCTATCATGTGATAAGGATTTGGTATAGAGTCATACAATAATATACATTAATACTTCCAACATAGATGTTACAATAGAAAAAAGAAATTAATGGCAGTTTTTTATTTTTTTTGCAAATTTAAAACAAATTAATTGAAAAAATATTACGATTTTATCCTGAATTGAAATGAAAATTATTTTTTTAAATTTTTTTCCTATAGATTTTTGTGACATTCATTTTTGTTGCAACTAAGATATTATTTGCCTAAGGAATAAAAAAAATCAATTAGGTTTTATGGAGACTTAAAACATAAAAAGAAATTGAGCTTAGCTAAATCAAATATTTATTTATTATACTTAGAATAATCATTTTTAACCATCATTATTGAGATATTAACTTATGTAATATATTTGTTCAATGTGGGTTGTAAGATTTAATTTTTCATTGGATATTAGAATTTCATCTTACAATAATATATTTTTAATACAGAAAAACAAAAAGAACAAAATGTAATTTCCATCTAATAGTGAAACGGTATAAAACTTTTGTATAAGGTCTAAATCTAATAATTAGTAAAATGTCAATAGAAAATAATAATTTTCAACAAAAGTGCAAATGAATGGGGAAGGAACACATAAAGCAGTTAATTAATTTGGCAATATAGTTGTATTAAAATATCTAACAACAACAATTCTTAAACCAATAAACATCACATGACCACCTCTTATGCTTGTGTATAACTGTTGTTAAAACAGGCAAAACTCACTATATATATTGCCACACACAGCAAGCTAGAGTAATCAATGGATGCCAGAAAGCTTGTGCATAAAATCCCCATCTAGTGCTCTCAGATCCAAGGCTCCTCATTGACGAAGGCCATAAGCTAGAAACTAGACACTAGATGGGGATTTTATGCACAAGCCTTCTGGCATCAATTGATTACTCTAGCTTGCTGTGTGTGGCAATATATATATATAGTGAGTTTTGCCTGTTTTAACAACAATTCTTAAAATTAAATAATTAATTGTAAATAAATAATATCACATAGAAAAAAAGATTCCATTATGAATAGCAATATCTTTAGTAATATATTTTATTTTTACAATAAATTTGATAATGATTGAGTTCATTTTTATAGATAATATAAAATATGAATAATAAATGAATTTATTTTATTATGATTAATACTGTGGAGCTTGCTCGAAACACCCTTACATACATCATGTTGTTAATATACTTCAGTTGCAATAGAATACTTTTCAACATGCATATATATAAAATACCCTTTTTTATATTACAGTATATATCAATCAAGATTATATTATAAACAATTTTAAAATAGTAATAATATAGTTATTAATATCCACTCATTCAATCACTGAGAAAATAATAATATGAAAAAAAAACTTATTATAGCATATTTTTATTTTTAAATAAAATAATGACATGTCTGACTTTTATAAACACACAATATTTTTTTTCCCACGAACTTTTTATCTTAAAAAAAAAGAAATCAAGCTGCATTATCACTTTATAGCCAATGATTACAAATTGATTATTTTATGGTGGTTAGAAATGATATTTAATGAATAATTTTAAGCTTTTTTGATGAATACACAATATTTATTGTGTTTATACATATCACAATTTGGGTCAGTTAATGCTTGCCCTGTATATGAAGAACTCTGCATTTTTTGGTGCAGTAGTGGAACAGAAGATTCTATAATTCAAGACCCATGGATACCATAATATTTATATTGTTTTGATGCTTTAACTTCTTATGAACTCTCAAGCAATAAACCATTCAATTATTACCTTTCAAAACAGGCAAAACTCTCCATACAATATTGCCACTCAGTGCCAACCACAGTAATCAATGGATGCCAGAAGGCTTGTACATAAAATGCCCATCTAGTGCCTGCTCATCCAATATCCCCAGACTAGTTTTTGGCTTGTGTGATCCATTGATTACTCTGATTGGTACTAAGTGGCACTACTGTATGGAGAGTTTTGCCTGTTTTAATAAGTTATTGCTAGCATGGTAGCATAAGAAATGATGATTATGTGATATTATCTATCATATGTGAACTTGCTTGTTTTTTGAGATGCAAATCATTGTTCCCTTACAAGTTATTTACTTAAGTTTGAGTTATTTTTTAATATTCTAGTTCTTTGACAATGATTTATTGTACTTTTATCTTATTAATCAAATGACAAATCTCTTTACCTGTAATTATGAATCTTTGGTTTTCTATGATTATTCATAAAAACTAGCTTCTAATTATTACAATGCATTAATGAATAACAGTTTTTTGAAAGGAAAAGGAAGTTCAACTATTAGATTTAAAACTATTCACTATTTAACTATGGTAAAATATGTTATTTCCCTCCTTAATCTGTGTAAAATGATATATCTATTAAACTATCTATTTCCAATTACATAACTAGCCAAAATTAAATGACAAATTCACTTCCAATAGTTTTTCTGCCAAGGCAGAGTTCTCATGTACAAAATAACATAATAGAAAACAAATATATATATATACTATCCCATCTTTCCATAAATTAAACTCATATTCCAATTAATATCAAAAGAACATTTATCCAAATTATTATTATGAACCTATTAACTTACTTAAAATTCTTTTTATTTTAAGGTAATTGGAATATAAGTTAGAATTATAGAAAAATAAGATAATATATATATATTTATTTTATATTTGAGAAATTTTTCTTGGCAGAAAATTTATTAGTAGTGGAATTGTAATTCAATTTTAGCTAACGATTTAATTTGGAGTTGGTGCACTTGTTGTTATTCGAGAGGTCAGTGCAACCACCTTGCAAACAAGCAGTTGGTTGCAGATGGTTGTTGCAGGTTTGCCTCCTGGCCAATGCTGTGACATATGGAAAAAACAAAAAATTAATTTAGTATTATATATATAATGGTTATTTGTGATTTTCATACATAGCTTATTTATTGAAAATAATTCAATGCAAATTTATTTTGCAAAAGTCAGAATAATCGTCCTTGAACTTTGACAAAGCTGGAATAAATTTGAATAGTATATCTGTATTATGCAAATTATATAAATGACTCAAGTTATGGCATGCATACTACTAATTAGAGATTTATTTCCCAGTAAAATTTAAAATTAATCATAATAAATGGAAAATGTGAAAACAAAAATGAAAAAATATATCATGTTTACTTCCTACATTTGTAATAATATTATATATCAAATCACCTCAAACATTAAGAAATTTTCAGCTATGCCCTCTTAGAATAAGTACATTAGAATCTGCATCTCAAAGCAGCCAATTCAAAAAAGTACCTTTTTTGAACTAATTGCTTTGAGATGTGGACATTTATTCACAGAGGGCGTAACTGAAAATTTATTAATGTTTGAGATGATTTAATATTTGATATTTATTTCATATAAAGGTATGCACTGTAATTATTTTCATATATACATATTAAAACAAAATGTTTGCCATCTTAAATAATAACTTTTATTGTAAATATCTTCCTATATTAATAATGAACTAAAAAACGTTTAAATAATATTGTCAAAATAACTTGTTATCACTACTAAGTAGAACTTTAAAATATAATTTATGAAAATTAACTTTGTTTATACAAAACTGTTTATAAAGTTTGTGAAGTTGAAACAATAATAAGTATTATTGAAACATATAACAGAGAATGTTGATTTTTAATTTTGAGGATTATTTGTGCTTGAAAAAAAATCTATTCAATAAAATTATATATATATTTTTCAAATGCTAGTAATCATTTAAATTCTCATCATCCTGCACAGTGTCTATGGTTGATAATCATTTTATTTTATTTTCAAATTGTTCATATATTTTGAACAATATTTAATAAAGTATAAACTTGTTAATTTATTTAACTTTATTAATTTTTTCATAACTATATATAAATTATTTTATGGCCATTAAATCTGTTTGCAAATAGAAAAGAAAATTATAGATTTTTAAATTTTAAATTATTTTCAACTTAATTATTATAATTTCACTTATACGCATCAAACTTCAATATATCAATTTCTAAGTCATTTATTATCTTAGAGATTATCATGTCTTTTCTATCTCAAATATAAAGATTAAGCCTGTTAAAAATCAATATAACTGGGTTTTTTTTTTTAAAATTAAATAAAAACTAAATAATTTAATCTTATCTCTAAATTTTAATGTGTAATATCTGTTTTAGATATACTTAAAATAATCTTAGTCTACTGAAGAGGGCTGGTTCAGCTGAAATGCATATTGGTAATCTTTTTCTTTTTCAATGTTTTTTATTCATATGTCTTACAAATATGGAGGAAGTGAATATTTTGAGCATATCAAATAAAGAAATTTTATTCTCCTGTAAATATTATCTTACTTAATGGTATTTAAATATATTACGCAGTTACCATTTTGTTATCAATAATAAACTTGCAAACACATCTACACTCCTCTTTTTTTTAATGTGTCAAAGCATCAGTGGGGAAGTGAACCCATGAACCCAAGATAACTGCTTGTAAGCCAGCTGTGCTGACCACTCACCACCTACACTTGACTCTTCTTTTTATTCAGTTTTCTATTAAACATGGTATGTAACTCTAAAAATAAAATGACAGTAAACATGAATTCTTCTATATATTTTTTTAATTTTATATTTTTTTGAAATATGCAAAAAAATGAAAATATTAACATTCTTTGTTATTTGTAAGCAAGATAAATAACAGATAACAGTATTGATTTCTTTTATAATACTAATAAACAATTTGATTATATTTATTATAGAAAATCTGCTAAATCCTGACATTTATTTATTCCTCTTAGCTGTGCCTATTTTATTACATATAAGGAATTAATTGGAAATCAATGGGACCAATTGATTCAAAGTAGCTTTGCTTTGTAATTGTACATGATAATTCTTTACATCAAATAAATAAACAACACATCTAAAAACAATAGAACAAAAACTTAAATGGAAAAGTAATAAGTTGGAAAATGCAGGGTGAACCAAAAAAGTAGATGGACAGTAAATGATAGTATTTATTCCACCTGCTGTTTACGTACTTTTGGTTCACTCTGTATATTATATTTTTATTGCTTGACATATTATTTTTTGTATTTCATGATTGTATAATGTTATTATAAAAATATGTTATACACTATACACTTTGCATATCACCTTTATTTCTCTATTCGGCATTTTGCATTATCGTTATAAATATGAGATAAACGGCATCGAAAGCACTTAGCGTTTAATATTTTTTGCACTCTGTATAGCTTCTCTTTCAAGCACTTCATACTCTTTTAATTTTATATGTTATACACTATAGTTAATTTGATATCAAATTTTATATAAAATAATCATTTTAAAATTTGCTTGAAAATTTTATGTATCAAGTAGTTGAGATAATTTTTACAAACTGCGGAAATAAGCTAAGCATGAGAATATGGCTATATGAAAAGTCTGTATATGATGCTACATAAATATGATTTGAAGTAATACTAACTTTTCATATGCTATTCATATAAATCAACTAATCACTGCCAATATGTGTTTCAGATTCAGATATACTACCTTCACCAACTACTTTAGTTGACTGATGTTTGTCATTCAAGATTGGTTACTTATTTATTAATATGATAACATTTAAAGTTTAGAAAAATCCTTTTTATGACAAATCAAGAGTTAATATTGCTTCAAATAATCACATATATATATGAGTGTATTATATTTTTCTATAATTAATTACTTCTCTTTTTAATCTTTATCATAATTTTCAATTATTACAACTTTTAATTCTATTAATTGGTTTTTTGTATATAAATGTTGTACCTATTGGAATTTAAAATAAAATATCTGAAGTAGTGTCAATTGTAAAAAAAAAAAAATATTAGTTTGATTTTAATAGTCAATATATTAACCTGGATTGCATTGGACTATGTTGCTATGACAACATATAATATTGAGAAAGAGATATGTTTATTATTAATTATAAGGTATAAAGAGTATGAATAGGCTTCATTTATTTTAAAAATGGATGTATAAATAGTAAAGTTTACAATATTGATGAGGTTATTATTCTTTCTTTATTATGAATATTTTCATTAATGCATTTGTAATGATGAGTTACAAATAATACATCTAAATATTTAATGTCTCAAATGTATTTGTTATTTTATTAGTATAATATTGTGTTGAAAATTATGTGTAAAAAATTTAATTCCATTCTAGTATGAAAGAATGGGTTAATTCAAGGAGGACTAATGCATTCATCATCTCTCGGCCAATGTTGGCCGCAAAATCATCATTTTACACTTACTTTGTAGAAAATCATGTATTTAAAATTTTAGTTCCAAAAAAATCCACATTCGGCACTAATTTTTTGAAAGCAAATCAATTTTTTATTGGTGTCTATTGTGTCATAGCCCAGCCTTTTGAGCTTCAGCTACTGTTCGCTAGGAGGGGCTTACAGTCAAATTCAGAAATCAAAACAAAATGTTTTATGAATGTTTTATGCTTTCACAATAGATTTTGAATGTAAACAAAATATGTTTCTTGTAATTTTTTACATTGATAATTAAGTTGTTACATTTATTTATTTAAATATAAACTTTGATTTGAAAATTTTTAAATTTTAGAAGAAAAATAATCAAGGGAAAGAGCATAGTTTTTGACCGCAGACAAAACAAGTGATCACTCTTTGCATATAAATGAAATACGATGTTCCAGAAATATGCAACAATTTTTCATAAATATTTAAGTAATTACTTTTTACATTATATTGGTAATAAAGTGTCTAATATTGACTAATAATGTGTGTAGATACAGATTTTTATTCAAAATATTGAATTTTAGATGAGGACAAGATGACAAAAATGAGTTTTCAGAGATCACAATATCTAAGTAAAAAAAAAAATCACTGGCATTGACACGTAATGATTGGGTGAAACATAATTCTTTTGTTTTACCTCTCGCTATTTTTCAAATGTTTTTCTTGCATTTTTCTTCAAATATTAACATTATCTTTAATTTTTTGTTACATTTTATCAATTTGAATGTGAAATAAATTGATTTTTAGAAGCTAAATTAAAACAGTTCTGTTTATTGAGGGTTTATAATTTTTGAATAGGAGCACACTCTAAAATGTAATTGACAAATAACATTGTTTCAGACTTTTATCTACTTGACCAATAAAATTAATTCCAAGGTTTTTGATCAAATAAATAACAGGATTAAACTAATTCCATATCAATGGATTAAATTGCACATATAAAGATTTAAATATAAGAGTTAACAATTACTATTAAAAAAACTTGAAAGCTATTACAAATGTTCAACACCAATTAGTAATTTAAAATACACATTTAAAGGATGGTAAAAAAGAGAGCACAGAATTGATGGAAATATAAAAGAAGTAGATAGAGTAAAAATGTTAAATGAAATCAAAATGTAATCATTGGGAAAATTATTGTTATATAAGACAATAATTTGAATATGGAATAGTACCAATTTGTAATAATAAAAATAAATAAGACAAAAAGAATAATGAAGTTGAGATCATATAGAGAATAATATATAAGTAAATAATAAATCAACAAACTTGTTGATTTTGTAGATACGCTAACATACATTAATATATAAAAAAATATTTTTTATGCCAGTGACCTGGTAACATTATGTTTCTGTGTTTTTGCATATCATCAATGCCATCAAACAGCTGACATGAGCTAATAGAACAGTACCGATATTTCTTTTTTTGTTAGTAATTGTGATACTGGAGGTAAATATTTGGTCTGATCAAGACACTTTACAAATACATTTAAAAATTGAAATTAAAACTTATTTTTAAAATCTATAATTCAAAGGATTAAATATAATCATGTGGAAGATGGATAAAGTAATGGTTTACAGGTTATTTTTAATATCATTAAAGCAGAACAAGAAATATTAAGTTAATACATTTACTAAATTAGTAAAAATACTTAGACTAAAGAGAAGCTATAATACTTCTATCTTTAATTAGGATGTAAAAATCCATTCTATTATTTTTATTGTTAATGCTTATTTGAAGTTTTATGATGATAACAATATCCTTATAATTATATGGTGGTCTATTTCCATCATTTAATTGAAATGTTAATTTTTTATATAAAAATGTAAGCAGATTGATAAATAGTATTTGAAAGAATGTTTCTTTAAGTGAATTCTACAAACACTATATATATATAATGTTTTCCTGAATGTTTGTGATGATAGTGTTCTAGTTGTATTTTTATATTGGACTATTTCCATCATCTAATATGTGTATTGAATGTCATTAGAAAAATTTAACCCATGTTCGAATCCTATTCAAGCCAGCAACACCTGAAGAAGAGGGGAGAAGGATACCTCTCGAAACATGCATATATAATCTGTTTGATGTGCTATTACTAACAGTTGAAAGAATTTGGAATATTTAAATGATGTTAAATTTTTTTAAAGACATTTAATACACATATTAGATGATGGAAATAGTCCAATATAAAAATACAACTATATATATTATATGATCAAATTAATAAGAGTATATACATATATATGCTCATATTATGATTTGGAGTTAATACTTGATATTAAAGCAAGTTTCCAATACTGTCATGTAAATTATGTGTTTAAACATTAATGATAAAACATAAAGTTAAAAAAATAAAATAACTGTTGTTCATACACAGAATATTTATATTAGCTATCAATGTATTAATTTTATCAGCAGACAAAACACAAGAAGATTGTTTTTAATAAAGTTAAAAAAATAATAACTGACCATTTTATATTGGAAAAATAGAACCAAATTTAATTAAAGTTATTTCCTGTAATTTTAAAAAGCAAAATGCTTTTAGAAACTTGAGATTGGAAAGCAAATAAGTGTTTTGAATAAACAAAAATCTTGAGATAAAAATTAGAAAATAGAATAAATAAGTAATATAAATATATGTATGTTTAATGTAATGAATATATAAAAAAAATATAATTTTTAGGTAAATATAACGATCGAAATGTAAGTGAGGATCGAATCTAACCACAAACTACGATATCTGCTCTACAGAGCGCCATCTAGACATTTAAATCTAGAAAAATTTATAGAGTAGGCAGATACGCGCTGTTAAGATTCCACTTTATTTAAATATTCAGATTGTTAGCCCAAGTCACTAGCTCAGTGGAGACACAGAGATAAAAATCTATATCTTAATTTATATCTTAAATATAAATAAATAAAAGCCACTGCCAGAAATTAACACATAAAAATATTTATTTACACAGATATAAAATCATTCTAATTTGAGGAATAAGTTTAACATTTTAGATTTTTATATTAACTTTTAATTTTACATTTAACTAAGTTTCAATGAGTTTAATATTTTATTTAGATAGTCGAGTATGAATAGACTACATAGATCTGCATTTGAAAAGAAAATATTCTTCCCTGATTTAACCTTAGGCAACAAATTTCGCAATCAAACCGGCGCCAATCCATCTGATACATTTATGTATTCAATGTAGCATGAAAATACGACAACACAAAATACTATACTGTCAGGAATGTACATCTGATCAGTAAGTAGAATTAGAGAAGACATTGTCTCTCCACCAACAGGAATGTTACATCTGTTGGCAAGTAGAACAATAAACATAAAACTCCATAGGAATGGACTGCGGTCCTTTGCCATCTTACAAACCCATCCATAGGCAAACAGAAGGTGTGTGGCATATATATATAATCCTGCCCATAGCGGATCTCATACTACATCTACAATTACACAAATATATCCAATCCATTGAACCAATTCAACTACGAAATGAATAACCTAAGATTACCCTCCCTTAATATAACTTTACAAAACTAGATAGCCATTCACGCCCGACTTAAATTTAACATTTAAATACGTTCGCACAGATTATTTTTATACAATTTGTTTTATAATGTCGAGTATAGATCGGCTGCAGATTCCACGGTCAAAAACATTCCAAATTAAACACAACTGATCAAAATACAAAGTCAATTGATAACATCAATTGCTGAGAGAATACAGGAGACCCTTTGGTGTTCATCATAAGACACCGCAGTGATATTGTTGACTTATATATTCCAATCGACTGTGAAAACCACAACATAATCAACCGCTAACGAATCTAGGCAACATCTATACCCAACTTAAATGTAATGCATTTAATAACTTCTACAATAAATATTACTACAAATAAAAATAATAAAATGGAAATGATTTTAGCAAAACTTAACTATATAAATTTAAACAATCAAATAAGAGTTCATTTTAAAATTTAAATTAGCTGAATCTTTAAAAAAAACAATGACGAAAGTTCTTAATTACTTTTTTTTGTTGTTGTTAATTTGTAAAGTTCATAGCTCACGGTAGAAGAGTCCAGGTTTCTGATTTTAATTCCCGCGATGCCTCCATTGGAAGATAATGTTCTGGAGATGGAAATAGCTGGTTCAAGGTATCACAGTCTTTTCCTTTTTCTTTTTTAAATAGAGAGTGTGGTATGTGCATCCTACCACATCTCTCAAACACACAACGCTGGAACTCCAGAAAAAACTGTATTTCCCTTTTTATATTATCCACAAAACGTCACTAATCCATCACTTTCGTTAGGGTCCAAGCCAAGGCTTAGTGCTTCCATTGGTCAAGCTAATTTCTCTTTATTTTCTTATCTATCTTTCATCAGATCATTTTAATTATACAAGAGCCCCAGGCTAGCTTGCTTTTCAAACAATTTATAAACAATCATTTCCATTTACAGATTACAAGAATTAATTAATACCTGTTTTTATTTTTAAATCTTGTACTTTTTTTTATAAAAAAGTACGTTCAAATACTTATTTATTTGTTTTTTAAAAAAAAATATTTTTAAAGTTTGGCATCTGTGCGAATGTATATACGTTTAACAAACATTTTAATTTTAGCGTTTAGTTTTTTACTTTTATTTGCGAACTTTTAAGTGTTTATTTTAAATTAATGTAACGACATATTTATATATCGTTACAATAATAATTGTGCATTTAATTTTAGGCTTGCTATTATTATTATTAATAACATCAACACTAATGGCAGAAGCAAGATATGGTATTTTTAAAAAAGTTGATTGATGGAAAAATTGATGTAAACGATTGTATATCCAAAATTGAATTAAGAGTTCATTCTCATTCACTAAAGGAAGTGAACACTTTTAATATTAAAAAAACTAAAAACTCTTTTATAAACAAATCTGTCATTAACAGACTACAAAAGTTATATAAACAAAAATTTAATAACATTGCTGTTTTTTGTGATTATTTTATAAATACTGTAATGTTAAAAAGAAATTGAATCTACTGTAGATAACATGTCTTTATATATATTTTAATTATGAATTGTAATTTTCCTTATTGTATATTTTATTAATGTTACTATATTGAATAATGTTTTTATTTGTTTTGTATATTTATTTGTAATCTTGCGTATTTTTGTTAAAGCAAAAGTGTTGAAATGCACATAATAAATAAGAATTGAATTATTATTATTATTATTATTTCTTCATGGTCGTACTGCATACATTAAATTTAATAATACTATTTCATCTAATTTTAAATGTAATTTGGGGGTTCCTCAGGGTAGTATTTTAGCACCTATGCTTTTTAACATTTATATGAATGACCTTAAGGATTGCTTAAAATCGTCTTATCTTTTGTGCTATGCAGATGACTGTAAAATCTTTAGAAGAATCACATCTGTGTTTGATTGCACTCTTCTTCAAAATGATATAGATAATTTTAGTGCTTGGTGTGATATAAATAATATGACTGTTAATTTCAGTAAATGTTCCTTAGTCTCGTATTCTAAAAAATCTGAAGTTTTGCATTTTTCTTATTTTATTAATTCTCACAAAATTATTTCTGTTGAATCCCAAAAAGATTTGGGAGTTATATTTTCTAGTAATGGATCCTTTCTTCCTCATTTGGAAATGATTATTGGTAAGGCTTTAAAAATTATAGTACTATTCTAAGGTTTGGTTATCATTTCAGTGGTGATACAAAATTTAAATTATTTTTATCATTGGTTCTTCCCTTCATTGAATATTGTTCAGTCATTTGGAATCCTAGCTCTAAACAGGGATGTAATTTATTACAATCAGTGTATAATAAGTTTTCTAAATATGTTTCTTTGGGAAATAAAACTGTTGTTCATCTTTTGTCTAGAAGTCAATATAGAGATATTAAATATCTTTATAAACTTGTTAATAAAATAGTTCTCTTATCTAATACAATTTCTACTGTTATAATTAGATCTCATGTGCATGATACTCGGTCTGCTTCTGTTTGTTACATTAAAACTTGTCATTCCAATGTTCTTAGATTTTCTCCTTTGTTTAGGCTACCATCGCTTGACTAATGAAATCTTTTTAAGATGTTTCTTTTTACACAATCCATGACCAATTACCCTATAGCAAACCCCCCCCCCCCACAATGAGCAATATTTACATTACATTACAATAAATATAATTATTAAAATATATACATTAAATGTGCTTAGTAAAATACATATATGTTCATAAAAATGATTAAACTTATTACAACTCTTTTTTCCTCTCTCATAATATATATATTTACAAATAATCTAAAAAAAACAATAATAATAATCTCTTTTATTTTTAAAATTGTAATTCTCAAGTTATAAATTGTATTTATGTACAATAAGATTCAGGCTAATTCTGATCATTAAAAGTTTACTATGATTGGTGGAATTTCTTTGAAACTTATCTATGACACTTGTTTTGTTGACTTTACAATTTATAAGTTGTTTATTGTGTAATGTCTAATTAAATTTTATAAAAGAATTTTCAATGACTTGACTCATAAAAGCTTTTACTCTTTAGTACAATAATCTGGATAGTTAATTACTTTATATGTAATATTTTTAAAATACCAGCAAAATTATGCTGGTATTTCAAAAGTATTACGCATTCAGCCTGTATCATGCCCATTGTTCTTCTGTGTATTTCAATGGTCAAGGTTCTATATATGAGGGATCAGAGTGACTTAAGATCAACATGGGCATGACAATAATATTGGCATCAACAAAGGATTTGGTCATGCCATCATCAGATTTTCAATGGTATGGACGATTGAAGAGTTGGAGGATGGAGTAGATTGAAGCCTGCCCATTAAAATTTAGAAGATTTGTTATCTTAATATAAACTGAGCACTGATTTTATATATGTATGGTAGATAATAATCTGGACCAACTGATGAGTGTTGGTTCAGCATGAAATACATGTATTGGAGATCATTTATCTTTTTGACATGTGTGTGGTTAAATGTATCAGTTATGTGAGATAGAGTGAATAGCTGAAGAGAGCTTGAAAGTCTGTGTTCAAATCCCCTATATTACTTTAAACATGTATCTTTTTACTAATGTATATATTTAAATATGCGAAATAATATTTATAAGTATTGTGTCTGTAATTCTATAATGTATTTACACTTAAATTCCATCTCCTTTCTTTTTTGAAAAGAGAAGGGGAAAAAACTAATTGCAGTAATGTTATTAGACTTTTACATAAACTTTTTAATAGTTAAATATTTAATAATTAAATATTTAAAGTTAAATAAAATTTAATTATAGTAACTGCAATTAGAGTAAAATAACAATTAGATATTTATAATGTGTGCTAGTAATTATTTCTGTAATTTAAGAAAAAATAGAAAAAATATGTAAATTTACTTTTAATTTAAGTAATTATTTACATAAACTTCAAAAATTAATTAACCATAAAATCTAGATAAGTTTAAACAATAAGTGGCATTTTATCAAGCTTTAAAGAATATTTATCCAAAAAGTAATTTCACTTTTTATTTAAACAAATGAGAGGGGAAAAAGTTACATTACAATCATATAGCTTCAGTCCCATGCATGGTGTTATGCAATTATAGAATAGGGGGCTCTGAAAGCTCATGATAACTCAGTTTTCATTTCTGGACATGAAATTTATGAATTCCTGATTAGTAAACTATTCAATTATACTTATATATAGTATTACAGTTCAGTAAAAGTTAAATAGTCAACTCAAAGGCATAGCTAATATATTACCAATCTAATGGAACTTTGTATAAGACCTTTACCAAAGTCAATATAATTATTTAAAAAAAAAAATCATCTTAATCATTTTTAACTTTATTTTAAAATAAAGAACCCCCTTCCCCCATCTCATTTAATTAAAAATAGCTCAGCACAAACTATTTCTTTTTTGTATCTTTTTTAATAGTGACATTTAAAATCAAATTTACTTTTCATATATCTTCATTATTAGATTGAAACTTTTTTCAAATATTGTATTTATGTTTAGATCCATATGATGCAAAATTCTATTAACCATGCTATTTGTCAATAAAATGCGTTTGTCATGCAGTTGGCATGGTAAACAAGGATGATATAATACACATTTTTTAGAATTTGTTCAGGTATTTAGCTTATAAACAACTAAGCAATACTTTCATGTTGATTAATAATTAGGTATATTGTTATGCAAGAATGGAAAATCATAACCTCACTCTCCCAATATTAGGAATTTGTAAATGACTAATGATTTCCCTATTGTTCTTCTCTTGGAATGTTGTGAACTATTTAATGGCTGATTCATTATATATATACAATGGTCAAATATCTAATATAAAAAATAATTATTTGTCCACAATGTTATTGATATACACTTAATATAGTATTCAATCTAAATAAAATTGAAACAAACAACTAGTTATATTTACAATTATTTAATTATCAATCCAGCTTTCAACTCTTATTGAGACCTTTTCAAGATATAAAGTTTTATATATCATATGACTTATTAACTACATTTATTCCACCTATTAGACATTATTTTACCTTCAACAATATAATTAACAATACACATATAAATATAAACAAATATTTATATTTTCATTATAATCTTACAGAGTTATTTCTGTTACACTTTGCAATTTTACTATCTTTTTTGTTCTATATCTGAATACCATAATGATTATATTGTAAGAGTACTTTCAGTGGACACATTTTCAAATGTCTACTCCAGGTGTGGCCAACTTTTGTGTTTATAAGATCTGCTTTTTATTTTTAAAATGTGTTGTGATCCACTTGTTGTCACAGGCAATCGACTTGTTGTCATAGGCATAGTCTAAGTGGAGGGTGGTGTGAAAAACATACTATTTTTATATATCTACCTAGTAAAAAATAATTATTTAATGGACCAAAAAACTCATGTCCGGGGGAAATTAAAGCAACATGAGTATTTATTAACAATATTTATTAATTCAAATTAGCTACATTAAATCAAGATTAAAAATATTATTTTCAATAATAATACAGCTTAGTGGACTTCACCTATCTAGAATTGAAAAAAACATTAGAACAACAAAAAACTTGAAAATCTTGACTTAATTTGTTTTACTAGTTACCTGACAGCTCTTGTAAGATTGGTTTCGGGATCGACCAAAAATGGCTTTGCGATCAACCGGAGGATCGCAATCGACTTGTTGGACATCCCTGGTCTACTCCATATTTTCTTGACATTAAACCTGTTATTACTATAAGATTATAACGACAGTATATAAATACTGATATGTTTATTATCTTTTTATTTCAGGGTTTAAGTTTAAGAAGTGTCATGGCCAATTAAAAGATTAGTTAACTTTTCTGAAGACAAGACAGATGTCTCTGAATGAATATTTATAAAAAGATATTTACAATTATACCAGATAAACACAGACTATGGTTATTATTCCCAGGAGATTACAAAGTTACCAATCAAGGCAGTGATGGTTGAGACTGAAGGATGATAAGAATGTCCTAATAGTAAACCCAGTCTGCCATTTTATAAAAATCTTTGTTTAGGAACTTATAATTACAGATCACTTTCAACTGAAGGAAGATTACATGAATTGGAAGAACTATGTAATATCAAATGGAACATTGTTGGACTTTGTGAAGTTAGGGAAAAAGATAAAGAGTCAATAAATTTTAAAAATGGGCATATACTTTACTACAAAGGCACTAATTAATAATTGGAAACAAAAGTATAGTGGGATTTATTAAAAATAAGAAGAGGGAAAACAACATTGCAAAGATTGATGTATCAGACAGAATGGTAAAATTAATTATTTAAAATAATAGAAGATACCAAATATATATAATTTATGTTTATGCCTCAAACAAATCCTCATTGTGATAAAGAAAAAGAGGATTTACATATGAATATACAAAATGTTTTAAACAGACTAAGCAAACATTTTAAAATTGTCATGGGAGATCTTAATGCTATACATGGTAAAAAAGAAAATGATGAAAATGCTGTGGATAAATTTTATCATGATGATAGTAATGAGAAAGGACACAGACTTGTGGAGTTTTTGGAAAAAGAACAACTGTATATTATGAACTCTTACTTTAAAAAACAGAAGCATTTAAATGAAGATGTAGCAGAATTGGATTATAATTTGACTAACAGAAAATACTCTATTTCAAGAATGTAATGTTCTTATTAGATTATACAAAAGAAGTGTTCATCAATTTATTAAGAAAAATAATATTAACAATTGGTAATCATATATGACCTTCAAAAATCCTCCAATGAACATTTAAAATTATTAATAAATTTTGAATGAATGCAATGAGAAGATAACTGATAGTTTATTAAAAACTTCTAAAAAGATTGCTGATAAAAAAGCAATTTTTTAGTGCAACAAGGTAAGGTATGAGGGAGGGGGGGATATCAAAAATATTTAAAGAATACATTAAAAATAATGGAATATCTAGAGTTTTATATAATGATACAATAAGGAGTTAATAATAATATTTAAAAAATATATAATTGGGAATTGGCAAGAAAAGCTATAGAGGAATAGAAGGCTTGAAGATGTAAAACAATATCATGGTATTAAACCACTAAACATCACATGAACACCATCTTTTATGCTAGCACATAACTGTTATTAAACAGGCAAAACTCCCCATATAGTAGTGCCACCCTGTGCCTTCCAGAATAATCAATGGATACCAGAAGATGTGTGCATAAAATTGCCATCTAGTGCCTACTCATCCAATATCCTCAGACTAGTTTCTGGCTTTTGGCCTTCATCAGTGAGGAGCCTTGGATCTGAGGGCACTGCACCTACATCTTAGGATCTATTGCATCCCTCCAGCAGCCACCTTTTAACTCTAATTAACTACAAAACTATGAGAATGAAATTGAAACACAATATTTTCAATCTAAGCTCAATAGATTATATAGTCATATGGGTCTGAACTCAGTTCAGCACCCATACATTCTGGTGTCTTTGGCTCTTTAACGACCATAGCCACTGCTATTCTATTAGGCAGGATTGATGTTAAACTACTAAACATCACATGATCACCATCTCTTATGCTAGCACATAATTGTTATTAAACAGGCAAAACTCTCCATACAGTAGTGCCACCCTGTGCCATCCAGAGTAATCAATTTATGTCAGAAGGCTTGTGCATAAAATACCCATTTAGTGCCTACTCATCCAATATCCCCAGACTAGTTTCTGGCTTGTGGCTTTCTGGCATCCATTGATTAGTCTGGTTGGCACAGGGTATTGGAAGAAAACTTATTTTTGCAATAAGAAAAAAAGATGGAATTATTATTAAAAAATGATGACATCATGAAATGTGTGGAGAGGTTATACAAAGAATTATATAGTAATAAAGAAATGAAAAAAGTATTCTGTACAATTATTTATCTTCAGAATTGTCTAGTACTTTAAATAAAAAAAATATAACATGAAATTAAATCTATGAAGAGGGGAAAAGCTCCAGGAAATGATGAAAGTATAATTGATATTCTAAAATAAGAAAGTCAAAAATAAAAAATGTTGACAAAGTTATGTACTAAATAGAATTGGAAAAAATTAAGTAATAAAAAAAGTGATAAAGAAGATATTAAAAATTACAAGTCCATCAGCCTTTTATCAGTCCTATATAAAATCCTTTTCAAGATGATTACAACTCATTTAAAATAAACTTTGGGTTTTAGTTAGTCACAATAATAAATTGGATTTAAAAGTGGTTTTAGCATAGGATATCACATTCCAAGTAGTGAGAGAAGTTATAAAAAGAATCAATGAATATGGATTGTCATTATGCTTTGAATTTGTAGATAATGGTAGGGTATTTTATTTCATAAGCATTTGTATGGTGATTTAAAGCATTGCATCACCAAACTATTAACCTGTGATATTACCATATTTTTATGATTATTTATTAAAAATGCAACATTACATAGTGATTCTAAAAGAATTAATATTAAAAAGAATGATTCTATACAGCAATTTTAAAAGAAGTATTTTGTGGATTAAAATGGAAAGCTAAGGGATTAAAAGTAAATGAGATTATTTAAGCTATCTAGATATTGGTGATGACACGGGCATTTTTATAAATAATATTTCAGAACTTCAGAAAATGTTGCAAGAGTTATCAGATGAAAGTAGAAAAATAAGACTAAAGATAAATGCTAAAAAGTCTAAAGTTAATGCTTAAGGGATTTACTCAGGAAAAAAAGGATTGGTAATGAATTAGAAAAAATTAAAAATTACAAATATCTTGATCAGATTATTATTAATGAAAGCATAATGGATGAAATTAATCATGGAATTAAACTTGAATAAATTGTTTCTGGTAGAAATAAGTTAATATTAAAAAGAAATATAACTATGTGTTTAAAAAGAAAGGTTTTTGATAAATGTGTTTTTTCAGTTCTTAATTATGGATCTGAAACTTGTGCACTTAATAAAAGAACAATACAGAGAACTGAAGATTATTCAATAAACTATGGAGAAATGTAAATTACAAGTAACAAAAAGGGAAGAAAAATGAATTACATGAATGAAAGAACAACTAGGTATTGCTGACATCATTAAAAAAATTAAGAAATTGAAATGGAATTGTGCTGACATATTTCTAGAAAAGATGATAATAGATAGCCAATTGAAATCCTATACTGGATGCCAAAAAATTGTAAAAGACCAAAAATAAATCCCATGTTAGTTGGAGGGATCAAATAAGAAAAGTTGTTCATGTACTGTGGTGAAAAACGGCTAAAGATTGGAAGAACGGAATAAAACTTGGAGAGACCTTCATCTTGCACTGGATCAGTAATGGTTAAAAATGATTATGAGTAGTACTCAGTTCACCATTTTCTGAGGTTTAATTGCCATAAGCCAAATTTAAGATGTAGAATTTTTAATTCTCAGCATTTCATTTTATCACACACTCTGCGTGTCAATTTTTCTCAATCTTTTCACCATTATTGGTCTTCCATAGATATTTTAAAAAAGTTATTTTTCCTCTTTATCTATTCAGTTTATTGAAAACATAATAACTATTTTTACACTATATATTGAAATGGAATCACTAAGAAGATGTTACTGGTCATTCACTTCGTTATTACAAATATTATTATAGGGTAAGGATCGGCAAACTTTTTAACATGAAAAGCCATCTCGCTTTCTCTCTCTCATACACTCACACTTACAGAGTCACAAGAAAAAAAATATAGCTCCCCCCTGTCCCATTAAATGGCCATATGGAGAGAGGTATTTCCCCCTCTCCCCAGTAAAGAGCCACAAGGAAAGAACTGAAAAATATGTTCATGAAAATAAATGGCTGTGATTATATTTAAACATTTATTTTAATAATAGAACATAAGAGAATCTGTATACATTCTAAGAGAAAATAAAAACTCTCCGCAGTTAAGCAATGTTAGGTTCAGTTAGTACTTGGATGGGTGAGCGCCTGAGAACCCTGAGTGCTGTGGGCCTTCTAATTTTGTCAAGCGTTGGTGGCCGAGTGGTTAGCACAGCCGCCTTACAAGCAGTTGTTCCGGGTTTGCTTCTCGGCCGGACCTTTGACACTATAAAAAAAAAACTCTCTTAAAAATAAATAAAGTAAAAAATTACTTTTACAGTTTGATTTATTGAAAATTTATTATTCTATAATAAGGGTGAATTCAAGAAACGACATTGCAATACACAGTTTACTTATCTCAGAGTCATCAAAATATTTATTTATAAATTACAAGTGGAAATAAAAAATGTGTTTATGTTTATCATGATAAAAATTGTCGTAAGATTGGAATCAACGAACCACAATTGACTTGCGAGCCATAGTTATCTATCTCTGTTCTAGACGAATAATTATTTTTACATTAAAGACCAGCAGGTTGTTTGTACAAAATGAAGTGGCTATAATCTCAAATTTTATTCTATTTGATTTTAACTATGGATAATGATCAGACTGAGTAGAAGTCTTCATGCAAATCACGTCATTTTCCTAATTATTATCCACTCCATATATTATCTATAGTTAAATGCTAAATCAAAATATTTTTATTTTAGATATTTAAATAAAATACTTGTTTGTCACAAGAAACTAATTAGAAAATGATACTTTTAAATAACAACTTTCAATTTATTTATAAAAAAATATATAAACAGCATTACATCTTTTACATTTTTATATTCAATAAAATAAAATATTATACAGAAAAAAATATTTCATATGAATCTGATAAATCATTCATATAACATTTTTTATGATATTTAAAAAGGTTTTAATTTTTTTTTATATCACGACTTTATTCTATAATAATAATATCTACGGATTATTTTTGTAGTGCAAGAGAAAATGAGTCTTTAGCAATTATTTATTTATGATATTAAAATAATCTGGACCAACTGATGAGTGCTGCTTCAGCACAAAATACGGTTATTGGTGATTATTTATCCTTTCTATATGCGTGTGTGGTCATGTGAATCAGTAGTATGAGATAGTTCGATAGTTGAAGGTTGCTTGAAAGCCTGAGTTCAAATCCCCTATATTAAAAATACTAATTTTTTTTTAGTTTTAGTTATTTGGTGAACTCAACATGTATGCAAGGTTTTTTTTTTTCCTTTTCTTCTGTGTTTAACATATTAACTGTTCATCAAATATTGGGATCGCTGGCTTCTACTTACATAGTATCATAGTTTCACATGGAGTATTAATAAATAGAAGATTCTTTTAACACAATTTCTTTCTGCAATATATCCACTCTACTTTGAACACATTTTAGCAAAAACTTTTTATTGTACATATATTTATACACAATCTTATGTTTCGACTGTCCTGCAATCTTCTTCAGAGCCACTTTAACATTTTAAAAACAAACTTAATTTTAATTTTTTTAAAACAAACAAAACATTTTTTTGTTTTTTAAAAAAAGTAAAGTTAAAGTGGCTCTGAAGAAGACTGCAGGATAGTTGAAACATAAGATTGTGTATGCATATATGTACAATAAAAAGTTTTTGCTAAAAAGTTGTTCAAAGTAGAGCGTATATATTGCATTTATATAAGATATTACAACAAAATAAAAGAAGTGATACATTTGATACAATTTCTTCATTGTGCTTAATAAATGTTCAGTGTGTGTGTTCTTCTTCCTTGATACATTCCTATTAAAACTCAATGTTTGTTTCTTTTTTGACTTCTCTATGTTATACAATTATTTTGTTTTTGTTATAGTGTCACAAGTCTGACAATGGTATAGATAACTGTTTCTTTTTCACATTCAAGCTTCATAGAGGCTACATATTGAGAAAGATGGAATAAGTACTCCAACTGAATTTTTACCCCCTCATGGTAAAAAAAAAGTAAATAGCAATGATTATAAACTATTTTCATAGCTGCTAATTTGTGGGCAGTATAAAACTGATAAACCAAACAGCCATGGCTGAGAGGAATATTACTTTTTTCTTGTATAATAAAAGGGATAGGAAAATAAATGAGGCTATTTATATTAATAATATTAAACCAGTTTTAAATAGAGATTTGGGCCTAAAAAATATTTTGGTATAAAATAAAATAAAAAATTAAAAGACTTAGTTATATAAAAAATAGGAAGAGGAAGCTGCTAATAATATAAATGTAAAATTTAAAGAGGGAACTACTAAAAATATAACTGTAATTTTTAAATTTTGAATTTAGCAGTTAGGTTTTGAAGATATAAAAAGATGGGTAAAAATACATTTAAGATAATAATATTATAGAATATATTATAAATAATTGAATGAATAAATTATAAATATTGATTGTTAATAAAATGAATAATAATAATAAAGTAAAGTATAAAAAATATTAAATTAGAGTTAAATATTTAAAAGAGTAAGAAGTGTAAAATAAAAAATAAAAATATAATATATATGATTATAGGAGGTTTAAAATGATAAATATAAATTAAAAAGGGTAAAATATATAAAAATATTTAAAAGGTAATAAATAAATGATGATTATAAGATGTATATATAGAGTGGATAAAAGTTGCATACATATAGTTATATATGTATGTAATTATATGTATATATAATTATATGTGTATATATATGTTTATGAATTAAACACATATAATGTATATAAATTATATGTTCATTTACATTTATATTCATATATTTGTATTATGTTGCAGTTCTGAAAAAGATTGCTGGAGCAGTCGAAACTGTAAAAGAGGATAGTAATTAAAGGATTGTGAAACAGTAATAAAGTGCATAGATGATTTAATATTATATTAACATTTAAAATTCCCATAGCAATTATAGAATACTCTCCCAGTGTCTAAAAATTAACCTGAATTCATGTTATTATTGATTTTTATTAACATTTAATATTTTTGCAAACAATTTTATTTTCAAATCAAATTTTAAAAAAAAAACGAAAAAAAAAATCTTATTTCTTACTTTTTTTTTTTTTCATTTGTTAATGCATATGATTTTCTTTTTCTTAAAAAAAAAATTAAACCTTTAAAATAAATTAAAAACACATAATAACTCCTTTTATTTATTTTCAGAAGTTTTGCATAAGACTTACAATAGAGAGGTTAAGAATATATATATTGTAATGTCCACTACTCTATTATGTTTTTTTTTTACGAATTAACTACCCCTACTCGGTGACCAAATTACGTCCTATCTATTAAATGAACACTAAATGGCAGTGAATATAAACATCCAGATTAATCCCTGACTAATAGTCTTTATCAAAGAAATTCTCATAGACACATCTAGCAATAACTTTTGCTTCTTTATACTGTTCAAAATAATAATTTGATATTCAAAAATCTTAAAAATTTTACAAAAAATAATAATTGACAATTCATCTTATACTCAGCATTAGAATTAGGAAAACCAATTCTCTTTATTTAATCTACTTCATCTTCATCACAAAAACAGCATTGGACCCACAAATTCTAAAGTGACTTTTATTTATTATACATTATCCAAGATAATCATTCCATTGATTACTCAATCTACAATACATGGCTTGTAAAGTGAGTTATTGCTTTTAATAAAAATGCTACTAATAATAACATGAGATACTTTATTTCATATGTATTATTTTTTGTCCAAAGGTCAAAGTACCTACAGATTTCTACTATATATATTTGATGGCATAATATCGAATCTATATCACTATACAATGAATAGATTTGGTTCAAAAATTTAGGGTATTTAAGATTCAGGTTATAATATAAAAAATACAAAGGTGATTATTGAATGTAAGGATACAAATTTAATAATTTTCATTGTGGATACCAATAACCAGAAACTAATGCTTGAAGTTGGATATAAATTTGCATCTAAGCTTGTGTGTCAAGTAGTTATTCAATTCACAATAGATGGTTCTGAAGTTAATAAATTACTATAAGGATGTAGACATTGAAAAGTAAACTAAGGAAGTCAAGTAATAATTTACTGATAGATTTGATTACTGATTATGATTATTTGAATACAATTGCCACTGATTTTCTGCTAAGACTTATATCCTGAAAAAGATTGGCTATTAATTTTATAAAGCTTGAAAGCATTAAATATAATAATATATATATAATAGTTTTGGGTTAAACTATGTGTTAGTTTTCATTAATTCCCAATGTTTTGATGAAATAGCAACTGCCATTGTCAATGTTAACTTTTCAAAGAAAATCCTTAGATCTCAAACAGTAATGAGTTTGAGTGTGAGATAAAGAATGACATTGAGCATGAAGTAGTTGAGCATTCAGAATATGTGGATTAACAACAAAATGTTTATTTTTTTCAGTTTCAATTAATGATTTCAAATTTATATTAGAAAAATAATTGGTCTCCATAAGGCTGGAATACATTATGCTTCATCAGCTCTATTTAAACATCATGAAAGCATGAAAACATTAAATATAATTATATATATATAAGAATTTCTAGTTGTACTATGAAATTAGTCAGACTTAATCTATTATGAATTTTTTCTAAATACATAATGATTGTGGAATATAAATTAGAAAATTATTTTTATACTATCTATGTCCAATATAATGATTAATCATTCATTTATTAAATATTTTACTTATATGTTATCAATCATATGTATATGTAAGGTAGGTTTAATATTTTTCATGGATAAATTGTGATGTAAATACAAAAAAAATCACTTCACGATATTTATATTATACTTAGAGAAAAGTTGAAATAAAATCTGTAAAGATATATGTACAGACTCATATTATATTAATGTGTCAAATATGTGAGAACAAAAAATCAAATGAGAAATATATATATATGTAATTTCACATAAGTTTTGATAAAAATATATGCTGAATAACAAAAATTAGTTGGTGATGAAATTAACTTAAGATAGGTAATCAGATATTTACAACATTTATAATAAACTATCATCAAGTAGCATTAGGTATGTGTGTGCTGATAAACGTTAACCATTATTATAACTGTACATACATCACTAAGAAAGATAAACATTCATATTTGAAGGACTGCCTAACTTCTAAATTGGAGTATCTAATTTATAAATAAGCATACACATTATACACATTGCATCCAGTTATAGTCTAATTTAGGATAAGAAAAAACTTTTCACTTACGAAATTGTGATTTCAATACGTTAATCATATAACACTAATTATATATATATGAAATCAAGAATAAAAACTATGATTATATTTTAATAACAAAAATACTTAATTAATAACAAATTTTATCACACATCTTGGTTTACATATTGGGAAGGATTATTTCTTCTTATATTAGATTTCAGGATAATCTAGATATTAAATAGAAATTTAGCGAAGTAAAATTTAGTAAAAGATTTACATATATAATAGTAATATAAATATTTAATTATTATTAGGTATACATGTAAAAAAAGAATTTTTTTTCTTGTGTACTTTTTTTTTTTGAAAACAAAATAAAATAAAAAATTTAAGATTTTTAAAAGTTGTTTATCAAGTAATTAAAAAAATAATAAAGAATTAAGTTAAGGGATTAGAATTTTTATCTCTAAAGAAATAACGTGTGATATTCAATTTGTGTATAAATAGAATTTGTTTTGCAAAAAAAAAAAAAATTCTTGTAAAAAAAAAATCAAATTGTCAAGACTTAATGCAGTCATTTTTAAGTTACATATGTGATTAGATGGTAAATTGATAGCAGGATTGTTTTTTTTTAAATAAGAGTATATGGTCAGTAGAATTCTGTAGGAGTTTAGTAGTGATTCCATTCAAGAGTCATATGATCAACTTAGAAGTCCGATGCTAGATTGGATAATATGTTGGAATACCTCCTCATCTATCATTAATTGTAGAATGTCTAGAAAATTTTAAACTTCATTCAAACTTTTTAAATGCAAATAACTTATTTATTACTAATAACACACAAATAGACAACACAGATTAATTACCAATATAAGTTGCCTATTTGTGTGTTATTACTACCAAACTTGTAGTGTCTGTTTGTATGTTATAACTAACAAATTGTTGGTATTTGAAAAGTTTAAATAAAGTTTAAAATTTTCTAGACATTCTACATTTAATGATAGATAATGGAAACAATCCAACATATTATAACAGCTAATATAATATCATTACAAACCTTAAGAATGTTACTATATTGATCTCACTCTAAGTTTAAACAAAGATGTTTGCAAAACAATATATTATGGAGTTTAAAGAACCATGTGCTACCTTGCCAAAAGCTAATCTTTATTCACACAACTATATAATCAATGTCACTAAAAGAAATATAGAAATAAAATATTAACTGGTATAACTTTCAACAAGATTTATATTTTGATCCATCTTAAATCGTTGCTGTCTCAACTTATGTTAGCCTGAAAAATAATTATTAAATTGGAAACCTGAAACTTCAAAAAAGAAGCAAAACATAATAGATAAATTACTTATTAAGAAAGCTATTGCATGAAGTAAAAAAAGTGGAGGCAACAGATTGGCCAAAATTATCATTTATAAGATCTACTAAAAAAGATAATCATCTAAGAAACTACAATAAAGGACTGAAAGAAGAAAAAAAATCAATGATTAAATGAAATATTATCAGGCATTTATCTAATACATTTATAAATATTATTTTATACAGAAAGTAATAATTGAAAATATTAAATAATTTTTTTAGTTGGTTTTGTTGAAAGGATTTTTTTACTTAGTTAAAATGGTAAAAGAGCATCTTAATTTCAAAAAAAAAGGGAGAGGTAGATTTATGTTAAAATTAATTTTTTATCATTAAATATTTTTTAGAGTTTGATTATTATAACGAAAGAACTCATTTAGATTAAATGTTAATTAATTAAGAAGAATAAGAAGGGGATGTTATTTATGTGTTATATATAAAATTGCATGTGCACTGCATGAATAGGGTTGATCAATGCGTATATTAACTTTGGGTTTGTTATATTATCATTTCTAGATTTATTTTACTCTTTTGTTTATTAGTTAGCTTTATTAAATAATTTCTGACATCATTTCTTTCTGATGACTTTATTTTATCTAGTTATCTGTTTGTGAATTACAAATGTGTGTGACTGATTTTATAGAGGGTAGTGCTTTAAGGAATTAACCCTTCAACTGCTAATTATATTATTGGTTGTATGAGGTAAAAATCAAATCTTTTAATTGGCCAACTCACAAACTGAAGACAAAGCCTATTGTTAAAACATATTCGCCTATAATATTAAATTCAACTCAGATACGTTTATAAAAAGTATATTACTAATTTTTCAGGTTATGAAAGAGAACGAAAGTTCTTTCAAAAATAAATTGCTATTTATTTATTATAAAATACATTGAATTTCGGCAAATATAAAGCGAATGTCTAAACAAAAAAGTGCATGATGCAAACGCTTTTTTTCAATTTTACGTTATCAAAAAGTAAAGATTTCTTTTTGCTAAATCTTAAATATTTTTACTAAAATCTTCAATATTTTTCGAAAATAATTTTGTTTTTTTAGTATATTTTTTAAAAAACTATTTTAATTTCTCATTTTATATTTTTTTAATACTTTAAATTACATTCGAAATGAAAATCTCAGCATTTTTCTTTATTTTCTTTGATCAGGCAGTTTCTTTGTTCTTTCCAGCCAATCAGAATGTCTTTTTCGGCTGAGAGCCGGCTGACATCCAATCACCGACAAGGTTCTTCTTTGTTTAGTTTTAAATGCAGTTTTTTTGATTTTTTACTTGTAAAATAATTCGGAAGAGGGCACCGTCTTACAGAACTTTTAAAAACCTAATCAATAACTGTCAAACGAATATTCTACCATTAAAACTAGCAGAATTAGAGTGACGTCAGATGTCGACGAGATGCCTCGTAAGAGGCGGTTGAAGAATTAATGGGAATATCCCAGTGAAAGTGAAATCAAGTGTATATATTTTTTTGTTTACAATTTCTAGGCATCTTGAATTTTCAAAGCTAATTAAAGTATACTGATATTTGCAATGTTTATGTGAGAGTATATGTGTGCAGATAGTTCTCTGTAAAATTATTTGGATAGTATTAAGATTGTAAAATTTACATACTTCACTTTATAGATTTGATAATGTTTATTAATGGCCAGTATACTTCAAAGTACTCAATGGCACAGAATATTAATGATGATTAGAATTAATATCATGATCTCAGCATTGTTTATGTTTATTACTGTTGATGTTTATGCACTCAAATATATGTATATCAATAAAATTGTGATAATTTTCTTTATTAAAGTTTGGCATTGGTTAGAAGATGAGAAGTCAAAGATTTTATATTACTTCTTTTAGATGTAGTCACAAAGGTTGACTGCTAACATTTAATGATTAATGCTAGTAATACTAGGTGTATTACTTATATGTTCCTTAATATTATTTATATTGGATTTAGTATCTGATTATTATTCCATACCATTATAATATATTGAAACAGTAAGATTCGTATTCGAATCTTAAGTTTCATCTTTTTCTGTCGTCTCTCACTGATCGGTCTATCCCGCCCAAATTTAAACTTTTTGGTATCGAATTGTGTGTGTAGCAATATTAAAAATGTATAAATATATGTAGAATTCAGCACAAACACATACACATTTCGATCTCAAATTAAAGGCAATAAACAGGGATAAAATAATATAATTTAGATTTCTTTTAGTTATATAATTTTGTATAATTTTAACCATTTATTTTGGATTATAAAGTTCGTATTTATTGCTTTGTTTAAATTTCGTTATTAAAAGTTAAAATAATCTTATGTTCCCTTTTTGTTTTTGAAATTTAAAAGCATCGGTCAGTGATAGATAATAGATTAATTAAAGAAAAATCCCCCAAAATGTAATTAGTAAATGTAAAATGTAAACAATAGAATGGCAGCTTTCTTTAATTAAAAACCAAAAAAATGCATTGATTATCCTCAGGGCAGATTAAGTAGAACCTAAAAATATCTTAACAAAAATGTGAAAGATCAAGATAAAAAAAGGAGGCCATCTTAGACTTGCTGGAGACATTCACTTAAACTTTAGCTTTGCTCTCGATCACTGAGAGTCTCCAAAAATAATAAAATAATTTGTGCCTGCCAAGGTATGACCGAGTAAAGCACCTAGATTATTCTCCATCGGGAGATGGCCTATCGGATGCCGAACTTTCCATTGCCCGTCATAAATTCACCATGAAGATCTGCTGCCTGAAATGAATGAGAAAGCTGCTGCTGCCGTGAAATTAAATGAAATATCTAAATACAAGAAAGACTTGCCAATCGTGAACTTTTGCTGCTAAACTAATGGAATCAGAAAACTTCTTATAAAACAGGTACCTGTCTGTGTTCAAACTCTAGAGTACTCTAATAATATGCTATAGCTCTTCTTCATACTACTTATCTAAATTATAAAATGTAAAACTACCATATGTATAACTAAAAACTGAATAATTAACTTAATGTGTAAATTTCTCTAATAATCTAGCTTACCTCATTCTATCTTGGGTGTGTATTTCTAAAATCTACATTTTATCTATATTTATTATTTAATTATTGCATGCTCACAATTTTCTCTATTTTCAAAGTTTAAATCTATGATCGTTTGAAACAGTGAATGCGTGTCACATTTTCATTAATATGTACTTCGTCGGGCCGAGGCAGAGACCAGCCCGCCATTCTTATAAACCATAACTAACTTAACTTTCATATAAATCGACACGCATTCAGTGCATCACTTATTGTAATGCAGGGTCTACTACTTTGCAAATGGCTGACGTATTAGTTATAATAATTCCCAATTTATATAGGTTTTGTATTTGTTAAATCATCATGAATAATTCCAGAAAATTACATTTCTTTGAGAGTCGCCAACGTTCTTTAGTAAATGTTGATAATGTAGGGCCGAGTTAGAAATCTATTTAAATCTCATTATAATTGTTTATACATTATACATGTGTTACGTTTTAGAGATGCGATGACCCATTCCGCTGTGAAATTTCTGGATTTTTCAGGGTTGAAATTAACCCGTCATCCTACACAAGCGGGCATAATGGGTGCTCCTGTAGGACTTGACATCATGCAGCCAGCCGGCAAAACTGCAACATGGACCGCTTGTCCCTGGTTATGCTTATGTGACACCTTACTTCATTGGGCCGAGACAGAGACCAGCCCGACATTCTTATAAACCCATTCGCGGCATTGCAGTTTTGATATACTGCCCTTCCATATCGCCTTTCTAAAGCGTACCACATGTCCCTTTGCTTAGTTTTATTATTCTATATATATCACTCCGCCTCTGCATTATCTTCATAATTCACTCTCAAATAAATGTTTGCCCTTAGTCATAAATAAATATTTTAATTAAATAAATATATGTCTGCCATTACTCTTATAACCCGTACTTTAGACTCTTGCATTGCAAAGGTATAAATCCCTCCAGGCATGCATTAGAAATACTTACTCGAGAATTTTAGGTAGCTAGATTACGCCTTCAAATAAGTGAATTCCTTTTGTAAACAAATAAATCATGTATTTTTTAAAATATAATCATGTCGCAAATCCCGCTACTGAAGCTTTGAATCTCTAACATATTATTAGTAAATGATTTTATTAAAATGTATTAATAAATAATTTTAAACTAAACATCTGCAGTTATATTTCATTTATTCGATACCCATTCTATATAATATTTCCTCGATTATGTAAATATGAATGTTTAATTAATATTAGTTTGATTATTGGCTAACTTCAGAATAAAATCATGAATCTCTTGCATATCCCTGACCACCATGCCTAAGGAAATATTTACTAATGTCGCATCAGATGCATTGTTTCATGGATTGTATTGTGGAACCGATAAACTATGTTCGAACTCAGTACCACGGGTGGCTTTGCTACTCAATGGTGCTGCTGTTCTGTATGGTGGTCAAATTCTGCACTATGTTTATGAGTCACACGTTTTCTGACTGTTACATGGTTAAATTTTTTTTAGCATTTGGCACCCAACATGAGGCCAATTATAACGATCGAAATGAAAGTGAAGATCGAATCTAACCACAAACTATGATATCTGCTCTACAAGGCGCCATCTAGGCATTTAAACCTAGAAAAATTTATAGAGTAGGCAGATATGCGCTGTTACGATTCCACTTTATTTAAATATTCAGATCGTTAGCCCAAGTCACTAGCTCAGTGGAGTAGCAGAGTTAATAAAATATAAATTTTATATCTTAAATATAAAAGAATAAAAGCCACTGCCAGAAATTAACACATAAAAATATTTATTTACGCACATATAAAATAACATTTAAATTTTGAGGAAAAAATTCAACATTTTAAATTTTTCTATTAATCTTTAGTTTTACATTTAAGTAAATTACAACCATGAGTTTAATATTTATTTAGTGAGTCGAGTATGAATAGACTACACAGATCTGCATTTGAAAAGAAAATATTCTTCCCTGATTTAACCTTAGGCAACAAATTTCGCAATCAAACCGGCGCCAATCCATCTGATACATTTATGTATTCAATGTAGCATGAAAATACGACAACACAAAATACTATACTGTCAGGAATGTATCTCTGATCAGTAAGTAGAATTAGAGAAGACATTGTCTCTCCACCAACAGGAATGTGACATCTGTTGGCAAGTAGAACAATAAACATAAAACTCCATAGAAATGGACTGCGGTCCTTTGCCATCTTACAAACCCATCCATAGGCAAACAGAGGGTGTGTGGCGTATATATATAATCCTGCCCATAGCGGATCTCATACTACATCTACAATTACACAAATATATCCAATCCATTGAACCAATTCAACTACGAAATCAACAACCTGAGATTACACTCCCTTAATATAACTTTACAAAACTATATAGCCATTCACGCCCGACTTAAATTTAACATTTAAATATGTTCACACAGATTATTTTCATAAATTTGTTTTTAAAATGTTGAGTATAGATCGGCTGCACAGATTCCACGGTCAAAAAAATCCAAATTAAACACAATCGATCAAAATACAAAATCATCGATAATGTCAATTGCAAAAGGGAATACACAAGGCCCCATAGCATTCATCGTAAGATGC
Organism: Epiperipatus broadwayi; assembly: GCA_028023455.1. NCBI lineage: Eukaryota > Metazoa > Onychophora > Udeonychophora > Euonychophora > Peripatidae > Epiperipatus > Epiperipatus broadwayi. The sequence goes on from JAQFVV010000175.1 coordinate 690,790, forward strand.
CCGCATTAACATCGTTGACCTATATATTCTAATCAAATGTGAAAACTTCAACATAATCAACCGCTAACGAATCTATGCAACGTCTATACCCAACCTAAATTTCATCATTTAAAATTTAAACAATAAATAATTTATACAATAAGAAAGAAAAAAAATGGAAATGATTTTTATCAATTGGAAAACATATAAAATTAAACATTATTAATTTGATTTTAAACTTAAAAAAGTCAGATAGAAGTTCATAAGCTTGAACGAAAGTTCTTAATTATTTTTAAATTTAGAGTTCATGTCCATATAGCTTACGGTAGAAGAGTCCAGGTTTCTGCTTTTAATTCCCATGATGCCTCCATTGGAAGATAATCTTCTGGAGATGGCAATAGCTGGTTCAAGGTATCACAGTCTTTTCATTTTTTTTTTTAAATAAAGAGTGTGGTATGTGCGTCCTACCACATTTCTCAAACACAAAACGCTGGAACTCCGAAAAAACAGTATTTCCCTTTTTATATTATCCACATGGATTCAATCAACAAAACGTCACTAATCCATCACTTTCATTAGGGTCCAAGCCAAGGCTTAGTGCTTCCATTGGTCAAGCTAATTTCTCTTTATTTTCTTATATATCTTTCATCAGATCATTTTAATTATACAAGAGCCCAAGGCTAGCTTGCTTTTCAAACAATTTATAAACAATCATTTCCATTTACAGATTACAAGAATTAATTAATACCTGTTTTTATTTTTAAATCTTGTACTTTTTTTTTTATAAAAAAGTATGTTCAAATACTTATTTATTTGTTTTTTAAAAAAATATTTTTAAAGTTTGGCATCTGTGCGAATGTATATACGTTTAACAAACATTTTAATTTTAGTGTTTCGTTTTTTACTTTTATTTGCAAACTTTTAAGTTTTTATTTTAAATTAATGTAACGACATATTTATATATCATTACAATATATATATATATATATTAATTCTATTATTTTCATGGATAAGTGATGATTTCATATTATTATTATTATTTTCAGAATATTCCATGTAGTAAAGTAGATAAATAGCTGATGTTTCAGTACAATAATAAGTACCTTCCTCAGAACATCCTCTTTCTCGAATCATAGGAATGCCTGTGAAATTTCAAATCATTTTTATGTTTTTCCTTCTCTTCTTAAATAAAAGGTGTGAATTAAAGAAGATTAACAACATTTGGAAGAAGCTATTGGAAGACAAAATAAATTTTAAAACTTCTCAACTAATAGAATTTAAATATGAGGAGAAAGAAAAAGATAAAAACGATTTTAAATCTCACATGCATTTCTATGATTTGAGAAAGACAATGCTCTGAGGAAGGTACTTGTTACTGTACTGAAACGTCAGCTATTTACCTATTTTGCTACATGGAATATCCTGAAAATAATAATATGAAATCATATATATATATATATTGAATGAATTGAATAATTATGAAATTGAATCATTAATCAGGATACTATAACAAATTAATTATTATCTCATGATAAAACTACTAAATTAAATTCATTACAATTTGCAATTATGAACATCTTAATTAATACATGTTTTAAAATATTATTTTACAAAAAAATATATAAAATTAAATATATCTGAATTAAAATTGTACATAATTAAAATATGAATAAACTTAAATAAGTACTTTAAATAAAAAATAGAAATACTAAAGTGTTTATCTGTTCTTATCCTGATAATTTTTATGAAATAAGTTAATCAGTCATTACCACTATTTAAAAAAGTTTTTTTTTTCATATGTCATAGCATTGGCCGGGAGGCGAACCCGCAACAACCATCTGCAACTAACTACTATAACTTGTTAATATTATCTTTTATTTTTATCTTAACGCTTTCATTTATTCTCTAAACAAAAATCAGTAACTAGGTAGATTTCTTATTCATAAATGTGAATTCCAAATTTTCTGTTTGCAATCAAGATAAGATTAATTCCACGAATATTAAAATTATTAAATATTAACTATTTTTTCAGGCTTAAAGTATTGAGTGATAATCTTTAGAAGTCTGTTTTTAGCTACTGTGTTTCCCTGAAAATAAAACCAGGTTTTATATTAATTTTTGCTTCAAAAGATGGCTTAGGGTTTATTTTCAGAGAATGTCATTATCTTTCATGAACAAAAATTTACATTTATTCAAGTACAAAAATATATATTTATTCAATATTACTAATTAATTACATTTTGAAATATAAGTGTCAAACTAACTCACCCCACATCTTTTACACCATCCATTTTAGATAAATATAATAATGACTATTATTAATCATTTACTAAAATAAAGATTGTGTCTAGCACAGACATAAACTTTAAAACTCAATTAAAGATTAATATATCTGATTTTTTAAAATTAAACACACAAACACATGGAATTATTCACATGTCTTTTTTCCAGTGTAATATCTTTATAAATATATTAAATAACCTCAATACTATCACATATTTTTTTAAATTCATATAAATAAAGATTTAATAAAATACAAATGACTCCCAAAATGCATTTCATGCTGAACCAGCACTCATCAGTTGGTCCAGAACATCATATCTCATATATATTTCTATTATATGAAAAATACATTCAAAATGTAATTATTTAATATAGATAAATATTTTTCATGTAATAGAGATATGTATGAGATAACCTGGACCAACAGATAAGTGCTGGTTCAGCACAAAATGCATCTTGGGGGCCATTTGTCTTTTATTGTATCTGTATTTATATGAATTTAAATGAAAATGTGGCAGTATTGACATTATTTAATATATTTATATTAATATTACTAATAATAATGTGAAAGCTAAAACCTTCGACAGATGTGCCCTAAAAATGCTTATGTGACAGCCAATCAGATGTAATAATGATTGCACGTGGAACTCTCATTTCAAAAACACAAGCCAGAAATATGAGAAAAAGATGGAACCCACCTTCTTCTCTACTTAATAAGCCAGACTCAAATATCCTGAACTAAAACATGAAGCTTAAAACAACTTCACATTTAATTCACTAAATATTATATATAAATAAACAATGTGAAATCTGATTTACCACAAAGCAATTTTCAAATCTAATGAAATAATAGTAACAAATGTGAATATATTAAATTTATTAAGCGCAAGCAGATAATATAATAATATTACTAATGTAATTTTAACAGCACATAAATAATTTTTATTACAGTTTGACTATGCAATGTTTAGGATATAAACACATCACAGAACATTGTCATAATTTAAAATAATATATAAAGCATTACGCTGTCTTCATTAATTTATGATTTAAGATCATTACTAATAATAAATTGCAGCTTTTTTGGATATCAATATTAATTTATTTACAAAATATATGGTTGGAGGTCAGATTAAAGAGAAATTATTATATCAGACTGGACGAAGGTGCAGTGATAAATTAAAAGTAAAATTGTATTTGCAAGTTTATTAAAATGATTAGTTATGAATCTGTCTGCCAAATAATTCTGAGTAACAATTATTCAAGTACAAAAATCTATATTTATATTTATTTCTACATTCATTATTTTATAATTCAGTATGTCCACTATGTGTTTAGACAGATGAATGAAATCCATCGGTCAGACTGACAGACGTAACTAGAGCTTATATTATCAGCATCCTGAAAAATCTTGCTAAGGCGTTATTTTCTGGTTAGAACTTATTTTCAGGGAAATTATGATGAGGCTTTTTTTAAATTGCATTTCTTAGATATCAAAGATTCAAAAAGTATTTAGCTAGTCATCATTGCTGATTTGCGGGCAAGACTCATTAACCTGTAAAGCAATCACTTTCTTACAGCTGATCTCCGAACAATAATAGTTCAATAATTACTAATAAACTCTAATAAAAATTCTAAGAGAAAACTTTAAAAAAAAAACTAAAATCTTGTATGCAACTTAATTAATGACTATTTTTAAAAACATCAAAAATAAAATGAAAAAAATTGACATCAACATTTTAATCACATGAGCATCGAAAACTTGGTAAATGCAATTATTTAAATTTTGCATTTAACAAAAGATTTTTCCAAAGACTTAAATCTTTTTTACTTAACAAAAAAAAAGTAGAACTAATAGATTTTAAGATTAGCATATGTAAACATATTTTAAAAAATTGATAATATAAAAAAAAAATCTATTACAGTTTTTGAAAACAATTTATTCAATGTTTTTTTGCGGCATACATTAAACACTGCACACAGCACACACTAGTAGATGAATTTAAAATAAATTACAATAATTTAATTTTAGTTTGTCTATGTATTAGTAAACACATATATATTAGTTTGTAATTTTTATCGAATAAAAGAATTTAAATTAATATCATTCAGTTATATTAAATACTAGGATATCAAAAGTTTTATCGCAATCTCACTATTACTTGAGACAAAACCGTTTTTCATTATACCTTAGTCTTAACAAAGAGAATGTGATTTTATCCAAACATTGGCAATCTATGAAATAACTTAATACATACATGGTAAAGGTTAATAACTCCGTGTGTGTGTAAAATAAAAAATAAACAGATATATTAATCTTTAACTGAAGTTTAAAGTTTATCTGTGCTAGAGACAGTTGTGAGTGGAGGAAGTTTGACAATGGTAAATGAAAATGTAGCAATTTGCTCTAGATAAATACTTTTCATATAATAAAAATATATATGATAGATAATGACCTGGGCCAACTGATAAGTACTGGTTCAGCACGAAATGCATCTTTATTTAAATGAATTTTTAAAAAATGGGATAGTATGGAGGTGGTTATTATATCTACATGGTATTGGTATGGTTTATGTCATTTAGATTTTGCAGATGATATAGTTTTTTTTGTTGTTGCAAATAATGCTTTAGAGCTGCAGGAAATATTGCAAGGGTTATCAGATGAAAGTAGAAAAGTAGGACTAAAGTAATGTTTAATGGATTTTCTCAAAATATAAGAATAAAGATTGATTGTGATGAGTTAGAAGAAGTTAACAACTGCAAATTTCTTGATCATATTATTACTATTGATGGAAATATAATGGATAAAATTAATAACAAAATTAAACTTGTTTGGAGTGCTTTTGGTAAAAAGAACAATATTAAAAAGAAATATACATGTGTGTTTGAAAAGGAAGGTTTTAATAAATGTGTTTTACCAATTCTTACTTACGGATCTGAAACTTGGACACGAGCAATACAGAGAATTTAAACCACTCAAAGAAGTATGGGAAGATGCATGTTGGGAGTAACAAGAATAGATTGAAAACACAATATATGGGTAAGAGAACAAACAGGTGTTACTGACCTCATTGAAAAAATTAAGACTGAAATGGAGTTGGGCTGGACATATTGCTAGAAGAGATGATAATAAATGAACAATTGAAATTTTAAACCAGATTCCAAGAGATTGTAAAAGACCCAGAATGAGACCAGATGTGAATGGATGGATGAAATAAGAAAGTGTTCAGGGGTGAGATGGAGAAGAGAAGCTCAAGGTCAGAGAAGATGAATTGAACTTGTAGAGATCTTAATCATGCAGTGGATTGATAATGGTTGTTGATGATGATTGGTATGATCCAAAAAGATTTTATTTTCATATATATATATATGCATTTGTGTGTAAAAATCTTATGATGCAATTGCATTTCCCTGTCATATTTTAACTTGGGGTTAGAATCCAAACTGAATAAATTAATATTTTTTTAGAAGGCTTTCAGTTAGAAAGTTTATATCCAATCTATTTAACCACTTCAATATTGGTCAGTAAATGGAAGTGTAGTTATTTTTAGCTAAATAATAAATTTATACTTATATATAATAAAGAGATTAATATATCTTAAATACATTGAAATAAATGTGGAGTGATGCATTTTTATGATTGCTATATGTGTCATAGCATCGGCCGGGAAGCGAACCCGCTAACCCGGGACAACTGCTTGTAAGGCAGCTGTTCTGACCTCTCGACCACCAACACTTGACTATGATTACATGAAAAATTTGACAAAAAAATCTGCAGTAAACATACCTTTCAAGAATGATCACTTTTATTAGCTACCTTAGAGTATAAAAGTCATTTGCATTATGCAAATTGTGTAAGACATCCGACTTAAATGTTTAAAAAATTGAAAAAAGAAATTATTTATAAAATGCATATAGGATACAGAGTCATGGAAGAAGTACATTTATACTATATGCATTATGGTGCACTAGGTGCATTTATCTTTACAATAGTAATGCAATAAATTTTAACACATTTAAAAATAAATTAGAGGCAGTGAAGCAAAGAGATAAAATAAAATCACACCATCAGACACTTTTGCAGCCACTTGGTCACTTGTCCATCAGTGCTCGAAACTTCTAGTGAGATGTATTTTCTATTTCCTGTTTTATTGTAAATATTTTTAGTAATAGTATAATTCACTGAATGATATTGACAATAGTTATTTTGGTATTCTTTGATTAGTTTTGTATTATTTTTTTGCTTCTAAACTGAAATATCTGTATATATATATCCCCCCCCCCTTTAAACTAAAAATATCTGTAGATATATTTTTCCTTGAATAAAGTTCCTTCTAAAACTAAGATACCGCGTGATTTGACCGTTTTGTGTGTGTATAAAAGATGTATTATGCATGTAACTGACTTTTATATGAATCTAGTTTAATTTACATATGTATTAAAATGATCAATTTATAGCATCAGTGTGTGTGTGTGTGTAATTATAATCCATAAATAAAGAAAATAATTATGAAGAAAGATAAAAGATAATGAGGGATTCTGGTAGTAAATAATAATCGACAGCAAAATTAGAGCTTATCTATTATAACATTGAAAGTTTGTAAACTTATAATTATAATAATATATTTGAATAATAGAAAGCCAATTCAACAATTGAAAAAGAAATATTTAAATAACATTAAAATAATTATTTATTTATATATAAATGGAATAGATAAATACTTTATATACATATAAATCTTTATTAATGATAAACTATTAATATTGACATATTTACGACAGAATAAATTTATGGTATGTAGGCAATCGTTTGATGAAACTACAACCATAGTGGTATAATGATCTAATCCAAATTTGAAGTATGATGAATACTTATTAACACAATAGCAATATATAAACACAAATATGACATTAAAACATTTTTTAATTTTAGATTTAATCAATATTAGAAATAACTGTAACTTTATTTATTATAAAATTTATTTAGAATTTACCAGTTTTAATGTAAATATATATTTATGAAATGTGTAAAGATTAATTATTATATTGATTCGAAAATCTAATTAAATTTGTTGTTTTTTTCATTTTATATTTTATTTTCTGATTATCAAATTTAATTAAAATAAGATACATATATTGTTTTAAAAAATAAAAGTTTTATATATACTTCTTTTAATATTCAATTTTATTTACTAGTGCAATGATTGTATGTACTTTAAACAGAATGAATTTACATTCTAAGCGCATGCGCTGTAATGTTGTTATAATAAGTCATCAATGTTTTGATGAGTACTGAGGATACTCTCAAACCAAAACACAAGATAGAGAATAAAAAAGCATCTTCACACTCTCAAACTAAGATACTTTAGATTGGCTACATAATAAATTTAACTATAAAAGATAAGACAACCACTATTATTTTTCCAAATGTCTCTATCATGTGCTTTGGTTTAAGAGTATCTTCAGTACTCAGCAAGGCAGCATTGAGCTATTATAAACCCTTCTGTTTAAATTATATACTTCTTTTGCAACATCTTTCATTAGTCATCACATGATCACATTTCCTATACTAGCACATTAATTGTTGATAAACAGAGCAAAACTCTCCATACAGTATTGCCACCTGTGCTAAACAGAGTAATCAATGGATGCCAGAAGGCTTGTGCATAAAATCCCTATCTAATGCCTACTCATCCACTATCCCCAGACTAGTTTCTGGCTTGTGGCCTTCGTCAGAAACTAGTCTGGGGATAGTGGATGCGTAGGTATTAGATAGGGATTTTATGCACAAGCCTTCTGACATCCATTGATTACTCTGTTTAGCACAGGTGGCAATACTGTATGGAGAGTTTTGCTCTGTTTATCAACAATTAATGTGCTAGTATAGGAAATGTGATCATGTGATGCTTAATGGTTTAACACCAATCCTGCCTAATAGGATAGTGGTGGCTATGGTTGTAAAAGAGCCAAAGACACCAAAATGTATGGGTGCTGAACTGAGTTCAGACCCATTTAGATTGAAAATATTTTTTGTGTTTTCAATTTCATGCTCATAGTTTTGTAGTTAAGTAGAGATAAAAGGTGGTTGCTAGAGGGTTGCATTAGATCCTAAGATCTAGATGCAATGCTCTCAGATCCAAAGCACCTCACTGACGAAGGACACAAGCCAGAAACTAGTCTGGGGATAGTGGATGAGTAGGCATTAGATAGGGATTTTATGCACAAGCCTTCTGACATCCATTGATTACTCTGTTTAGCACAGGTGGAATACTGTATGGAGAGTTTTGCTCTGTTTATCTTTCATTAGTGATTAAGATAATTTTTAGCCTCATATAAACTTTCAGCCTTAAACATTTTTGCTTTGCATAAGTAAAATCATATATAAACGGATGATAAACCAGTTTTAGGATAGTTTGCATTCAAATTAGTGAAGCTTCAATAAGTCTGAGCACGTTATTGTTCAATACAAAAAGCAAAAGTGCCTTTAGTTTTTCTAATTCTGTAGTCACCATTATGTACATCACAGTTTCAAATGAGTGGTAGCCAGCTGGAGGTAAAGGAAAATTCATAGTAAGCTATAATATTGTAGTAAAACAAATCAACCATTGGAAAATTCTTTTTAATAGATAGATTAAAAGTATTATTTGTTGATGTTAATAGAATGGGCGTATTAAAACAAACAGTAAATTTTAGTGACTTTTTTAAAAATCTCTAGCATTTACTTATTGAAATTCATAGATAATACAATAAATTCAGTATCTGGAATTATTATAAAAAGTTTTTGCACACCTGTCTTGTTTCAATGACATGGGTTCCATTTCTGCAGGAAAGTGCAAATTGTTCAGAATATTTTTTACTTTAAAGAATTTTTACTGGTAAGGATAAGCTACTCTTCTTTGGGTAGCATTAATTACATCCTTTATGTGCATTTAATCAATAAGTCTTTTATATTTATAATATGATATTTAAGAATTTTGCTATAAGACATATCTTGTATTCCAGAACCAGCATAGTATACTTATATTTAATGAATGTACAGAAAATTAAAATCATTGGTTAAAATAATTATTGAATGTTAAACTTACTTTGAGTACATTCCTGATATATAAACATTTGGTTTATTATCTTGATCCAAGAAGGGTATTTAAAATTGTAAAGTCAGATTATTATGATAAAATATTATACATTCACTTTTAAAGTTTTAATATTTAATAATTGAAATAAATAAAATGATTAAAGTGGTTTTTTTTTTAAAAAAAAGACAAACAAATTAAATATTTTTATCTTGTCACCTCTCTTAAGGATAGTATTAGGACAAGATCCATCCCAATTATTAGACTCATTATTCATCAATTATGCAATCTGGTCTACTCGTTATAAATTAGTCTTCAATCTTGGTGCAATTCAAGATGAAAAATTTTTTCTGAATAAAATTATAAAATGTAGAAACCATGACAAGCTCCTAGCTCCAAAAGTAATATCTGAAAAAACATGGAAACTGATTATATTGAAAGGTTGATTACTAGTAAAACTCATTGTTTTTCCAGTCTAAGACATTACTGAAAATGGTTCTTTAATAATTAAAAGGTCAGATTCTTATGTTATCAATTTGGATAATAATAAACTTAACATATTAGATTTAGCATTCAATACCTAAGCATCCATAGATGCAGAGACATTTCCGGCTATGATTTGACCAATCTCTAGAATGACTAAGTGACTCTTGGTATTATGAAGTAATTTATCAGGGTAAGATAGGTGAGTTTAATGGCCTACTTGTATGTTCACAGTAGTGCAGGTATACAGGTTTATCTCTTACCCACAATATTACTATCTTATATTTATTTATCCTCAGGTACACTTTTTATAGCCTTCTTTATGTTTGTAATTCTACCTTCTTCTTTTGATTTATCATGTATTCATAATTGTCATTGTAAACATAGTACTTATTTAATAAATATTTGAAAAGTAAATATTGTACTTGTAATTTAATTTAAAAGTAATTTTAGTAATGTTAAAATCTACTCAGAATAAACATATGTATAATAATTATTGTTTTTTAAAAATAATTTGAGGTATAATGATGAATAGACAAATTATGTGTGTGTGTGTGTGCTTGGATTGGCATTGGCATAAGAAAATATTTAAATGGAACTATCTATCTTACATTTAGTATTACACAATATTATTACCATTAAAAATGATTTATATATGTTTGTTTAATCGTGAGTTATAGCTAAAATAAACATTTATACATATTTTTTTATTTCAATATATTTCATATTCAGAAATAATAATTATTTTGATGAGGATATAATTTCACTATAAGTCAATAGAAATTATGCTTGGATGATGTTAAATGATTATCAGAAGTCCTTAAATATTTTGATAGTAGATTTTAAAATATATTTTAAGAGGGTATAATTGCCAGGAAAAAACGGCAACATGAATTCATATATTATCTGTGTTTATTTAAGGAAATTTAAAAGCAGAATAGAATGAAATTTTTAGTTCATATAAATATTTGTTTAATAAAGTGTAATTACCAGAAAGCGTTTCTTATTTAGATATATGTTATAAAATGATTTTGGCTTAAGATAAGCTCATCATTAGGACATAGTGCAAATAACAAACTATCATATGATAATGTCATAGAAACTAATGTTAATATAAGGTTCTCAAAGTCTACAAAATAATATGGATGAATCCTGATAATAAACATAAATATAAATTGAAAGAATGGTTTGTTTATACTGATAAATGAGAAAAAAAAGTAAAAGTGTCAGTGATGTATTTTGGATAATGTCTTAAGATGATTATGAGTTTAAATTAATTTTAGAGTCAATAATTGCATAAAATCTATGAAGTAATATTAATCAAGATATTCAGATTTATCTGCTCAACTGTGCTTTATTGAATTTTAATCTAAAAGTCAAGTTGTCATATCATTGTCAATAGGACTAAATAATATTTAATGTTAGAATATATCATAAGGTATGATTAAACAAATAACTGTTTTGTACTTTGGCATGTACATATTTGCTTAGATTAATATAAGAAATAGAAAACAAGAGAGAATCTAAATAAAATAAGTTCCTGTCAAGGTAACTTTTTATTAATAAATAAAGATATTTAAATTATGAGATGATTAAATAGACAATAATATCCCTCAATGTAATAAATATATAGTTTATAAAGTCAGTTAATAAATCTGTTCTGAAGGTATGAACATTATATTTTATGGTTATAAATTTTTATAATTTGCATTTCTGTTTAATCAACATTTAATAAAATTATCTTATTATCATATTATTAATTCAGCTATGATTGTTGTCTTAGAATGATTTTAAATTAAAAACTATCGAATTAATAGTCTCAGGGATAAATTTATCCAAACCTAAGATATAGTGAAGACATTGTCATGATAATGAAAGTTAATCCAATTATAATGTAGAAAAATAGAGAAGATATTTTAATATAAAAAGTATTTAATAAACATCACATGATCACCATTAAATAAGAAATGGTGATCATGTGATGTTTATTGGCTTAAAACCAATCCTGCCTAATAGGACAGTGGCGGTTATGGTTATTAAAGAACCAAAGACACCAAAATGTACAGATACTGGGTTGAATTCAGATCTATATGACTATAAAAGCTACTGAGCTTGGATTGAAAATATTATAGTGTTTTCAATTTAAGACTCATGGTTTTGTAGTTAAGTAGAGATAAAAGGTGGCTGCTGGAGGATTGCATTAGATCTTAAGATCTAGGTGCAGTGCTCTCAGATCTAAGGCTCCTCACTGATGTAGGTCACAAGCCAGAAACTAGTCTGGGGATTTGGGATGAGTAGGCACTAGATGAGGATTTTATACACAAGCCTTCTGGCATCCATTGATTACTCTGGCTTGCACTGAGTGGCAATATGTATAGAGAGTCTTGCCTGTTTTAATGTAACAAATACTAAATTAGAGTTTAACTATTACAAATTTAGCAAGATTTTTCATACCAAAGTATACTTTCAATGTTTTTATATCATATTCATGGTTAGTCTTCTAAGAAAACTATTTTTTTGATGGTTTGAATGCTATTTGGTCTTTAACTCATTACATATTCATTTTGTGTAACAAATCACCCATCTCTTATTTTACATTTCAATTATTTCTTTTTTTATACATAATTTTAACAACACTTAGATCACAATAATGATCAGGCCTTTTTTTATTATGAAATACTGATAAATTAACAGCTTTGGACTTTACCTTAGACTTTCTATGCATTAATGAATTTTGGGTCTTTCTACTTTTAAGATTTGCTCTGGTCTTAGAACTAGAATGGCCCAAAATTCATTAATGTATAGAAAATCTAAGATAAAATCTGAAGCTGCTAATTCATCAGTCTTCCATAATCATAAAAGTGAACAGAGTCATAGATTTGAGTATTGTTAAAATTGCGTGTGAAGAAAGAAATGATTGCAAGTGTAAAATAAAAGAGATATAGTTCATTATACAAAATGAATACATAACAAATCACAAATGAAATAGCATTCAAATCTGCAAAAAAATAATGTTTTTTAACAGACTAACCATCAAAATATGACATGAAAGTGTTAAAAGTATATTTGATGCAATAAATCTTCCTAAATGTTTAATAGTTAAACTCTGACTGAGAATTTTTTACAGTAATAGTTATAATGACAGACTTTCAAAAAGTAATTAGAAGATATCTTAAATATTGGTTATCTGATTTATTTTCAAAATTTATAAGAATGTTTGCATGTGACACCAAATATATCTAAAGTTAAATGGGAAGCATATTTTATTAATCCTTCAGTTTAATAATTTCAAGAACTTAAGTGATTTATGGTTCCAAAGTGAGAGAATTTAAATAAGATTTATTCAGTTGTAAAATATACATTATATATTGTAACAGAATAAAAGGTTGCTCTACCGTTTTGGACAGAATTTTATAACTGCTATGATGAAATAACCTTTCTTATCACCCTTAAATTTAAGACACCATTTATAATAGATTAAAATGAACATATACTCTTCTTTTAAGTACCCTACAGATTTGGGTGGAATTTGTCACAGATTTAAATTGTGCAATGAGAAATAATAAATAAAATATATCCCAGTAATTGACAATAAAAATGAACTGCAAAAATGAACATCATTTATAATTGAATAAAATATAAATCAAAGAAAAATAATACTAATTTTATAATGCGTTGTGAATAATAGTATCATTTATAATAAAATGAATATAATATACTAAGCTAAATGAATACCAATCAAATAGTTATTCAGTACTTAAAATAATTTTTTATCTAATTACATATCCAACTGTGATAATAATCTTTATTATAACATCTTGAGTTCAGACAGCATTTAGAATAAACAGAAAACAAACAAAATCATCACATCAAATACCCTAAATACAAGCCTTACTTAAAATATATTAAAATAAAACAATTAAATCAAATATCATTGTCCAATAATATATGCTTAAGATATATTTCACTTATAATCAAATGAAAACAATAATAAATCATTCAACAATCAAATTTTAATATACCTAATAAATCAAATATTGTTTATAATAATATAAACTTATATTAAAATTTAAAGATGTTTACATCTAAATAAAATAATTAATGAATGATTGAAATAACAGCTTTGGTATGTCCTATAAGTTTACAATATTCATAATATCTAAATATATATAGAACCCAATATTTAATTTTAAATCTAAGTTTAATAAAATAGTAAATAATACTAACTCAACTGTACTATACTTATATGTTAATTTACTATTACTAATCATGCTATTTATAACAAAATAAAATACTTAATAATGATGTAATATCAATAAACTTATAAAATAATCTTGAATCTATAATATCCAATCATACCAATCATTTACTTAAGTACAATTAAGTAATCATATTAATTTATTTTAAATTTCCTAGAACTAAATTATTAAAAGTGTATATTATAATAATCAAATCATATTAAAAAATATTAACATTTATTATGATTAAATATGAATATTAAAATTTAATATCTAATTGGATTTAAGATCCATATCAACTGAATGTAAATATAATTAAAGCAAAACAATTTGACTCATAACAGAACAAACTATACTATACTACTACACAGTACTTATCCAGTCAATAATACTTTAGATAAAACATCCAAATATTCAATTGTGATTATCATATAAAGTTTATATCTAGTAAGATAATAACTATAGAAATTAATACAAAACATATATATAACCATATTCACTATTAATCCTGGGATTCGATTTCTGAATTATGTGATATAAATTATTTTAAATAAATTTTACAATATAGACATTTTATCTTGTCTCACTTGAATGTTATTAATCAATAAATTCATATTGCACAATTGAACAATAATTAGACAAGTTTATTTGATTTAAGTTAAATTAAAATTTATTATTAAATGAATATCAATTATGTAATAAATCATAAACAATTTTGATATGAATTATATAACTTAATTGAATATATAATAAATCATCAGTCAATATTAACTTCATATTTAAATATGTGATTGCCTATCAATATCCAATTATTTAATACCAAATATGAAACATATATGTCTATGTAACCCAAAATATATTGCAGGACATTCAGATTTTTCAAGATTCAAGAGAATTTAATATATATATACAAAGATAAATCTAACTATTTGTTAATAAAACTTAAGAGAACAAAATAAAGTGAATACTTATTGTGACAAAGTCTTTTTGAATCTCTAATATAAATGAGACATCTGAAGTTAATTTAAAATCAATAAAAAAGTGAATATATTTTAAATATTAAAATAATTACTATGCCACTAGATATTAGTATAAACTTAGGAAAATATAACTCTCTTATATTTTGATACATGAATAGATTACCATTTAATTTTAAATTACACACACACATATATATATATATATATAGCAATAAACACTACACTTTAAATGAAGAGAGACAAAATATATATACATCAATAATAATGGTTAACATAAACAAATGACCTGAATGAGTCTTTAAGTTCTATATTTCCAAAATCACATCACAGTTCTGATGTCTACATAAAACTACAAACCAATAATAATATTTTGTTCTAGGAAGATAAAATATATTTGTAAAAAATTTTAAATCTAAAGTACATTTTATCGATTCTGACATTTTATATATATCAAAATATTCTTTCAAATAATAAATAGTAGGTTTATAAGGCATTACACACATAAGTATTAGTTTATATTCATAATGATATGAAGAAATATTCTTTCATGAACAAGTATTATTCAAAATATTGTGAATGAATAGATGCTAGCTTTATCTTGGAGATGATGGGAAATTAAACTGATTCATATCTTTAAAAAAATGATCAATTGATCGGTTGTTTTACAATAGCATGTTGAAACCACCGGAGGGTGTTATTTCTATGCTAGCACACAGAAATATGCCATTTAGGTGGCCTCCACCACTATCGAACGTTCTATTTCTAACGTGTAAGCCTAGAAATAGTCCGTTGATATGGGGGAGGGTACCGGATGGCTGTGTTTATTTCTATGCTAATGCACAGAAACGTGACATTTAGCCAATCTGCTGCAGAAGCTATTGTGTCAGCTTACAGCTCAGATTCGGGCTAAGCATTTCGGATGTGCGATCACCTTTCACTTTTGTTTACAATATTGTCTGAGGGTGGCTGGAATTACGATTGTCGAAACTATTTTAATATTCATTAAGACCACCTCCCCCTCTATCTAACATGTTTAAGGAAGGTCTACTAACAATTATCAGCAGAGTCTCATGCTTTCCTAGACCCCATTTCCTGCTGAAAAATGGGTCAAGTGTAGTTAAAAGTGCGATTCCCATCAAGTCATGCTCTAAGTCACATTTTGTGTGACAACAACTGTGAGCTGATTAATCGAATAGCTGAAATAGGACAACTTGTTTTCCGAATGTCAAAGAAAGAACAAGAATTCTTCTCTGACTGCTGGAACCGGCTTATCAAACAAAACACATTGAAGCTGCATGCCTGCTGTTTTTTTTATTTTTTTTTTGCCTGAAGAGCCCAAAAAGTTGCTTTTAATTGCCGTATAGATTGATGTTTTTTTAGGGAGAATTACCATCAATACTTGGTCAATCTTTGAGTTGTTGTGGTTCCGTTCCGTTAGCAATTGGAAACACCCTTCCCCCCTCTCCTAAAGTTGGACTTTGGCTTGTAAATGTTACCGTTAAATGGACAATAGATTTATTTATAATTTATCAAAATAAAAACAAAACAAACCGGAAAAAAAAAAAAGAAGTAGTTGAATCGGCTGATTTTTTGTTTGTCGTACAATACCGAACCAAAAATAGAAAAGGGTTTAATGAGAAGAATCAAAACAAAGAAAAAATTGGTTAACTACTTTTGAAAAATCATTTTTAATCGATGTTTTTTTTTTGGTTTTTATTGTTTGGGGTGGCCAAAATAGATTTGATAGCCACCATACTTTTATTTTAAATGTGATAAACAACAACAACAAAAAAATACGTAGACGGAAAAAAAAAAAAAAAAACCATTCCCTTTGAAAATATAAATAATGAAAAGAATCAAAAGCAAAAAAAATTAAGTACTTTTTTTGTAAATTCATTTATTTGGTAATTTTTTTTATGCATTTGTTTATTTTTTTTTTTTTTGGTCATGTTTAAAAAAAAATTTGATTTGATATTACTTTTATAAATGTGATAAACAAAAAAAAAAAACCAAAGCCTGCAAAAAAAAAAAGAAAAGAAACCCGGCCCCGGCAACATTATATTTATCTTTGTTTACAAACCGAGCCTGCCCTCCGGCAGTTTCAACACGCTATTGTAAAACAACCAATTGATCTAATAAAATCACACAGGCAGGTAGATATGACTCTTGTACATCTTCTGATGTTTGCATTTTATCTTTAAAATATAGGTAACATCCATTTTAAAAAATAAAAATATTCTGATGGGTCATGATATAATGAAGCAATTTCGATGATTTTTTAAAATAATAAATTGTCATTTTCCTATAAATTTTTTTTATAGGCTTCCAGATCCATGGACATTTTGTTCAGTTAATTATATACTTTTAAGGTAAATTTTTAAAAAGTCATCTAAAGAAATGTTTATGTGCTTCTGTTTAAAGCAAAACAAGAGCATGAGTTCAAACTATTCAGTTGTATGTATAAGATTTTTTTTATTGACAGCAGTGTAATTATAGAAATCCTGTATATTCACTCCATAAGCAATTTCTGGTAGTGTTTCTTTAATAAAAATTTGTATTATTCAACAAATAAAAATAAATATTTTAGAATTATTACATACAACAAAAATATAATATTTGCAATGCTAATACTAATTGCAATTTTAACAAAAAATAAATAATTTATGATACATTCTCACTATGTATTTGTATATATATTTCCTTGGTATAATATCATATAAATAAAAAAGACAAATATATGTAAAATATTAAATACTTATCTGTATTGTTTATAATTTACTATCGTGAATGCAATAACTGAAATACAAGCTTATTATATACTTGTATCAATATATGTAATATATAGGGTATTTGAGAACAGACTTTCACATGACCCACTACTCACCACTCTATCTCATATTACTGATATACTTGAACACATATATGTCAAAGGTCATGTGAAAATCTGTGCTCATATACCCTATATATATAAATATATATATATCATGAATGCAGTAATGAAAACAAAACATATAACAAAAGAATAATACTTTCATCCAAACTATAAGCTTTAGTCAATTTATAATCTTCCAATGCAATTAATAATAAACAATTTTATATTAATATTATTGTTGCCATAGCAACATAGTTCAATGTTTCATAAGTTAAGATATTCTCCATCAAGAAATCAAACAAGAAAGAAAGATAAAATAAATATGACTGCCATCTTACCACATACTGAAATACATCTCAAATTTCAGTAGGTACAGTATATGTAATAATTATGAAAATCTTCATTAATCTAAATGTATCAAAATTCAAGCATATATGTATACTTTATAAAATATCTGATGAATAACAAATAATATCAATTCTATTTGGCTTAACACATTTTTGATAATGAGCACCATAATTATAACTATTGTTACTAACCCACAAAGACTGCTTCAAAAACATACATACACAATTAATAACACTAATGTTAGTATTATCTGCTTAAAAATCACCTTAAATATTCCAATTACATAATTGGATACTATTCAATATTTTATTGCTAACACCAATAATATTATTAACATTATTATTTAAATATTTATTATTCCACATATATTTAAAATCAACTGAGGAATATGTTTTTGATCAAATATTTATTTTTTTCAATCTTTGTTCATGTAGAACTCAATATGCAAATAATTAAAAAAAATATGCTGATGGTAAAAATTTTATATCTGAGAAAACTGCTTAAATTTTTTACGAATTATATGTATTGTTAATGCCATAAAATTTTGATTTGAATTTAAATATAAGGGTATTTCACTTTGTAATTATTTGTGTATATATACGTACATATTGTAATGTTCATGGTACAATTATGATTTTATTATATTTACGATCACATATTCAGGAACCAAATTGCATTAGATTATAATTCACCTGTCTGCAACATTTTAAGCAACTTATCTGCAGCAATTATTTTTCCTGGTCTCTTAATCCTATTTTAAGCAATTTAATTCTACCCCCAAAAAGGAAAACAGCTTTTACTTATTTAGGGCACCAGAACTTGTATTGAGAGTTCACTGGTTGAACCCCTCCTTTTTTTTAACCAAACACTAAATAATCTATTTAAAATACACAGAGGATTGTATTTACAGTACAGAGTCAACAGTTTATTTATTGACTGGCAATCATAGTGGATTTTCTAAGAATTGCAATAAACAATATTTAATAATTAATACTAACGTAAGTTATATTATTACCTTTATTAATCTATACTAAAATATCTTTACTAAGATTAGAATAACAATTTAACAATGATAATAACAAGAGAGATTAAACAAAGTGAAACCATTTCTAAGATTTCTATTAAACTTAAGCAAGCACTTAATATCTGCTGTTATAGTTTGAGTGAAAAAAATAGTGATCACTTTAAAGGTTATTACCGGTAACTTGTTGTTAACAAAGCACATTATAAGTTCTACCATGCATGGATTTATTTTAAATGTGGAGCAGCGCATAAATAATTCATGGGTTTAAATTCTGTAGGAGATTACTTCACTTGGGTTTTATGCGACATCGGGCAGAAACAACACCAAAAAATGATTTCTTCTAGACGTACATTTCAAGATAAGCTGGCACACTGATAAGAGTCCTTTAGCATGCTCTTCATGACTTTGTGCAAGGTTTTTTTCCTTTTATGATTGATTTTCTCATAAGCACAGCTTTCAGGTTTCTCTTTCACTTTTTTCTTTCTATCTCTCATGTGCTTTTCTTTTTATATCCATGATCTCTTTTTTTCTCTGCATATCACCTGTTGACACCTATTAATTCACTCAATTTTTATATAATTTCATCTTCAAATTCATGTTTTCTCTTCTTGGAATCACCATCTTAAATTAGCAATCAACTACTACACTTTGTTGTGGCTAATGGCTTTTTGCAATATGAAGTTATTTTCTTATCTTTTTTTTATTTTATTTAATACACACAAAATTAGTTTTCTCCCTTTCTCTCAAATTATTTTTAAGACAAAAAAAATGTATACAACCAAAAAAAATAAAAGTCATATATTACATGACTCAATTTTTAAGCTTCTAATGTACAACCAACGTTGTACAAATCAAACTAACACAAATATTTTAAATAAATGGAATATTCTCATTTAAGTAATTTACGAATTTGATTTCTAAATTGCCAATTTAATTTGTACTAGAATAAATACAGTACAATATATATATATGCACATACTTTTTGTTTAAATAAACTCACTTTCAAATATTATTTTTTTTTTTATTATTATTAAATAATGATGTTTATTTCATGTTACTTTTCACTTTTCAATAGTTGCTATGCAAATTTATAAATTTTAAATTGCTTGGTTTTCTCTTTTCGTTAGCTTATATAATATTTGCTTCTTTTTATGCTTATATAATATATATTATTTAAAATATTATATAAGAAATAAAAATAAAACTTTTTAAAATTTTTAATATATATTCACTTTTAGAAACTACTGTACAATATTTTGCCTTTATTAAATTTAAATCGTATATCTAAGATTAACTAAAATATAATAATTTTGGACTTAATAAAAACTGATAGTAATTATTTAAATTTTATATTGAAAGTGAAAATATTGTTTGTCTCTAACAGTGCTCGATTAGTAGTGTCTTGTTTACAAGTGAGCAAAGGAAAAAATAATTGATAAAAAACAAAATGACTCTATTTATTCTTGAATTTACAGCTACAAATGCATTTGAAATAAAATTTAAAAAAATAATGGTGCTTGTACATTATCCTGTCTATCAAACTTGACAGTTCTTTTTTGTTTAAATATACACTTTCAGGCACCTACAAATTCCATCAAAAGACTTATTTCAATTTTTTAAATTTATATTATAACATTATATTTCAATTTTTTAAAAATATATTTATTGAAGTTGAAAAATCTGTTTGTATATGTTAACTTGCAAGAGGGTGCTATAAAGATTTTTTTTTCAATTTAACTTATATTAAATATAAAATAGTTTTATCAACAATTTTAAGCAGAAAAGTTACTTACTTATTTCTTATACATATAAAATTATGTACATATTATATCGGTCGAAATTGTATGTTAACTCAACATGATTCACAGCCTGGGTAAAAGTACCTCGAATCCAACCATACACGAGATCAAAGATAAAAAATACTTATGGATTCTGCCCTATTTACTCACTCTCTAAATCTGCCACCTAATTAACAACATTTTCGAGGCAAGCAATTAATCTTTTCCACACTCTGGCCTACTCACATCAATGGTGGAACATGAGCCTCAATTAATTCTAATGTCTAACTCTAATTATTAACTTTAATTAGACCTATCCAATACCTTAAATATAGGAATGGTATGTATGTGACCTTGAGTCATCAGATAGCAGCACAATAATTAATTAAGAAAACTAATTTCAAAATGAAATAAATAGAGACGAACCACAAGTAGCTTGAATTCACATATATATTTAATAAAACATTTTATAACTCATCCAATGTCTCTCTGTTTTTATTTCATAAATTAGTTAACATAAATTTCTATTCTGTCATTAATTATGCCTCGAGTAAGGGAGCGGTATAGTTCATATGCCAATTTAACAAATGTAAACGATTAGAGTTTTATGGAAGATGCCCACTCAAGTCTGAGATATATGAAACAAATATTTTAAATACCCTATTTTAAACACAACTTTATGACAGATGAACTTATTTTAAGAGAGAAATAATTAAATCATATTTAGGAATTGGCATTGAAGAGAGTGACATGTTTAAAATATAAACGGATTGTGATATTTGCAATAAATATTTTAAGATTGTAAGACAGATGAATTAATTTGACCATAGTCAATCCGCCATGATGTGCTCAGAACAAAAGAAAGTGGGGCAGACCCAGCATTAGACATTACATTACCAGCATATACTCAATTCACCTGTCTTGTTCTAGTGATGCCAAGAAATAAAACGAATGGTCTGCACCATTAGCAGACCTAAAATATTTCAGGTGAAAGTATGAGAATTGTCAATGCTAACTAAACTCAGCTTGCCCTGGTTCTTCCCATTTGGTCTTTCATATCCTGATAAGAAAATTCATGGCCAGTGAAATTATCATGTGGTCTAATTCTGATCTAGCGAACACAAAGAACAAAAGACAAGTAATCAAGGAAAATGCTGGCAAGGCAAAGTACAAGTACTGGAAAATATATTTTAGAATTTAATATATAAAATTATATTGAGCTATTAAAGATTACATAAATGTTATACGGATTAACCAAGATCAGACCAACATAAAATAAATAACCCAAATACTATATATATAAACTTGCAATAAGTATATATATTAAATAGACAAAGACATATTTGTGCTTAACAAGTATACATTAATATAAACACAAACCAATATTTATATTTTCCAAATATTCAAATTTAAAAACATAAATAAATAAATAAAAGTACATTATATACAGCAAATATATGAATTGTTGTTTATGTATTGCATAAGAGTTATTATATGAAGTTAAAATGAAAATAGATAAATAAATAAGTAAATAATTGACTGATAAAATATTGTAAATTAATAAAATAGATAATAGATATGCTCTCAAAGCTAGGTTAATCGATTAAATATCATTAAATCAAAAGAAATCATCAAAATTTACTCCACTACATAAAAGGTTTATATATTATATCCACTTTTGGACTATAATTATTTGTACAAGCATTGAATACTCTTTTTTTATTATTTACAAGGAGGCTCACTCAGGCCTATAAATAAATATAACATATCTTTGACTACTTAGTCATTTAGTGCTAACTTATAACTTAATATGAATATGGAACTTATTTCACCTCATTTTGTTATTTGTTATCTTATATATGCATACACAATATATATATATATTGTACCAGTCAGAATTGTATGTTCGTCTAACATGAATTAGCATCTAAGCAAAAGTACCTAGAGTTCAATCATATGTGAGATACACAGGTCAGGAATACTCATGAACTCCGCCCTATTGCCCATTTCCCAAATCTATAACATTACAAACAATACTTCTGATGATAACAAATGGCACTTTTAACAATCCCCAGCCCAGAGGGTCAGCAGAGACACAAGAGATCTAATGACTAACTAAAGGATGACACAATATAATAACAGATGTGCATGCATGAGTTAATAAAATGTCCAAAGAATAGATTATTAAATATGACTTTATTAAAAATAACATTAATGATGCAATTAAATTAGTATATGAGCAAATGGATATAGACTTAAAAACACACTATAACTCTGATTACACATAATAAATACTCTATCTGGGTGTCACATAATGTTGGTGAGCATTCCATGCTGACCTTAGCAACATAAATTAAGGGTTGATGGATATGCCAGTACTAAATATACATATTAGTGAGAAATTAATTAATTGAAACGATGCGGCTTAATATGCTAATTTAAAATATATTTTATAGGGCTTCTATTATTCATGCTATGGCATTTTAAATCACTAAGAATGTAACGGATTTCAATAATTATACATGGCTTTTATTATAAACATTATGATATTTTAAGTCACAAAGAATATAATGGATTTTAATAACTATATGTGGGCTTTTATTATATACATTATAATATTTTAAATCACAAAGAATATAACGGATTTCAATAACTATACATGGGCTTTGATTATATACATTATGACAGTTTGAATAACAAATTATCTCGTGAATTTTGATTATACATGGATTTCATCATAATTATATTAACGATAGATTAATTATATTGGAAATTATAAAATGATTCATCATTTATGATTTACGTATAGAATAAGGAAAAGCATAATTATCTCGACATCCAGTCACATGACTTGACTTTTATAGGCTTTATTAAAAGTTAACTTTCAACGTATTTAATAGCAGTTTAATGATATAGGGTGGATAGCACTAATAAGCTATAACATGTGATAGGGCAACCTAAATTTATATTATGATATGAGAACTTGGAGTGTCTTAGGAAAATCATATCATTACGACTTACAGATGAATAAAATATATGAGGAAGTATAAACAATAGTGTGCAGACTGAATGATAATGTTTGAAAGGACGAGAAGCTTCATCAACTTGAGAACGAAAAATATAAGCTCATCTGCACTTGTGACAGATGGCATCCGAAGAAGTGGTCGGCAGGATACTATGGTTCCATTTTTCTGAATGTTAACCCATAATAGAGCCTACACAACCAAACACAACCTTTGGAGTCAGGGCCTCCACACTCTGCCGAGAAATGTGCTTTAAGGATTCCAGTAACGAGAGAAAGTATGACAAAGCAACATTTGATTGATGAACGTTATCACCAGGATGCATCGCAAAGGCTTTCAGGTCTGTATTAACACTGATTTTTATTTATGGCCTTAAAGAGTAAGTAAGCCTAGCGTAATGAAATGATAATATATAAGCAATCCCAAAAAGGGGCATACAATTTGCTTAAAAGATTATTTAGCATATCAATAATAAAATATGAAAAATTAAGATTCCCTTCACTAAATGTATATCAATACGCCTGAAAAATTAGTTACTTAAATTATCGTTAGATGTCAGGCTAATTATATAATGAATCATCAACTAAAAGTAAGGATCTGAACTTCAATTTATTTAATACTAAATTTATTTAATATTAACCAGTAGCGTGAAATAATAGTTAATAATTTATTTGAAATGATAACGGATAGCATAATATAAATTAATAAAAATAGTTTAGGAATATTTTCAACCGGGCAAATTTTTAATTTAGTAAAAAAACTTACGTTTACAATTTAAAATTCCTTAATGGTGGAATAGTAAAATAATATAAGATTGATTCGCCAGGTTGAATTATTAGCATATTAAAATGGGTATGATTTACATAATATCAAATTAAAATTGCTGCATTTAAAAATAATAATACAGAAAGAGTGAAAACCCAGTAATCGAGTTTAGAAAATCAAATAAAATTTAGATATTAAAGCAAAAAGGAAAGTCATTGTTCAGGCAATTAATCGGTTTGGCATTACCGATGGAAAAATAAGCAATTACATTTTAGAGAAAATAAAGATTACAAAAATGGAAATATTATAAAGATATACTTTAGGTGAAATAATTTTACATAGCTAGAGGTTGGAATGTTACAATTTACAATTAATAAAATTATTTAGATGAAAGTTTTCAGAGTTCATTTTGCGGTGGGGAATTACCTTTATGTTAGACGATTTGATGGACGTATGCACATGTGTTGATTTCATTTTAGAAGAAATATGATTAATTTGGCATTACTTTGGCAAAATTGTGGTTAATGTCCGTTCCTGGTATATTTTACAGTTCATTTTGGCAGCAGTTTGGAAACGATGGCTTATGAGTACATTGGCACGGGTCTGATCTTGGAGAGATCGGGGAAGCAAATTTTTTTTCTACTCATGAACCATTTTAAAATTCTGAGTGACATAAATTACCTTGACAACAACATTTAGAAATAAGATGCAGAGCCTTTTAATTAGAAAATGTGGTGGTATTTTTACTAATTTTGGCTGCCTTTGGTAATCCCCAGATGTCCACTAATGGTCAACAATGACACAGCTAATTTTAAAGTATGCACGAGATCAAATTCGAGAGAGCTGGTCTTGGTCTATTTTGAACTGAAAATAGACCCACAGGATAAATGTTAAGTAACATGAATTTTTAAAATAAACTTATGTTAAAGTAAAAACAAATCTTTTCTGAATTTAAAATAAGGCAAGTCTTTTGTTTGCTAAATTTGCGTTACTCTCTCGAACTTCCTCTCAAATAAAAATACATGAATAAAAATATATAAGTAAGATAAATGCTTTTAATAAAATTATTATGTTTATCTGTTATACACACACATACGCATGATTGTTTACCATGATAGAAATTTGTTTTATATGTAGATTAATATTAAACAAGACTAAAGCTTAACAAAAGCAATAAACAATCACGTGCATCAGTATACCCTTGCTCCCTAGTGATTTATTATTAAAGGACTGAGTTCGAACCCATGTTTGAGGGTTTCAAACATCACCAGAAAGTAAAGCCAAATGTGTGCAACAGATTTGAGTGGTTCAATATATAAAGACAATTTCTAACTGATAGGTAACCTTTAATAAATCAACTCAATCTATGATCTATCCCCAAGAACATATCCAATTATCAAATAAATAAAAAATATTTTTTTTAAAAAAAAAAATTAAGTTATATAATTAAAACTTTTGAAAATAAAATTTGCAAATATAAATTTTACTTATTAAAATATATATATAATAACCCGTATGCAATTTAAACTTAGGGCTTTACTTACAAATTTGTAATACTTAAGTGTTAATTTTGACATTTATCAAACGTTTGTTTTTAAACAAGATGCTTAAATAGAACAGAATTATACTTATAAAAACGTTTCATTTTTCTAATAAAAAAAAAAAGAATATCGAACTCAAAAATATATATATAAACATATCACTTACATTAATAAAGTTATTTATTCCTTTTTCAAAGTTCAACTTGTTCCATTGTTTTATTCCTTTATATTTCTTTAATATCTGAATGCATTCTAGCCAAGGTTAAATTTTGAAGAAAATATCATGTTAGAGAAAATTATCGGTTTCCAAATGCATATATATATATATTCCATTTTTTTTAAAGATTTCTCTCCTTGAAAAAAAAAATAAAAAAAATTGAAATGTTGAATCCAATATATTAATTCCAGTTGCTTCCAAATTGCTGTTAAATTTACTATTGTAGCTATATCAAATTTCAGCTTAAGACAAGGTGAAATTCATGTCCAGTTTTTGCTAGTTTTTCTTTTTAAATTGATCTGAGATAAAAGAAAAGGTGCAGCCTCCTGGTTGCGATATATATATATATATATTAGCTGATCATGGTTTATGTGTTTACTACAGTAATTTATCCAATTATTTTGACAAATGAAGATACTGAATATAAAAGTACAATTAGCTTTTTTCTCCTTCAGTTTCTTTTAATAACTATCTTAATAATGGCTTCTTTTTCTGTTGTTGTTGTTGTTTTTCACGTGCCACAGAATATGCAGTTTTGAAAACCATTGTTATATATGTTTTTTTTTAAACAATTAACATTCAAAAAATAAAAATATCAATCATATAAAAAAAATATTAAATCGAAAATTTATTTGATAGCTTTAAAAAAATATATATATACATAAATAATAACATTACATTTTTTTTAATAATCACTATGAATAAAATATTTTTTTTTGTAATCAACAATTTATGTCTTTATTTATTTATAATAATTAGAACATGTCACTATTATTATTAAAAATTTCACCATTAAAAATAATAACAATAATAACAATTAAATATTTAAAGCGATGTACCATCAACAAATAAACAAAATAATAAATCCAAACAACAATAACTATAATTAATAACCATAAGTAATAATAATATTCAATATATAAAAATCAAATCAAAGAGATTTTTTTAAACTAACAAATGACTTTTAAAATAAAGGTAGATTTATCGATCTTTTACAATATACATGTATATCATATTTAGTATGTGTTTATAATATGTGTGTATATATTGTAAATGAACTTCACTTTATTAATATAATTTTACTTTAAATCAATATCACACATATTGTATATATAAATTATTAGATATTTCTTCAGAAAGTTAATATATATATACTCTTAATGTATATATTATATTTAGTATGTATACATAATTATATTTCTATAATAAATCAATAACTAAGTTTTCTGTTTAAAATTATTTGCTAATTTTTAATTTTATTTTGAAACAGTCATTTTAAAAAAAGTGCTAAAGAAGAAAATTCACAATGATTGTTTTAAGTAATTATTGCAAGTTTTCTTTTTTAAGTTTTTGTAATTGTTTTAAATAATGAGAGTTTTTGGTTTACCTTTTTTTAAGAAAAACAAAAGAACTGTTTTAAAATAAAAATAGAATTTTAAATAGAAAACATAGTTACTGACTTATTATGAATATATAATTATATACACATACTAAATATAATACATACACTAAGAGTTTAAAATAATTTTTAAAATATTATTAATTTACAAGCAATCATTTTACAGAAAACCCACAACACTCTACATAATCTGATCATCTCCTGTGGATACTCCAACATTATTAAAAAAATTACACCGACAGATCATCCTCCGCCCTCTGCCAGTTCATGGATAGCCTCCCTAATAGACCACTTACAACTTTATAACCCAATAATGCCCTTTAACCTTAACAAAAAAATCACCTTATGGGAAGCATACAATATAATCAACTATAATCAACAACCCATTAAAACCAGCCTAAAAATAACCAACCAAAGACTCATTTCACACTTCAAAAGATGGAGTCTGGAACCCAAATTCCTTGACTTCATCATTAAAATAAATCTTAATGCGCTTCCCACGAATTGGTTCCTTTATCACCGAAGAGGTTTTACCAGCATTAATCCTATATGTGGTCTGTGTGCTCGTGAAGATGAAACCATAGACCATATTATACACCGGTGCCCAAGACTTAAAACGCTGAAAGATATAATTATAATTAATTCCAACATAAGACCTGATATGATTTTCTCACTTGAAAATGCCATTCATAATGGATTTTTTTCAATAATAAGGCTTTCTACCTTTATCCTTTATTCCATATGGATAGTGAGATGCAAAACTCTCATGGAATTACCCCCGCCACAAATCATACCATTGTTTTATCAAACGCTCAAAAAAATCAAGAAACGTGACCAGCTCCTGGCCTCCAGTAAAGTCTTTGATGACACCTGGTCTTTAACTGCTCTTTCCTTTTCCTGATTATCAACTCCCACCTACCCAGCATTATAGAATAGGAAATTCTAAAAGAAAATATTCATGTTTATATTAAAAAATGCTTATTCCATTAAACAAGTTCTTAGAATCTCATCACTATACCTAACCACATAAGAGTATAACAATTATACTCTCATAACAGAATCTAGCCAGATGACAAATAGAACATTATACAATCATATTATTGTACAATTTATTCATTTATCTATCCTTTATTAGTATGTAATCACTATTTATTGTTAATAAAAATTTTTGTTGAAATGAAAATATTATTAATTGAAAGAAAAAAATTTCTACTGCCCTCTCATGATCTTTATTTAAAGCAAATGAAAATTCCAATTGTGATTGTTAACTGTGATATGTGAAGTTATTGAATATTTTTCATATTTTCCCATCCTCTACTTTGTATCTATCAAACTAGTTGAAAATACTGAAAAGATAAGTGTTTCAAATAGATTAAGTTGATATAATTTAATTAATTATCAATTTTCAAACAATTCTATATTAAACCTTGATTTTAAAATTTCATTCTAACTTAAAAAAGATCAAAAGTTAACAAACAAACAAACTTATTTTCCAACTTCAATAAAAGCATCTTAAAAATTAATTTATCATATGAAATGATTTTACTAGAATAATGTAAAAAATCTTTTTTCCTAATAATTAAGTTTAAATTTATCAAAAAATACATTTTTAATATTACGTATATATTAAATTTTTATAACTACATTATATATTAAATTAACAAACATATTTAAAATTGGAGAAAGTTATAAAAATAAATGAAAAGGCTTATATTCAGCATAATATAATAAATGTCAGCCTAAATTCTCATAATACTTGAATTTTAAACTTTCTTGTTTCTCAATAACTTCTGCAACCTATGGACAAAAATGAAAACTAAAATATAAAATCATTAACATTAAAATCAAACCACTCCATGCAAAACTGTGGCAAAATTTTCAGTTTTAGGTTAGCCTAATGCTGCAACATATTATTATATAATGGACTTTACTGTATTATTGTGTCATTATGTATTACTACATTATATCCAAGTAAATTGTTAACATTTCAGAAATAATATAATTTGAATGATAGCTAAAGAATTTTCACATTTTCATAATTAATTCCAATTATAATATATGCAAAACACATGTGCATGTTTTTTTAAAAAGTATTTTGGAACAAAAGTAATCATAATAACATTTTTATTTATTATTCCCTCATACTTCTTTTTTTGATGGACAAAATCTATGCTAATCTTTAACTCTATAAACTTACTCCTTTCTTTTTTATTTTGTGATTCAGTACAGAGTGCAGATTACTATAAAAAATTACCCCTATTCCAAATTATGTACATCACAGCACTGCTTTTGACTGGGCAAGTCATGTTCATAGCATTTGATAACATCGAATTTGTAAGGGAGAGAAAGAAGAGAATGAACATATGAAGTAATTAATATGTAAATTGATGGATTTACATATTCCACTTGTATGATAAGGAACATGTGATTCTTTTTTATTTAATGCATGTGTGTTGTTGGTGATAAATCAAGCTTCTTTAACTTTTTTTCTGATTGTTGCATTAGGGCAAACTATTTTGATGTTAAGCGGATCAAAGGTATGACCAGAATCATCTCATGCTCCAATATACCTGCACACATTTATCAATATATTGCTGAATTAGGGTTACATTGTGTATATATATTTCATTGTAAACAAAATAAAATAAAACTTAACACTAATCTTTTACCTGTCATATCTTTTGTCAGGCTCTAATAGCCATTTGGATTAAATTTCCAACTTTTTATTACAAGAAATTATCTCCTTTTTATTATATTTCCACAGTTTTTAAATTATTTTATAGAAATATGCGTTTACAAACAGAAAATATTTTTAAAAATAAGATTTTAATTTTTTGAATATAAATAAGTAGTAAACTGAACTACATAAATAGAACAATAATTATTGTTAATTTGAAATTGCTGATAAAAATGTTTTACAAAATAACCTGAATGAATTATTGTTATGATTACATAAAGCAAAGAAATTGTGTTTGAAAATTCAAAATTTCAATTTATAATTATTTAAAAATAACAAAAAAGAATTGTTGAGATTTTGATTTTTTTTTCCAGACAGTCATCAACTTCCTGCTTTATGTTAATTCATCCACTCTCATATTCATTAACAATCATTGGGTTATTTCCACGAGAAAAAGCTGTCTCTGGGAGATATCATTTGAAAGATTAAATTATGATTTTAACAAATTTATTTGAACATGCCTAACACATCACACATGTCTGTGTGTTAAAAGAAAAGAATTTTGAATAATTAGTTATCCTTTTAAATTGTATTTTTCTTAGAACTTATAAATAAAAAACAGAATCTGGACAAACAAGAACACCATATTTTTTTGGATAAATACTTTTGGAATGATAATATTTAAATACAGGTATACTTAATATTCCTGGAATTTATATGTAATTATAGGGGATTTGAACCCAGACATTCAAGCTCCTTCAGCTATCCAATCTATTTCATATAACTGATATGCATGACCACACACGCATGAAAAAGATAAATGATCTCCAATATATGTATTTCATGCTGAATCAGCACTCATCTGTTAGTCCAGATAGAAACATAGCAATCAGAGACAAAAATCTTAAGATTGGAAATTAAGGAATAGAAATCAATCAAATGAAAATATATTAAGTTTCTTACCTTCATCTAATAGCATATTATATTACATAGAGAAGTACTTAAAACTACTTTCAGTTGTATTTGTTTTTATCTCCACATTCTTGGAAGAGTAAACTGTCACTACACAATTTATACGTTTATCAAAGACTTACTCTTTCTTTTGATAAACGTTTTTATAACTTTTTATATCAATTCCAGTATACTGCAGTTTTTTTCTCAACTTGTCCTCATTATTCATAAGTCCCTTATTGGCAATCAAATTGTTTATAATTAAATATAAAATAATTTATATAATATTGATAAAAAAATTCAATTTGATAGTAATCAACACTAATTTAATTGTTTAGCAAGTGAATACTTACTAATATAAATACAGCTTTGCCCTAAAACATTAAAGCAATTAGCTCCCAAAATATATTATAAAACAAGAGACGTGTAAAAAATAAGCAATTATAAGGCTTACAATGAGGAAAAAATATAACAGGCTCAAAATATATTATAAAAATGTAATATTTGATTTTAAAAAGCTTAAAAGTAAAAAGCAATATTTAATGACTAAACATTTTACTAAGTATTTTAGTAAGTATTCAGAAGGAAATTAATCTTCACACACGCACTGTTTAATTTTAAATGATGAATTTACATGTGCTCACCCATAAGTAAGATGTTATAAAAGTTTAAGTAATTCACTTGTTCTTTTGAAATTTTTTAATTATGGGTGAGTGTGTATAAATTCATACATTCCAAATTAAATCGTGCATGTGTGAAGATATTTTTTTTGGATGCTTATAGTACTGTGCTGTATCAATAAATAGTTGTTGATTTATATAAGTATATTAGTAATAAAAAACAATTAACTTGTGTGTAAATATAATATATAATAAGTAAGATTTACCATGATTTTTTTTGCAAAAAATAATTTTATTTATGGATAACATCTTACAATTACTCATACAAGATTGATATTTTTGTTGCCCTTTATGTAATATTATCACTGTTTTTATAACAAGTTAACAAATAAAACTGATTATTCATTGCTATTTAAAACCATTTTAAAAGTCAACAGACCATCTTTTTTTTTCAAAATGCAGCCTTAATCTTTAAAAAAAATCAAAAGTATAATGTATAGTTCATTTGTATAATTTTAATAATATGATTAATTTTTATTAAACAAAGCAAAACTCTCCATATAATAGTCCACTCTGTGCCAACCAGAATAATCAATGGATGCCAGAAGGCTTGTGCATCCATTGATTACTCTGGTTGGCACAGGGTGGCACTACTGTAAGGAAAGTTTTGCCTTGTTTAATAACAATTATGTGCTAGTATAAGAGATAGTGATCATGTGATGTTTAATGATTAATTTTTGTGCATCCATAGGGCTTACACTTCACAACAACAGACATTTTTTTTCTGAGAGGAAATAAAAAAAAATTTTTGGTATAAAAATATTAACTACCAACTACTATGACCTATAAAAATTCAACAGTTACTACATGCCAGTATTATATACTATAAGAAAGTAATTAAGCCAATAAACATCACATGATCACCATTAGGTAGCATTTAATAAAGTAGACATTTGTAAGGTTATATACAATTTTATTAATAAAAATGAATAAATACTTCCATGTTTTATATCAGGAATTGAAAAAATTATAAATTTAGAATATTATAAAAAATTAAAACTTATTTTTAACCAGTGGTTATACAATTTTGATGCAAATTTTTAAAATGTATTTGAGACAATTTGATTTATAACATTTCTGATAGATATAAAGAATTATTCTAATGTTTTAAAACAACAGTAGCATGTTTTTCATTTGGAAACATTCATCCAATGGCTATCTTTGCTCTTTCTTTTCTTCAACTATATTAACTTCATGTCTTTTCCAATGAGGTATAGCTAAACTTTTGGTCAATGTTTTTAACTCTAAATGACCACTTATTTTAGTACTTTTGTAGTGTTGATAAATGATATATTAATTTATTTCATTTATATCTTTAAAGTACTAAATTCCTGATATTTTAATAAAGATCTGCCATCAAAACCATTAAAAATACAAATATTTTACAAAAAAAAAACAACAATTAAATTACACTACAATTTAATATCTAACATACAGGCTATATATATCTGTACAAACAATGTAATATATAGGGTAATTTGAGCTCAGACTTTCATACGACCCTCAACTCTTCACACTATCTCATACTACAATTTAAATTTATTACACAGATATTATGTGCTGGTTTTAGATACAATAATGAATAACTATACTGACAATTAACTACATAGAATATTGATTAATGAACCTAACAATATTAAGATAAAAGGCAAAACTCCCCATACAGTAGTGCCACCCTGTGCCAAACAGAGTAATCAATGGATGCCAGAAGGCTTGTGCATAAAATCACTATCTAGTGCCTACTCATCCAATATTCCCAGACTAGTTTCTGGCTTGTGGCCATAATAGGGTGGCACTACTGTATGGGGAGTTTTGCCTTTTGTTTACAACAAATTATGTGCTAGTATAGAGATGGTGATCATGTGATGTTTGATGGTTTAATATTAAGATAGTAGGCAAATACACACAAAACCTGTGACACACGTTTTAATTAATATCTGACACATTTATGTGTCAACATATGACACTGTTACATAGTTGTTGATGATTAAATAAAAATCAATGAAATAAACACGTATTTCAGGGAAGGTATACATTTTTTTGATTTATGTTTAATGGGCTTTAATTCTGTACATAATGAAAAATTATTATTAATCACATTTTGAATAAAATTTGCATTTAATGGAAATTATCTTCATGATGAAAGTAGTCTTTGCCTTAAGTGTATTAGAAATTCTATTATACACTGCAGTATGAAGATATTGAATAAAACTAAGATAACTAAGTCATATTTTCTACTTACTGTCTCTTCTTTATTATTGTATATCATCTGAGTTCGTTTTTTCCCTTTTATTTTATAAATTAAACACTATTCTAAAAAGAAATGGATAATTTTAAAAAAATGATTTAATTTGTTTTAATTGCTATAGTGAATAAAATAATTGCTATAAATGAATAATTTATTAATAACTGAAGTAATGGAAAAATTGATAATGATCACTATAGGAAATCATTGTCTAAAGGTCGTTAAGAGAATAAATCATATAATAAATATGACCAGGTATTTTCTAGTTTATTAATGTTTTATAATTAATTTTAATATTGTTAATATTCTTTAAACATGTATATGTTTTCTTAGCGTGTTTGTAATCAGATTACACACATGCATACACACACAGAATTTTTTCTAACAAATGCTCTCTAGATAAATTGTAAAAACAAGAATAAATTTTTAAAATGTGCAAAATGTAATAATTGGGTCAAATCAAACAAAAGTTGATTTAATTATCATACATCATTAATTTTAATGTTTTCCTGAAGGTTTGTGATGATAGTATTGTAATTGTATTTAGATATTGGACTATTTTTATCATCTAATATTAAGTATTGAATGTCTTTAGAACATTTTAACTTCATTTAAATTTTCCAATTACATTCACCTGTTAGTAATAGCACACAGGTTAGTATAAGTACAGTATTTCTAGTGGTATTAATCTCTTCTCTTTTTCACCTGTTGTTGGCCTGACCAGTGACAGTACTAGCATGGGAACTAAACTTTAATCCTCTTAGATTCTTGAATATTGAATTTTAAGATAATGCTCCGAGTCTCAGAATTGTAAGGGTAAATAATGGAATTAGTTTCTCTCACTAATATTCCATGGATTTTTGAGCAGCTAAATTGTAACTATAACTAAATGGAGTTTAGCTTAACTTAATCATGATTTTATAACTCTAAATCTGAACATTATTATAAGAATTAATAAGACTTAATAATCAGTTAAAATGTAATTAAGAATCAACGGGATATTTTATTGAGTCCAAATTACATTTAATAAATATACAATTGAATGTGTTTTCTAAAAGGAATTTCTTCTCAATGTTGAGTAAGGTATGTTATAAATAAATTTCAAATATATGTTAATGTTGTTTTAATCATCTCAGGGTAAAAATAAATATCTGAATGAATTCTTATAATCATGTGAGTCAGGACTTTTGATAAGTGATGTAATTATATAAAAAATATATATGCAGTCAATTTAATTAATGAATAAGTTCATGTTTTATTTACATTCATAATAGAAAGAGGTACTTATGTATTAGTCCTGTGACGTGACATGTATTAGACCTGTTGCACCTTTTCACATTCGCAATAAATATGTAACATTGTG
Organism: Epiperipatus broadwayi; assembly: GCA_028023455.1. Taxonomy (NCBI): domain Eukaryota; kingdom Metazoa; phylum Onychophora; class Udeonychophora; order Euonychophora; family Peripatidae; genus Epiperipatus; species Epiperipatus broadwayi. The sequence goes on from JAQFVV010000175.1 coordinate 726,709, forward strand.
ATTATGTCAAATAAATCCGAGTAAATCTGATCTTGTATCAAAATGTGTTTTTTATCTGATCTAATAACAAAATAATTTTTTTCTCCAAAACCATTTTTTTTTTGCCCAGTTTTTGTTTAAGATTTCATTCTGACAACAGCGTGATTTCAATTGCATTGAATTTTTTCTTCATTGTCCATTTTCAATTTCATTGTTGCTTAATTCATTTGATTTTAAATGAGTAAATAAATACTTTCCCAAATTATTGAAAGACTTTGGGGTTCAGTGAAATGGTGTAACAAGCAACAGTGACGAACATTACAGCGACACCTGGATTCATATTTGGCCAAATTTATGTGGTATAGAGGTCATAAAAATGGTGATGCATTCATTTGTATAATGAGCAAAATAAAAAATAATTGATTGCCAACATGAATAATTAATAAAAGTTTTATATTTTATTATTTTGTGAAAAAAAAAAATTTGATTTATTTTTAAAAAAAATAGATTTATTTATTACCATTTTTAAACTGAATCCCATTTTAGGTGATATACTCCATAATCACGTGTTCATTTTGGAGGGAAAAAATGAATTTTTTTTATTTGAAATCTCCATTTTCTCCCAAATATTTGATCCAATTATATATATATGTATATGTGCTTTGTGCACAGATAATGAAGCTGTTGAAAATAATTAATATTATCCAAAAGTTACCATCAAGCACTTTCAGGACAGATTATAGTCCCATATTCATGGCTACTGGAGTTTAGTTAAGAACTATAATAATGTTAATGCAAATATATGCAAATTCATGTGAAGATGCTACATAGACCATTTTCGAGACAGAGAAAAGCAGGTTTCTTTTCTATTGATTGCTGCTGGGTCACTTACTATGTAGAAAGCCTCCCAGACTTTGTGTTCAATATCATTTCTTTCAGAGCAGACTACATAGTAAGTGACCCAGAAGCAATCAATAGAAGAGAGGCCTGCTTTTCTCTGTCTCAAAAATGGTCTATGTAGCATCTTCACATGAATTTTCATAAATTTGTATTAACATTATTATAGTTTTTAACTAAACTCCAGTAATCATGAATACAGGACTATAAACTGTCCTGAAAAAGCTTGGCAGTAACTTTTAGATAATATTACTTATTTTCAACATCTCATTATCTGTGCGCAAAGCACACATATATATTTATTGATTTCAAATGCTAATGAAGGAAAGCCTTAACTAATCCAATTATAATAAAATACAACACACCACTTCAAATTTATGCATTGTTATATATTGCATGGTAAGTAAGGTATGTGTATATTTTATGCTTTTTAAAATAATATTTTAGTCAATTTAATTTAATCATTATTTTGTCCATAATGGTGTGTCATATCTTTAGTATTGTTATAAGTTTTATACTTTTTCATGTAAATGTTGTATATATTTAGTGTAAATGTCATATATATTTTATGCTTTTTTAAATAATATTTTAGGCAATTTTTGTAATTTAGTGATTTTATGGTCAAATGCATATCTTTAGTATTGTTATAAATGTCTATGTTTTTAGTACTGTTATTAATTTAAATTCCGCACCATATTTTATATTTTTCCTGTGAAAGTCATATGTATTTCTGTATGGCAAAATAACATTTTTGACTTTTTGTATAATAACATCTCATATTGATTGCTTAAAAATTTACTGTTTAATATCTATTTTTGGTCAAATTTTATATGTTTAGTACTGTTATTAAAGTATAGTCTGCATTGTATTTTATATTTTTTTTATGAAAGTCGTATATATTTCTGTATGGAAAAACAGCATTTTCAACTTTTTGTATAATGGCATCTCACCATTAACTGCTGTTAAAAAATTAATTTTAAAGATCTTTTTTTTTGGTAAATTATGCTCCAAATTGTTTATATTTTTGTGTGAAAGTAGTATTTTGTCCTAAGCAACACAGAGCATGTATTAAACATGCTGCCCACTTTCACATACATATTCAAGCTGCCAATAACTTTGTAAATCTTGCAAAAAATATCATGTACAAGATCTGTGTACAGGTTATTTTGGTCAGATCACAAGCTAAGAAAGTTATCAGCAGAATGATATGAATATGAAGAGGCGCATTTCTAATACATGCTCCATGTCACAGAACTAATATGTAAGTACCTAGAAATGCAATAATATATTATAGTAACTATAATATTTACTTACTGAAAAGCTAAAATTAATAACTGAGGTGAAACTATAAGTTTATTATTAGTAAGCTTCTATTTTATGGACTTAGTGCTTTCGGGGCCTTTATGGCTCCATAATCATAGTCCTTTTACAGGCTGTTGATTCTATGCAAATGCATGCAAATTACAACATCCATCTTTTCAAGACCACGAAGCACGTGTCTTTTCTGTTGATTGACATGGCATTGCTGGTGATGTAACATGCCTCTTTGATCTTCCTCTTGACATATTCCTTTCTGTGCATACAATGTCGGCTTTAGATGGCTCAAATCTATGGCTTTGCTCCTGCTGATGATCAGCAAATACTGAGCTGCCCTATCCTTTAGTTGTAGCCTTTGTATATAAATATAAATTATAAATATATACAAAATTTATAATAAAACCATTGGATGTGATATATTGTTTGTCTTATGGTATAAACAAAGACTGTCTATATTTTATAAATAAATAATGTCATATTTGAGTTTTAAATAATTTAGTTCAATATACTTCCTCCTGTGAATAGTTAAACTAATTCTCAAATTATATTAAATTCTTCTCTTGCTGGAATACATTTATTTTTTCATAAACATTATTATTTAAAAACTAATAACAGCACAAGCGCCTTGGCTCAGTACCTAAAATATATTAATACAAAAAAATATGTGTATCCTATACAACATATATAAATAAAATGTCCGTTAATTAAAACAAAATTGTAATTATAATAAAAATAATAAATTTAACGGTAACAAACTATTATAAACAATCCTTAAACTGCAAAAGTACTTTTGGTTAATTTCTTAAACCTGCCTCAACTGTTATTAGTTTTGTCTCATAAATTTTAAATTAACCTATTTATCCGAATAAAGAAATATGCAAATGTGTGCACTATAAGAGTACATTAATTAAATGTTAATGTCCACAATAAATCCAAGTCCGTTCGTGAAGAAGACTCTAGTATAGATTCAATTGCCATTCTCATCCTCCTTACAGATGATTTCACAAACCTTTTTTTTTTTGTGGACATTGTAGCTTCTAGATCTGAACTATCGTTAGAATTTTCATTGGATGAGCTGTTAGAAAAAGAAATCTCAAAAACACAGGGAACTCCATATCCAAATTAGAACTAAAACAAGCAATGAGAAAATCCATTTCAGCAATAAAAAATTTATATGATTACTAAATCTAAAAAAAAAAAAATGAGAAAAATATAATAATTAAAAATTGTATTTTAGAAAAAAAATCATAAAAAAAATTCAGATTTCATTGTAGAGAACAAATACTTACATCATTTTAAAGGCAACAAGATGGAGAAAAGAATGATGCGACACCTATAATAATGTTTTGCCAAAATCCAAATCAGTGTAAAATTATAAAAATGTGAAGCTTATAAGCTTAAACTATTATAATATAATGTGTTAAAACATTAGGTAACAAAGTCTTAATAAATGTAAATTTTTATATGCAAAAGAAAAATGAATTAATAAATACAAGATATAAATTATGGATACACTAACGATAAACTAATGATTATATATATAATAATACTAACACCACTACTCCTTTGTGAAACAAAGAAAAGTTTGAATAAAGTGGCACAGATACAAAGCTAAGTTCTTACCCTGTTATCCAGATAATATTTTGGTGTCAGTAATATTTTATAGAAAATACAGATCTATCAGTCTTTTATCAGTTTTATACAAAACTTTTATTAAGATAATCACAACTCATTTACAGAGAACACTGGATTTGAACCAACCAAAAGAACAAGATGGATTTAAAAGTTCTTTAGTACAGTAGATTATATCCAAGTACTTAAAGATGTTATAGAAAGGACCAATGAATATGAGTTGCCATTATGCTTTGAATTTGTAGATTATGAAAAAGCATTTGATTCTATAAGCATTATTTCAGTGATTAAAACATTGGATCATCAAGGTATAGACCCAGAATATTGTAATACTAGGAAGGCTAACATTAAGAAGGGTGTAAGACAGAGTGATCTTATATCTCCAAAACTTTTTACAACAGTGCTGCACAAAATATTTTGTGGATTAAAATGGAAAGCTACAGAAGTAAAAGTAAATGGATATTATTTAAATGGAAATATAATGGATGAAAGTAATTATTGAATTAAACTTGGTTGGAGTGCTTTTGGTAGAAAAAACAATATAAAAAGAAAATATGCCTATGTGTTTGAAAAGGAAGGTTTTAATAAATGTGTTTACCAGTTCTTACTTATGGATCTGAGACTTGGACACTTAATAGAAAAGTAATGCAGAGACTTCAGACCACTCAAAGAAATATGGAGAGATGCATGTTAGAAGTAACAAGAAGAGATTAAAAACACAATATATGGGTAAGAGAACAAACAGGTATTATTGACATTGTTGAAAGAATTAAAAGATTGAAGTTGAGTTGGGATGGACATATTGCTAAAAGAGATGATAATAGATGGGCAATTGAAATCTTAAACTGGATTGTAGAGACCCAGAAAGGGACCACATGGGAGATGGAGAGATGAAATAAGAATGTGTGAAGGGGTGATGTGGAAAAGAGAGACTAGAGATAAGAGAAGATGGATTGAACTTGGAGAGACCTTTATCCTGCATGGATTGATAATGGTTGTTGATGATGATAATGATAATGAATATTTTATATTTGAATTTCAGCTAGCAATATACAAGTAGTTCTATAGATATATGACATTAATAATAACAGTATCAAAATATTTTCATAATAACAGCATAGAAAACAATTACTATAAATTATATGTCAATAATTTTTTTTATTTATTTATTAATATTTATTTAAATAAAAAATATTCTCATATTCATTAAGTACAACTAATTATTGGAAATATATATATATATAATTACACTTAAAATTTATATAGTTATAACTATGAATGCAATTTATTTGAATTGCATATTACTTTTTTTTAAAAAATATCTATCTAGATAATTTCTATGCAATAATGAGATGGAAACATTTAATTCACATGAGTTTTCTTTATATATATAAAAATATTTTTTCCCTATCTCTAACTATTTTAATTTAATCAGAAGTTTTAGTGATAGAATATAATTAAATAAAATACTATTCTTTCTAATATTCTGATCATAAAATAATGTGAATCAATATAAAAACTATTGCTAAATAAAAACTCCAAAAGATAAGCTCTGAATAATTCAACCCCCCCCCTTTTCATGTGTCATAGCATCGGCCGGGAAGCGAACCCGCTAACCCGGGACAACTGCTTGTAAGGCAGCTGTGCTGACCTCTCGACCACCAACTCTTGACTAATTCAAACTTTTTCTATCAGTTGCTTCTGTTATGACAGTTTTAAATAACTTGAATAATAAAGTTCTTTATTTCCTTGTACTTTAAATTATAACAATGATTTTAATATTTTCTTTATTTCTTTTCAATTTTCAAGACGTAAAAAAAATGCATGGCATATAACTGAAATCAATGTTTAATTGAATTATACTTATTTTAGATTTTTTATTCAACTTTTAAAAACAATATAATCTTCTCTATTGATTATTTTTCTATCGTTAAAATAAATAAATAAATAAAACAAAAAACAAATTAATTATGCTTTTTATCTCCATAAAAGTAAGTAAGCTTTATTATCCTATTAGTAAACTGAAATTCATTCTTCCTTAAATAAAATAAATTCTCACTGAATTATAAGCTTGCTTATTAAGCATACTAAATATTACGTATACATAAAACGTTATTTAATGATTAATTAATTCTAAAATTAAAAAGCAAAAATAAATATTATTGTAGATTTAACTGTAAGATAAAACTATAATAAAAAATAAAATATGTTTGTATAATCTATAGAAAAAGAAAACTCAGTTGTAATTGTCAATCGTTGGTAATCGAGAATTGTCCCGGGTTAGCGGGTCCGCTTCCCGGCCGATGCTATGACACATGATAAAAAAAAAAACCTCTGTTGTCGTTATAAGAATTCTTTCTTTTTTTTCTCTTCATATAGATGTTTTTATGATGTACGAATTAACAGCCACACTTATAATGGATTATCACAATATTTATATATATATTAAATAGATTTTAACATATTTATAGTTTTAATGTTAAAATATTAACAAGATTATTTGTGCATTTTTCATCTTTGATGTAACGAAGAAAATTTTTATCAACCAAAAACAGATAATACAAGATGAAATTATATCATCTATTATATATATATTAATCCATAAATACTAAAATTTGTTTATAGAAATAAAACAAACTAACTCCTTCTTTTTAAAACTTGATTTATTATGACTATAATCATGAAAAAGAAATCCGATGTTTCGACTATTTTTTATAGTCTTTTTCAAGGCACACTAAAATAAAATATATATACACAATAAATATCACATATTCCAAAAAAAAAAAAAGTGATATTTATTGTGTATATATATTTTATTTTAGTGTGCCTTGAAAAAGACTATAAAAAATAGTCGAAATGTCGGATTTCTTTTTCATGATTATAGTCATAATAAATCAAGTTTTAAAAGAAGGAGTTAGTTTGTTCTATTTCTATATTAGATATGTATGAACTATTTTGAAAAGAAGAACTGTGTGCTGGATATATTAAATTATAAAATTTGTTTATCATCTGTAAATTACAGAGGTTAGATTCCATGTTTAAACAGATCAATTAGAATATCAGCAATCTGTTGGAAAGTCAAGAGATTGTTGATTTTCTCTTGATTTGTTTAAGCATGAAAGCTTTGATCATATATGCTGATATATATATAATTTTATTCTTGACTAATTAAACAAACTTTCTACCACCCTTATAATTATTAGATTATACTGCAAATTGTTAAATTTTGATTTACAAGTATCAAATTTACTCCACTCACAAGTTTGACAATGAAAAAATAATTGTTTGCATTAGCTTTTTCAGATATATGTAGAGATTAACACCCTCACCCTCAAATAAACCCCTCTTTTTCATTATATTATGAATATTTGATTTAAAATTATTCATTTCCGTGAGCATAAAAATTAGAAAGAAACAATCTCTCTCGGGAAAGTTGAGACCATGACATATATAAATGAGGGTGTGTTTGCATTTGAGTTGTGATGGATTTAATTCTTATTTTGACATTTTGTGATTTTCCAATTCGTATATATATATATAATAGCTAATGCAAACGATAATTTTGCATTGGCATAGTACTTTAATAAGTACAAGAGCGCTAAAAAAACTATTAATAGCATTTGAACAAAGCCATAAATCACATATAATGTTGGGAAAATGCTGTATTTAATTGTATTTTACACACGGAGAAAAATTTCCCAATTATGTATATGATAAATAAAGAGTTAAATCAAGTTTAAAGGCAAATTAAAATCTAAATCAGATAATAAATAAAAATGGTTGAAGTTAAGAGTTGTGTACGTTTATCAATATGTAAAATGTATTCATTTGGTTATATTTTGAAAATAATAGCCATGGAAATTAAATTAATATATAATTAACAGAATGTTTATCAAAAATAGAATAAATTTATATTTATTTAATTTTTATAGATATAATAAACACCTCCAAAAAAGCGCCACCTAGGTACTCTCCCGCATACAGGTAAGCTAATTTAGCTCTAACCTTTTATAAATCAAAAACATCAAAATTATGTTTTTTTCTGATTAATAATCGCATATTAAGTAGCTCAAACATAACCTTTTGTTTAAGAAGATAAATAGTAAAGTTTTAAGACAATTTAATAGGAAAAGCAAATGATTATCTAATACTGTGATGGAGTCATGGCCGAAAAATAAAAGAGGTTCGAAATAATATGTTTATTTGAACTAACGAAAAAGTTAAAAATAGAAGACAGCAATAAATCAATTGTTTGAGTTGTTAAAAGTACAATTGAAAAACAGTTACCATAAATAATAATAATAAAAAAAAATAGTTTTAATGAGTAACATTATGGAGACTGATAAAAATTTCAGTCTATCAGCCAACACAGCACAAGCCCCAAGTAACACATATGCTACAATTGCAAAAAAATATAACGTTAATGCAAGCCCTAGTGCTAACGTAAATCAGGGTAGACCCCACAGATTCAGAAGAACTACAGCGGAAGATTTAAAGAATCTAAACATATCAGAACAAGATCAAACATTACCTCCCCCACTCACAGTATGGGCAGATGAAATGCTAGAAACAATTGGAGAACAATTTAACAACACGATACCTCGGACACTCTTTACAACATTTAAAAAATTCTTCACGGACAACTCAGTAGTGTTAGCAGTAACAGACAATCACTGCTCACTATATACTTTCCCTAAGCCACTTCTACTTGAAGCACTAGAAAAAAATAAAATTATCGACTCAGTCAGTTGTATAGCTGACCATCCGAATAATAGATATGTGGCACTAGAATTCAAAAGCTTCGAACAAATAGAACAGTTTAAAAAAGAAATTAAAACAATTGGAAATTTTGCAATAATACAAGTTGACCAAAATAAATATAAAAATATAACTGGAGTTATCAAAAATACCTACTTTGGGTACAATCTAGATGACTTTCAAAGGATGATGAACCCTTTGGAAAAGTAACATTTTTCCAACAAACCTATATCAAAGAAGCAGCAATCCCAATATTATCAAACAGTTATGAATACAAAGTCAAATTACACAAAGACATAGAACCAGAAAATATCCCAACACATATCACAGACCAAGAAGCCACACTTCATCTGTATATAAGAGGCCTCAAACCAAGATGTTTTGCATGTGGAAAAAGAGGACACATAGCGACTGTTTGTAAGGAAAAAAATCAAGAAAAAAAAGACCAAAGTAATTCCAATTTAGTAGAAACAACTACAGTAAACACAGATAATAACACACAACCGCCAAATTCACACCTTCAAAAACTCAACTTAAACGAAGCTAATACAACAACAGAGAAAAATAAAAATGTAAACACTTCTACATCTGTAAACACAGAACAAATAATTGAAATGAAAAAAAAAGAAAATGAAGACTCACAGTCTAATGGAAAAAAACCCAAAGATGACACAACAAAAACAATAGAAAATAAAACAGATATCTCTGGCCAAGATAAACACAGAATTCTAAACAAGACAGCTACTGAAATCATGGATAAAATTGCAGAAAGTCTTCCAGCAATTGAAAATATAACAAAAGAAAGCAAAAGAAAACAGCAAAAGGAAACAAAAAAGAGAGAAATTAAAAAAATCAAACCTAATGCAAAAGAACTCCAACCAGCAGAAACGAAAATGCAAGAAAAAGAAAAGAATATAGAAATGGAAACAGATGATGAACGACTAACTGATTCAGAATATGACAGTGAAAGTGATCATTTAAAACACGGGCATATAAACACAGACACATACAACCCACAAGCAACACCAGTTTTAAAAACCAAAAGTACAGACACAGAGACAATACCAACAACAACTAAAAAAATAAAATAGTCAACACATCTCAAAGCAAAAAAATCTATAAATCAAAAACCAGTATGATTATAAAGGTAGCTGCACTTAATGTAAGGGGTATAAACTCCAAGACAAAAATACAGAATATAAACAAATGGATACAAATCATACAACCAAGCATCTTGGAGCTCCTTGAAACTAAAATACATAGTGGATCAAAAATTGACCCAGCACAAGTCATGAGCACACAAGGTTTTTGTGCATGCTCAAGAGACTCATCTGCACCAGCCAGTGGGACAGGAATATGCATAAGCCGGAGTTGTCCCTTCACTACTTTCAAAATAATCTACATAGACTCAAACCTAATAATTACAACTTTTTACCACAAAAATCTCTCAATCAATATCATATATGTATATATTCCACCAGGGCCAATTATAATCAATAGAATAATTGCAACAATAAACTCAATGCTGGAAAACAATCCTTACCCAACAATACTAACAGGGGATTTTAATATGAGCTACCAAAAGTTTGTTAATAAGTGGATTCACCAATTAGCAATACCACTTATGAGTGGAGAAGGATTCCTACCACCAAACTCCATATCCTTTTATAACAGCAGATATGGAACTCTGATAGACCTGATGTTCTATTTCCCAATGCTGCATCAAGCAATAGAAATGAGTCTATCCCCCACACATTTCTCAGATCATGCAGTGCAAATAATAAAAATAAATCTAGATACAAACTATAACCAAAAATACTACCTACAGAAAACCATAAGAATTCTACTGCCAATCAATACACAGGAAGTTTTTTTTCTCAGAAATATATATAGCAATAAACAAACTAAATCAAATGGACCTTGACCCAATAACAAAATATATAGCTTTCACAGAAACCATATCTTATAATATCAATCAAATGACACAAAAAACAACCCCACCAACAAAACTCATAACATTGGCAGAAGAAATACATAAAAAGATCATAACAGCAAAACCAATCAAAAATAACCAAGAAATCATTGTTAAACTTACACAACTATACAATCAAACATGTAACCAATTAAAACAATATATTGCCATCAAAAAGAAAAAAATATGTTTAACAGAACAACACACTTGGACCCGTGGTTACATTAGGTGGGCATTAGGATATCCTTCAACTAACAAAGTACCTATGGCAATTAAAACAGGAAATAAAGTGATAACAGGCTATAACATGATAGAACCCATCTTTCAATACTTCAGAAGTAAACTCACAACAAACAACCAATGGAAGATCCCAGAAAATTACTTTGGAAAACCTGAAAATGAAAACCCCTATAAAATAGAAGATTTTGCAAGAATACTCACAACATTACAAAGCACTTGTCACCCAGGACCACCCGGAATCCCAAAATTTGTACTAACTCATCTAAGTCAATTTACAAACAAATTATTATGTCAACTAGCAAATCAACTTTCACAAAAATTATATAACATACAAGGTCTAATCCCAATATCAATGGTCCCTTTCATGAAAAAAATAGAATCCATCTCGGAAATTACAAATTTAAGACCCATTTCAATGGAGCCATTAGGAATCAAAATTTTTAAAAAAGTACTAAAAGAAAAGATAGAGCCCTACATCTTACCAATAATATCGGAACATCAATATGCTAAAAAAAGGGCCATCAACAGGCCAAGCAGCTCTAATTTTTAAAACAATAGTAAATTCAACAATAAAAAGAAAAAAACATGGGCCCATGGTAGTACAATTGGATTTTGAGAGTGCCTTTGACTCTGTCCCCATCAACAAACTAATCAATCAATTAAAAAAAACAAAAATACCAATAACAATCTTATACACAATAGCCAACCTACTCCTAAATATCACCCACTTTCCATCCTAACCAATCCATCCCCCAGGGATCTCCACTAAGTACACTACTCTTCACACTATACATAAACCCTCTACTTGAAAAAATCAAGGAAAAATTACAAGGAATACAAATACCAAACACCAATATTTACATACCCTGTATAGCCTACATGGATGATGTTACGATTTTTCTAACTTCAAAGAAACAACTACATATACTCCAAAAAATAATAGAAGACTATACAACAAAATTTCATCTGAAAATAAATACTAATAAATCAGCCGGGTGGTCAATTTTTACTGGGAAAACAACACACAAATATACCAATGAAAACCGAATAAGTTTCTGGGTTTCCCATTTCATTTGGGAATGGGGCAGATGAGAAGAACAGTACAAGACAAAATTTTAACACAAACAGAAAGAATCACAGACTCACTTGCTAAATCATACCTTTCTCTATACTCAAAGGTTGCTCTCTTCAAGCAACTGATAATGACAAAAATCACATACTACCTACCAGTGATAAAGTTTACCAAAAAATTTATATCAACAGTAAACTCCATGTGCAATAAACTACTTTGGAATAAAAAGGTGGTAGCAATTTCAATGAGGCAAATAAGCCAACCCACAAAACTAAATGGGCTTGGACTACATACAATTTCAACTTTTTACACACAAAAAATAATAAACCTGCTGATTACAACATTTACAAAGTTTCCAAATATTCAAAAAATAATAGATATAATACCCACTGACCGACCACTTCCCAAAGACAACTATATAGCCACACTTTTAAACAGCATAAGAAATCAAAGGGACAAAATAACCCTGTCTAACCCAATTAAATACACATATTGGCACATACATAGCCTAATAGAGCAGACACAACAAGATATCAACAACAAAATGGTCCTTGAAATAAACAATGCACAGCTCCTAAAAAAATATAAAAATTGGTACCTGGAGCCTAAATTCTTTGACTTCATAGTCAAAGTAAATCTGAATGCCTTGCCTACATCACATTTCATCCATTTTAAAAGGTTCTTTACGAAAATAGATCCACTGTGCAGATTGTGCCAAAGAGAAGAAGAAACACAACATCATTTTCTAAACGATTGTCTGGGCTTGGAAAAGGTAAGACAAATAATGATAAATAACTACCATCAGAAAGACACAACAATGGCAAAGATTCTCCAGGTATACAAAAAAAATGCAATCCCAACAATAAGAGCAGCAACATTTAGCTTGTATGCATATTGGTACACCAGATGTAAATTCAATTTTGACTACAATGCAAAACAAAACCTCAACACTTTCCACCACAAGCTAGGAAAAATAAAAGAAAGGGATAACATGCTAGCATCACCAGATATTTTTGCTGCAACTTGGTCACTGTTTAAACTAAAATCAGCACTATAGTTGAAAATCAGTAAAAGAGATACAGAATAACACAGCTAAAAAGAAAAAGAACCCAATACACCAAAACCAGCAGGACACACATGACAGGGTCCATCAACATAATGTATATATTAAAAAAAATTAGACAAACTGAATTCAGGCAACTTTTGATGCCTTAAGAGTAGCAAAAACACAACTTAAAGAACTCAAGAGAAAGCTCTTTCTCTCATATATCTGTGAACAAACTTATGCCCTACAGAACTGTTTAGACACAGGAACAGACTTATGCTTACTGTGTAAGCCCAATCTTACCTATGTAATCATTGTTTTTTAATCAATAAAATATGCTTTGAAACATAATAAACACCTCCATTCTTCCCCATTCTTTTTAATTTCATATAAAGATACAATAAAAGACAAATGACCCCCAAGATGCATTTCGTGCTGAACCAGCACTCATCAGTTGGCCCAGGTCACTATCTCATATATATCTATTATATGAAGAATATTTATCTAGGAGTAAATTGTTACATTTTCATTTACCAATGTTTATAATTAAAAAACTGTACTTAAAGGGTTAAATTCATTGACAAGTTATTAAGCATAATTTATATTATTTATTTATTTTAAGACAAGATGAATAGAAAATAATTTTATTAAATCTGAAAATTGAAATATATTTAAAAATGTAACAAAATATTATACATGAAATTATTATTTTGAAACAATAAAAATTATATTGCAAGTATGAATGCCTTATTTTAGTAAATATAAATGAATGCTAGTATATGAGATGAAAAGACGAATTTGGAAATATAGACTTTGGAAAGAAAAAGCAAGTTGTCTAGAAATATTATTTTTTTAAATATATATATATATATGTATTATTACATTTTGATTTACAAGTATTAATCTTTTTTCATTCATAATTTGACTTTATCGATTCCACATAAATATATGAATGCAGAGGCAAAACTCTCCATACAGTAGTGCCATACAGTGCAAGCCAGAGTGCTCAATGGATGCAGAAAGGTTTGTGCATAAAATCCCTATCTAGTGCCTACTCATCCAATATCCCCAGACTAGTTTCTAGCTTGTGGTTGTCATCAGTGAGGAGCCTCAGATCTGAGAGCACTGCACTGAAATCTTAGGATTTAATACAACTCCCCAGAAGCCACCTTTTAATTTATTAGCTAACTATAAAGCTTTGAGTCCAAAATGAAAACATAATAATGTTTTCAACTTTAGCTCATTAGCTTGTATGGTTCTATAGATCTGAACCCAGTTCAGCATCCACACTTTTTGGTGTCTTTGGTTCTTTAATAATCATAGTCACCATAATTCTATGGGGCAGGATTTGTATGAAGTGACTAAACATCACATAATCACCATTCTTTATGCTTACACAAGCTGCTTATACAGAGGCAAAACTCTACATACAGTAGTGATACTTAGTGCAAGCCAGAGTGATCAATGGATACAGGAAGGTTTGTGCATAAAATCCCTATCTAGTACCTACTCATTCAATATCCCTAGATTAGTTTATAGCTTATGGTTTTCATCAGTGAGGAGCCTTGTGTAAGCATAAAGAATAGTGATCATGTGATGTTTAATGGTTTAAAACTAATCCTTCCCAATAGAATTATGATGACTGTGGTTATTAAAGAAGCAAAGACACCAAAATTTATGAGTGCTGAACTGAGTTAAGATCCATACAACTATACAAACTAATGAGATTGAATTGAAACATTATTGTTCATTTTGGACTCAAAGTTTTATAGTTAGCTAATAAGGTAAAAGGTAACTACTGGAGGGTTGCATCGGATCCTAAGATCTAGGTGCAAAGCTCTCAAATCCAAGGCTCATTGCTGATAATGAGAAACTAGTCTGGGGATATTGGATGAGTAGGCACTACATAGGGATTTTAAGCACAAACCTTTCTGATTTCCTTGATTACATTGGCTTGCATTGAGTGGCATTACTGTGTGGAGAGTTTTGCCTCTGTGTAAACATCTTGTGTAAACATTAAGAAGAGTGATTATGTGATGTTTAGTGGTTTAATATCAATCCTGCCCATTACAATTATGTTGGCTGTGGTTTTGAAGAACCAATGATACCAAAAAGTATGTGTGGTGAACCACTAAACATCACATGATCACTATCTTATACTAGCATAATAATTGTTATTAAACAATCCAAAACAAAACAAAACTCTCCATATAGTAGTGCCATCTTGTGCTAACAAGAGCAATCAATGGATGCCAGAAGGCTTGTGCATAAAATCCCTATCTAGTGCCTACTCATCCAATATCCCCAGACTAGTTTCTGGCTTGTGGACTTCATCAGTGAGTAGCCTTGGATCTGAGAGCACTGCACCTAGATCTTAGGATCTAATGCAACCCTCCAGCACCCACCTTTTAACTCTATTTAACTACCAAAGTATGAGAATGAAATTGAAAACACTATTAATATTTTCAATCCAAGCTCAATAGCTTATATAGTCATATGGGTCTGAACTCAATTCAGTACCCATACATTTTGGTGTCTTTGGCTCTTTAACAACCATAGCCACCACTATCCTATTAGGCAGGAATGGTGTTAAACCACTAAACATCACAAGATGGCACTGCTATATGGAGAGTTTTGCTTTGTTTTGGACTGTTTAATAACAATTATTGTGCTAGTATGAGATAGTGATCATGTGATGTTTAGTGGTCTAACACCAATCCTGCCTAATAGGATAGTGGTGGCTATGGTTGTTAAAGAGCCAAAGACACCAAAATGTATGGGTACTGAATTGAGTTCAGACCCATATGACTATATAAGCTATTGAGCTTGGATTGAAAATATTAATAGTGTTTTCAATTTCATTCTCATAGTTTTGTAGTTAAATAGAGTTAAAAGGTGGGTGCTGGAGGGTTGCATTAGATCCTAAGATCTAGGTGCAGTGCTCTCAGATCCAAGACTCCTCACTGATGAAGGCCACAAGCCAGAAACTAGTCTGGGAATATTGGATGAATAGGCACTAGATAGGGATTTTATGCACAAGCCTTCTGGCATCCATTGATTGCTCTTGTTAGCACAAGATGGCACTACTATATGGAGAGTTTTGCTTTGTTTATGTGTGGTGAACTGAGTTCAGATATACATGACTATACAAGCTAACGTGCTTGAATTAAAAACATTATTGTTTTCAATTTAATATGGCAAAATGTGGCTGCCTGAGGGTTGCATTGGATCTTAAGATGTAGGTGCAGTGCTCTCAGATTCAAGGCTTTTCACTGATAAAAGCCATGAGCTAAAAACTAATCAGAGGATATTGGATGAGTAGACACTAGATAGGAGGGATTTTATGCACAAACCTTCCTGCATCTACCAATTACCCTGACTTGCACTGAGTGGCACTACTGTATGGAGAATTTTGACTCTGTGTAAACAGCTTGTGTAAGCATAAAGAATAGTGTTCATGTGAAGTTTAGTGGTTACATATATCAATGATTATTATTAATGATTTATTCAACTAGAGTTATTCTTATTGCATGCACAAAACTTTAAATCGCAATTTAAAATTAATATATCTATTTTTTAATTAGGAATAAACATTGGTTTTAATTATAGAATTATATACTTTTATTCTCATTAATAATGTAATAAATATAATGAAAGGTTTGTAATCAATTTGGAGAAGAAGAAAAATTGCATAAAATAATAAGAAAAAATAAATTAAAAAAAGGAAATTTTATTAAAAAAGAAAGTAATTTGCTTAATAGATAAAATGCTATTGTGAAAATTCAGGAATCATGGAAGATAACATGAAATAGTGCAATATAGGAGTTAATGTATCTACTTTATATTTGTACGCAGTTGTTAATGATCATATAGCTATATTTTGTAGAAAATATATTAGGCTTTAGTAACTCAAGAGCTATAAATTATGAAGCTAAGTTTTACTTCAGAGAAAAAACAATAATCAAATGTAAATATATATCTAGTTTAAAAAGCAATAAAAAAGATCGCTAATAATTAATGGAAACGTAAACGCAAATAGAGATGTAAATTGTAAAAAGTAATAAAAAATAAATTCTGTAAAAATAAAGGAAACTTTATTTTGATAATTTGATTTTAAGTCTAATTCAACGATGAAAGATTCAGACGGTTGTGGGTTTACCTCCCGGCCGATGCTATGACATATGAAAAAAAAAAGATTGGTTTGCAGATAAATTAGACAAACAGATAAAGATTGTAACTTAAAAGCATTCTATAAAAGATTGCCGAAAGATAATGCAAATGAGATTTTTCAAGGCTGGATATAATTCGTGGATTTAAAATACCAAGAAAACTGTGTATTGTTAAAATCGAACCATTAAACTATTTTAGTATAAAACAAATGGAATAAATATTTGAAGTTAATTACTGAGGAATGCGAACAGACGTAATTTAAAACCATATCCTTATCATCCTTGTAAAAATGGATTTACTTTTACATTGAAATGATAGGAATTTATTAAAGAATTCAAGCAAGGACAAAACAATATAAATAGTATGCGCAACAAAAGAGTACCATCGCCAGCATTCCTTCGTACATCGCTGCTGTTGTGTGTTGTTGTCGTAAGGACTTTTGAGAAAAGCTGAGGGAGAAGTGCCTTAAAACTTTTCTGCAATGATGGAAGTGTCACAGAGCCTGTTCCTCTGAAGGTGAAAGAAAGCCGGTTAGGAAAAATGTTTGCAGACATTATCGGTCTTTTTATGATTTGTGTACACCTGAGAAGGCCCAATTAGGATTGTGTTTTAAGTACTGCGAGTATAAACTTTTAGTATTCACTTGGGTCCACCACTATTGTAGTTTTTGGTGGTGATTTGAAGATTTAGAACTTTAAATCAAGGACTAATTGTTAATGTGTATATAAAGTAACTATGGATCATTATTTAGTAAAATCTTAATTAATGTGTGTATATATATAATATGTAAATAAATGTATTTATTTTTATTTAATAATGTTTTGGGTAATTAATAATTTTGTGATAATTGTTGATAGTCAACTTCATAGCTTAATACACAACACATATGTTAGTAATTGAAATTGCTTTTGCAAATTAATTACTATTTAATGTCTAAAAATTAAATCTGACTACAATTCATTCATTCATTTATTCACTTCAAACACGCAGTATATTGTATAATGCTAACTAGCGTTTACTGCATATAAACAATCAATAGTATTTATGAATGATTCCATGCATGTTTTCAAATCGTATAAATAATTGCTTAATAATATATTTTTTAAATAGATATACAGTCCTATTAGGAGAAATGATAAGGGGGAGAGGGAAGAGATTGTAAAATTTTAAGATTCATTTTAATCATTAAATGACTTGCCAGTGAAAATAAATAAGTTTTTAGTAGTAAAATTACTATCAATCATTGCTTATTTGTTGATTGTATTTGATGTACCCAGAGTTGGGTGTAAATAATTTTATTATTTATTAAATTTTCATTATTTAAATAGACGGGAGTCTTGTGTTCCAATTTGAACTATGTTGCTGAAATATACACAAATAGCAAAAAAAAAATGATTGATGTAAAGCTGTGCATGTTTCATATAAAGAATGAAAGAAAAGAAGGTTTAATATGATATGAACAACGTAATGAAAGAAAAGGTTTAATATGATATGAATAACGTAATGAAAGAAAAGAAGATTAATATGATATGAATAATGTAATGAAGGTATTATGCTCAATATATATTAACTAAAAATGATGCAGGAAATCATATATAGAAAAGCCAAATGAGAAAGCAGTTCAACTTTTGTTTGTTAATGTAAATAATTATTGCCCATGAAAAGCGCTCACATACAGACCATTCACTCCCAGGTATATATACATACATATATATTTATACCCTCTTTCTTTTGAATTCTGATAATCTGAAGTTACTACTTAATTATACCTAACAAACGAAATAATATATTATAAAACACCACTAAAATTAACTCAACAATTTTCAAAATTTTAATATATTAGTATATTAAAAACTGTAGAGTTAATATATTTTAAATATGTACACACATATTCCAACACATTTACGCTGAGAACAATGTACTTTTTCACATTGATCTCTGTTGAAAACATTTTAATATTCTGATTCATGTGTTGTAGTAGAGTTTTTTTAATGCAATAAATTATATATTAAATTATAAAAATATTTATTTTCAAGTTTGAATTAAAATTTGTCACAATATTTATCAATAAATTTAAAATGTTATTTTACCACATTCTAAGCAGTATTTATGATGATTTTATATGCTATATATGACTGTCAATTATTTTTTTATAATAATTTTTTATATTTTGTTTATAAAAGTTATAGAATTATGACTTTTTAAATTTTATTTTCAATTTTTATTATCATTATTTCTATTACATGCCTGATGTATTCTTAGTAACATATGTGACTATTTTGTTGAATGACATTTTGTAACCTGTAACTAACTCAACTCTAAAATTTTATAAAGAGTATACAAAAACTCAAAAATAAAATGAATATAATAAATTATATAACAATTATTATAGTTATGTATAGGTTATATATATATAGTGACCTTCCCACTAATCTAACTAGTCATAAATAAATTGAGCCCCAAAGTTGATGCATCATAATCCACCTCTGTGACCTTCTCTTATGATCATCAACTAATCTAGACTCATGTTTGGTGCTATAATCCACCTTTATGATCTGCCCTTTGAATGCTGGAATCATATATATGAATCTGGCCACACATTTTCATGGCACCAAATCCACCTTTTGTAAAGAAACAAAAAGGTTAAACTAATGAAGCATAAAGAAACAAAAAGGTTAAACTAATGAAATGATTCCTGTATTGAATAAAACTAGCATGAAACTATAGATCTAAAGAAGATCACAAGGTGATTAATAAAGATAATAACTTCTGGTCAAACCAGCTTTAAAATCCCCACAAACAAAATGTGATGAGTTAAATTTGATATTCAGCAAACTAATAAATAACTAATAATTCTATCTCTGGAATGATTATGAAATTAAACTTGTAAATGAAATGATAAGTAAATTATGATATAGATGATTAAATGCATGCTGAAAAGGAGTAATAATTAAATAGTAGAATGAAATAAGTCTAAGAATGAAGAGAAAATAATGAAAATGTATGAGAATAATGAATGATTAGGGTAATGATAGAAGAAGAGTTAATGAATAGTTAAGATGATAAAGAATAAAAGTTAATGTATGATTAATTAATTATGATAATGAATTAATGTCAAATGAGAATGAATAAATAAAGGAATGTGAACAATGTTGATGATGGAGACTGAAATCTTAGATTATAAACTAATATTGTATTAAATGGTAAGAAGATAAGCTAAATAAAATTAGGGATTCCAAGCTTGGCACAACCAGAATATTTATCATAAAGTTAAAACAAGTTATACATTTTATGACATAAGAAGTAATTTACATCTTAAAGTTTTGTTGACTTTAATAAAACAGTGAAAGTAATCTATTTCAAGTCCAACTATAATAAATAACTAGCTATCAAATTTACTACAAGTTCAAATTCTACCTTGAAACTTAACAACTAATTCTTCTCAGGGTTCAAACACTCAAAGATCATTATACAAAATATACTTGGGTCAGTGAGAGGGATTTTACCACTACCCAAATAGAATGCACAAAACAGCTCTCAATATAAACTCATATTAACAACTATATTTAGCAGTTACACATAAACTTTATGAACTCAATAACTCTTATAACTTTAATATTTAAGAAATAGGAATAACTTTTTAATAAATAAACACAATGACTTACCAAATTCCTTTTCTCAAATAATAATAAACCATGTGATCAAGATCAGTGAACAATAGCTCCGTGTGTTCAACTAAACTGATTAAATCAATATTATGTTTATCTTTTAATATATTTCTTAAAATAATATGTACTCTAAGTTATTAACATTTTGATTATTGTGTGATGATGCATTAGATGTACTCTTAAGTGATAGGGCTTAACAAAATTATTTTGATATATTAACCAATAGTTAAATGTACTATATTGGTTGATGATGATTTCAATATATAATCTTCTGATATGTCGATAGCAATAACAATAATAGTGTGTATGGTGATTAGCAATAAGACTACAGACAACTAAATAAATTCTTAACACAACAAGATTTATTTACAATATTTACAAATTTTAATTCAGAGACATGGCAAGAAATAAAACCAATACATTGAATTAAACTCCAGGAGGGCAAACACTTGGTATCACATTGACTATATTCTTAGTCAATACGATCAACTTATACAATGAAATTCAAAGTATCACTTATTACTGTTTAGCCTATCTTAAAGAATAAGATAATGAAACCTTATTTAAGCTGAACTAGTACTTAAATTACAAAAACATCAGTGTATTTAGGACTTTAGGGTATGTACCAATTTTAAATCTAGAATTTGAAAGTTATAAAGTAGTGCATTATACTAAAGCCATTTCTTTTATCAGAATATCATAAGGGCAATTATCATATTCTGTGCAATTAATAATTTATTCTCTTTTAATATGAAAAGATTCATCATATTGATGTGGGAACAGACATCAAAAGTCAAATACACACATATATATATATATATATCACTAAAACATTACCTATGTCCACAACCTAATCATTGAATAGTTAACTGATCTTACCAATCCATTGGCAAATCACTACTTAATGAAGATAAATCCACACTGCCCACATGCATCTCTTGCTCTTACATCTATAAGTTCTACAATTACAAGTAGGTTTTGGGTTTGGTCTGTCTATAAATTGATGAAGATCCTACAACATCATAAAACACTATTATAATTAGGCAAACACTATAGCTAGATCAGTGTTCCTTAATCTAACATCATCTTATCCTTGCTATTGGATTTTGAAATACTGAACTTCACCATACATGGTGGAAAACTAACTCTCTAACCTCATGAGGGATTAAACAATAAAAAGAGAGGATATATAAAACAACATGATAGTTGTATAATAATATGGCTAATTCTAATACCTCTCTATAGGAATACACATGTGGGCTTAGCACTTCATGGAAAATAGAATTCAAACCATGGATATCCTTTCTTTTAGGATTAATTATGCTAACTATGCATTCATTCTTACTCCCCCCCTACCATACTATCCTCTCATGGAATCAGCAATGGGTGATTCTCCATCAGCCCATGCTCAATATTAATATTAATCTATTTGATGCCATTATATGTAGCATATCCCTAGCAGCTAAAAGCTATCACAAATCCTTCTCAATACTATAGCAAGGTAAAACAACACCAACAATAAAAGTGGAAATATAAATATTCCATTTCACAATGCAGAAACTATGAATGTATTAATAGACCAACCAAAATATATGTCAAATGAATCATTAATTATTTTAAAATAACCAACTATACTTTTGTTATAGCAAGTACTATGCATGTAAACAATAAAGATCAACCTGCATTTGTATTCAAAGTGGACATGTTCATTTCTATGCAAAATTAAGAAATGAAAAACTTAGATTAACTTTTTTCCTTTTTATATAAGAAAATAATTGGGTCATTATAGTATATCTTTGACAAAATTTAAGTCTGTATGTTCACCCTTTACTAAAATCGGTTTTAAAATGCAAGAGATAAATACTTCTCTCTCTCTTCAGATAAATGACATTTAATATTAGGTTTTCCCTTACTTGGGAAAATAGCAAAAAAAAATGTGTGTAATAATAAATGTATGTATCTTTATACATTTTTATATCCCTTTGACTAAATA
This sequence comes from Epiperipatus broadwayi, assembly GCA_028023455.1. Lineage (NCBI taxonomy): Eukaryota > Metazoa > Onychophora > Udeonychophora > Euonychophora > Peripatidae > Epiperipatus > Epiperipatus broadwayi. Next base: position 749,452 of record JAQFVV010000175.1, read on the forward strand.
TATTTTAGACGATATACCACAATAAACATATATATATAAAAATTCCCTTATGTCACATGAAGTAAGTATTATAAACTAACATAGCAAAAAAAAAAAAAAATAAATGAACATTTTTTTCCATTAGATTTTATCCTATCAATGAAAGTCCATTTCATCCTTGTGAGCTAAAATGATAATAACTGATATTATGATGAATAAACATTCCCAAATAATACATATCTATATTTTTATTTTCCTGTTCGATGCTAATATAACAAGGCAATATTCAAATATTTTCAAGTGTATCACAATTAAAATCAGTTTATCCACATTTTAATCCAGATAATTTTCCTTGAAAATGACTTTAAAGTTTCATTACAATTGATATATTCAACTTTTTAACATTATTTATTGATTCTGTTCTTTCCTCCGTGGTAAATGTCTGTAACAACTTTAAGTAATTTGGACATTTTTCAAACATTTTATAAAATCCTATTTACACATGTTGCACAGTAAACTTTTAAAAGTAAATATTTATTTTTATTACATTTCCATTGACAAAATAATAACTGTTTAGAAATACTAAGAATAATTTATCCAATTATAAATATGATCTCCTTAGCATTTTAATTAATCTGTAATCTTTCATTTCTATCATTACACAAGTTCGTGCTAAAACGACCTGCAAGATGAGTTTTTATTTATGAAGAATGAATAGAGAACAAAATTACATAATCTTCTTTTGACTTTATTAAAATTATATGATATAAAAATGACTTTTGAGTTTGTTTATAATATCTTCTGAAATCTTTCTTTAAAATTATTTTGAATTATTTTATTGAAATTATCATTTATAAGTAAGCATATTTTTCTACTTAATAATAAATATAGCTCGAAAATCAACATTGTCAACTTTTCTTTTTAAGTCCAAATAATTTATGCATCATTTTAAAATCTGAAAATTAACCAATATCATTAAAATAAAAATAATTCCTTACATTTTCTTGAATTGTTCTGGGTTTGAAGTAACTTATTATCCAGATAGTAACCATTTCTTCTTTTGCAGTATGACTTTCAGGAACCATCAATCGACAGAAAACAGTGTTGAAATTATAGCAAGATTTTTAGAGTTCTGTTCAATCATTTTAAATAACAATATCCTATAATCCTTATTCAATTAAATTCCAAATTTTTCTGATTTTTCAGCTTTTTCTTCCTTATTTTATAAGAGTAAAATTGAACTTTGTTTTAACATATATAGTTTTTATTACAAAGCATTGTGGTAACAAATGGACCAATAACCTTAGTGTGAATATATTAATATTACCCTAACTACCTTTGTTTTTAATAACTACCCATAAAATCAAGATTGTTTTCAATACACTACAAAAAAAATATGTTTAAGAATTAACTACAATGATTAATTTTACAAGATTTACAAATTTAATTAATTTATTTATTTCAATTGCTATTCAGCAATAATAAAATAGCAATATATTTATCTCTCAATTAATAACAATACTTTTAAATTGTTATTATATCCCTAATTAAAGCCTATACTGGGTTTGAAACCTCTTCTCCACTCAAGCAGATTTCCTAGTGCATCCAGAACAGTCTTTATTGAAAGCCACTTGTTAAGATTTTAATGCCAAATATTTTTTTATGATTTAAAATTTTGGATTATTTAATACAGGGACCTAAATAAAAGGTCATTAGAAACCAGTCACCACCTAAACATACCAATGTAGATAGTAATCAATATTTCTCACTGTTGTCAAGGCAACCTCTCTCCTTTTAATAGCAAGAGTGGATTTCCACTCTCAAGATGGATTTCCACTCTTGCTATTAAAAGGAGAGAGGTTGCTTTGACAACAGTGAGAAATATTGATTACTATCTATATTGGTATGTTTAAATGGTGACTGGTTTCTAAGATTACATATTATCTCATTTAGCTTTAAGCATTATTTCACTTGTATATATATATATATATATTGTACCGGTCAGTTTTGTATGTTCACATAACAAGATCTAGCATCTAGGCAAAAGTACCTCGAATCCAATCATGCGCAAGATACATAAGTCAGGAACATTCATGAATTCTGCCCTGTTTGCCTATTTCCCAGATCTAACAACTGATGAGCAACAATCCTGATGATATTGATCTAATTTCCTCCTTCACCACTGGCATTGCACATCGGAGACACAACAAGACTCTCTAAGCTATTTTAATGATAGACTAACTTAAACTGAACTATAATTCAGGAGCAATGAAGGCTCATGACCTTGAATATTAATTATGTATTTTAGCGGAGATTATCTAGTCATCATGAGCATAACTTATGAGTTAATATTAACTTAAATAACAGAAAGCAATGATTCGAAAATGTATGATATATATGTTTTAATATTTATTATATTCATAAAACATAAATCAATGTGTCTGATTATTTGTCAGACACCAGCCTCGTAAATATTATATATTAGTTGATTTTAAGAACTAAGATTGTCTCTAATTTATAAATCAAAAATCAGATTTTACAATAATTTTGCTTATATTTGCGGCTATGCCAATAATAAATACCTTACAGAATGAGCGCTATTAGGAACGTACTATGGAAATACTATTCCACCTCCAGAGAAAACGAAAATAGCATTTAACCGGCTTGAAATAAAATAATTATTTAACAAGAAATATTATTATTTGTATAGAATATAATTATCAAATTGGTTTATAAAATGGCAGACGTGTGGATGGCTAATGAATATTTATATTAATAACACTCAGTTCATCACAATGACGCGCATCTTAAATAGAGGACATAGATGTCTGTTTAGCAAAATCACAACATTACGGCTTATGGATGTTCATGGGTTTACTAGAAATATAATGAAAGGCGGTACATGCATGGCAGCAGATTTGTGTGGTCCAGTTATTGATCCTGGTGTGTGCTTCATGAAAATCATTGGACGAGAATTACCGATTTACTCTGCAAACGTTGGCAGGATCGTGGTCGGCAATGCATTTATCGGGTTGGTTTTTCCAGATCGCTCCCCATATAAAGCATGCACATACAACTAAATATGTCCCCAGGGTGGTTTTACAGCTTGGTTCATGGACATTGAGAATGACGATGGGGCTTGACTTTGCGAATACCTCAATATAAGAGAGAAGCACGAATATATAGATGAAACAAAGTGGCCTATATGCATGCAATGCTTGAGAATAATGAAATAGATAGATTTGTAGACTATCTTACTTATTTAATACCCATAAATTAAGAATACCCTGCGTAATGGTATGATCTTATCACTAAACAAGCATGGATGATAAATTTAACTAAATATAGAAATTTAAGATATAAAGATTCCCCTCCCTTTTATTTTAAGTTATTCATAACTACCCACATGTTTAATAAATAGCAATCTCGGTCAATAAATGCTGTTATGAAAATAAATAAGTTGATACATAAATAAATGGATGGTGGTAATAGTTGGGAGAAACTATAGGTTTTATATATATATATAAGGTACATTAATATTAAGAGTAGCGCATTACTATTATTTAGAAAGAAAAATAAATATTTTTAGGAAAACAGATGTTGATCTGTTTTCTATAGCAAATTTTATAATTTAATGAATTTGTTTTTCCAAATCATGAACACCTGCATAAGTTGAATAAGGCTTGTTTTAATTAATTTACATTCTTAATTACCCCGTAAGTAAAAGGTAGAAAGAAATAGAAATAAAATATATGTTCGCGATTTTGGAAATATTATTGGCATTTAAAAAAAACATAAATACATAAATATATTAAACCAGAGTTATTTGCTGCATGGAAATAAAAGAAAAGAAAACATTTCAAGTAGAGGCTTAATGATAGGATAAGTTATATAGAGTTATATTACAGAAAGTTACATAATATAAAAATGTTAAACATAATATTAGAACAGAGTATCAGGATTTTAAAGAAGGCTGAATTTGATAATCAAGAGTGGCTAAAGTACTTTTACCTTGATATATGGAGTAGCAGTCCACGATACGAATAATGTTCATCAGCATTAGTGCACTAGATCTAGGGTTTAAATATGGCATGATAGGTAGCATTTACTTTATTGGCAGATATTTAGAGTTCATAAGTATGGGATCCAGAGCTAGGTTATGGGAAAAGCATATTGGAATGGAGGGGAAGGTGAAATTTCCCCTACTCACGGCACATTGGATAAGATTTCAAACTGATGTGGATTTGGTTTAGCATCATGAATTTTATGGTTGTCTCCCTTTTCTTGGATTCAAATCCAGCAGTATTTATACTCTTATTTTGGTGATGTAGCATAGCAACTACTGCTGTACCTGAGGCATTTTAAGCACTTAAGCACAGCTAAAATCGGCTGACCGGATCTTCTTTATCTTGTAAGACTTTTGAAACAATGCAATTCTGTTATCAGTTTCTCAAACGATTGTTTTAAAATAAGTCTTATGATTTTAAAACAAGTTGGCATGGACAAAATTTGCACTAATGGATTTATTTTACTATTACAAAATTGTAATCTTTTACTTTTTTACTAATGGGCTTTTCCGGGTAATTGTTTTCGAGAAACTTTTTAAAAGAATTGCATCATTTCTGACTGCTAAATTAAATATGAAAAATAATAAGTTTCATATATGATTTTAAATACAATTTATATATAATATAATTTTTATGATTTTGCAGCAATCTCCTACACTGAAAATATATATATTTATCCATTACACATGCATACACATGAAAATGATATTAATTATTTATTTATTAAATGGTTTTAGATTAAGATATAAAATATCTACATTATTTATGTTAAAATAATAAAGCAAAAGAAATATACATATTAATATATATATATATGTGTGTATAAGGATGGGTTTGAACATGGTTAGATAGCAGGAGATTGAATGTGGGCTGTGAAGCAGGATCTGAGCATCAGATCATCTGCTTCAATATGTATATATATATGCATTGTTATGAATATGATATCATGACCAAGATATTGAAAGCAGCTTAGCATAAGATTATAATAAACTTTTACACAAACTTTTTTTATTTAGCACTTCTAGCACTTATAATTAAATAACAATTATTATATAAATATATATAAGCACTAAATAAGCCTATCAGTAAATCCATGATATATATTGCATTAATATATATTATTTAAATTATCTGTTATACAAAAGAATATAAATAAATAAAAAAACATCAAATTTATAAAGGTATCTTATTTTGCAATATGGCAGCAGCTATTTTCTTCATGAAGCATCGTATACAATCATGTTTAAAAAACATTCAACATTCATAAATTTAATATATTTTACTTTGTAACAGTAGTCAATTTTACATCTCATAGTTCCATATGCAATCCTGTTTATTAATAACATTTCTTCAGCTTATGGTTTTTTATTCCTTACCTTTATTATCTTTTTCATGTTTAATTGGGAGAATACTTTATATTACATAAGTTTTTTAAACATAATGATAAAAGTATTACAAAATTTTAAAACTATTCATAAATTCAATAATAACTTAGACACATTAAAACAATTAAAGAAGATATAGTTGACTGATAATGAAGCTGCTATTACACTTCCATAAAAAATATTGAAAAATAGAATATTGCTCAGAGTGTATAAAACTGCAATGAAAATTGGTACTTTGCTATTCGTGTTATATATATATATATTGTGACCTTCTGGTTTGGCACCAGAAATATTAATTGTAATTGTGTAATATTATATCAGTAACATCTGATATCATCTTATTTTTTTAAAAAAATAAAATAACGTGAAATTTTTAAAATTTTTTTGTTAATGACTTAAAACTATGATTAGAAGTACTTGTAGATGTAATCTAAAAGATTATTAGATGTTTAGTATCTTACTTTATAGTATAATCAATGATAGAATAGGGGGTGGCTTGTCACAAAAGTAGTCAGTCTAGTTTGAGTTAATTCTAATTTGTTTTATTTGTCTACAAAATAGTGTTAAAATTTGTTTGAATGATTCTCTAGTTCATTTGCTTTTAATATTTTAATCTATAGTATAAACTGTGAAATATGTTTAACTCATCATCATTAAAATTGTCATTTTAGTCATATCAGTTTAGTATCTGTTGTACCTTATTTGTAAATATTCAGGTATGTCTGTATCATTGTTCAACTTTATTTTTCATTCATATGCTTCATTAAACCATCAAAAATCATATCTCATATCCAAATATTTAATTTCATAACTAATAGTGTTCAAAACCAGCTTAATTATATTTTAAATAAATTCATGGATCACTGGACTTGTGAAATTATCCTATAAAATATTTTATTTGTTAAAACAATTGTCATTAATTTTATTCTGTTACTTTAAAAATACAGAATATTCTATTCTTAGTTCAATTTAATATTTAATATTTTTTATTTGACAGACAAAATAGTTTTTTCTCCCTCTTTCTTTTTTTTTCAAGACAAGAGCATTTCTTGCATAAAAATCTCATTAAATATTTTAGTGCAAGGGAAGGAGTAGTTCTCTGTCTGGTGACCTTTGAACTTTCAAATAACCTTGGATTATTGGAAGAATAAGATGCTTAGGTAATGTTTTAAAATCTATAAAAGGTTGATTACAATTCTATAAGGGACTGCTGACAAATTTTCTACTACTGATTCATCTCCAATTGACTTTTTAAACAAAGTTTAATAGTACAATTTTGTTTGTTATAAGCTAATTCTTCCAAGATTCAAGTTGAAAGTTAAGTGTTATTGGTTTCTAAATATAAGGACATGAATGACCGTAGAGGTATATCAACTTTATTCTTAAGCTAACTATTTAATTCTCAAACCATTATTTAAAATGCATATGTGTGTCTATACTATATATTATTTAAATTTAATTGACAATACTGAAGAATGGAAATGCGTAATAGTATTTTAAATTTGCTTTATTTAAACTTTAATCTTAATTGTAAGAAAGAAAGAATAATGTTTGTTTATTTTTCAAGATTATTTTTCCTAAATTTTAATTATAATATTAATGGAGCAACTGAAGCATGTGTACACTATGTTTATTGTGTTGGAAAATGTGCGAACTCTTTACTAAACATATCAAGAACTCTTAATTATAAATTTGTGCTAGTTATAAAAGAAGAAGGTTGAGAAGGATGTGTATGAATCATTTATTTTTATTGTCATTATTATTGGAACATTTTCTTGATTATTTCTGTTTGTGCCTATTTTTAAAAAAATAAGATTAAATGTGCAATTTAAGGTATTGTTTAATATTTATCTATTTTTTCCCCAATTACTGTGAGAAATGAATTTATAAAAATAAATAAAATTGAATATGATTTTACTTTATTAATTGTTCTCCTCATTTGTGGTGGAATTTCTTTATATAGAATATTGCCAACCAACTCATGGAAATTTAAGTAGATATTGTCAGTTAAATAATTATATGTGTTTATGAATGGCTCTAAAAATATAAAATAAATGCTTGAATATATCCCATGAATGAAATATGAATTATTACTTTATTGGCATCATGATAAAATGTTTATTGCTTAATAAAAAATTCTCTTATATAATGTTAACAGCGATTTATTAGCTTTGCTAAGAACATTGAATACGCTATTCTGGATCCCAAAATAATGTTATTTGTTTTCCTGCAGGAATGTGTTATGTGTTCATTAGTATTTATCTTTGTGCTAATAATTATTATTATTATTTAAGATATGACCAAGGGATGTCATTTATAAACTATAAATAAACTTTTCATTTATCAACCAAGAAAAGAAGAAAAAAAAAGAACTTTAGTAATTATTATTAATTGTTATTATTTTAATAGACAGATAGCTTAAAGATTGTTTTATTATTTTATTATTATTGTTTTCTACAAGAACATCTCATTAAATGTATAATATGAAGGAAATATTATGCAAGGTATTTATTATTATTTTAGTATAAGTTTTATCATGTGTTCGTATTATAAACATATGTGTGTGGTAAAGAGGGAGATGTCCATTTAATGTTAAAAGGGGTTAATAACTCTTTTAAAAAAAAGCTCATTATATAAATTTTTATAGTATATCTGAGTTTTTCAATAGATTAGAAAATAATTGTTTTCAATAATTATTTAACCTAGAATATAAAGATTTATTATTTATCTAAGCCAAACTTTTACTTTAAATTTGTGCTAATGCAAATGCACTATAAAAAGATTATTTTGTCTTACCTTGCCAATAGAAATTATTTTGCCTTGCTTTTCAATCATCATTAGTATGTTTCCAAGTCATAAATATTATATTTATCAGATATGAAATATTTATCCATTATTGCTTTTTCAGTTATAATTGATATTTATACAGTAGTTCTTTGCCTATTGGGATTTTAATTGTCTGTGTATTATTATGCTTGTATATGTGTGTATATTATTAAATTCAACTATAATAATGTGTAAATTGAAAGTAAAAATGATATAAAGTCTATCGGTTTCGGAGGATGAGAATGGGTCAATTGATTTGGAAAGATTAAAAATTTACTTAAGTATAATTTTTGTTTTTTATTACACTTGAAAAGAAAAGTATCTAGTGGCTATGTAGAGTGACGTTAGTGATATTTTATAGTATTTTATGGGATTGAGTAATCTCTCCCCTTTTGTTATTTGAATATTTGACATGGGTAGATTGCATATTATATTGTATGGGATAGAGTAAACTCTCCCTTTTTGTTTATTGAAGTATTTGATAGGAGTAGATTGAATCCTCCAGTTTTGATAGTTGTATTTATAAATTAGAGTATATGAAGCCAAGTATTTTATCTCCCTGATTATTTTGGTGATGAGATTTGTTCACACCAGTTTATTTAGTCTCAGAAGTTAGACTTGGGAGTTGTTGTATTGTTATTTATATGATTAGAATTGTGAAAATCTTTTATCCCCATGTGCCTATGGAATGTATTTCCATCTTATACTTATAGCCAAGTGCTAGATAATTTATTGATAAAAAAGAAGAATAAAAGCAGAATTGATTTTCTCACAAAACAGCTGTAGTAAAGTTAGTGATTAAAGCTTGATTGTCCATTGTCCTCATCCGTATTATGATTTATTACAAGTTTATAAGTAAACCGATTGGATTGATTAGTGTTAATTATTTATTTTATGACACACAGCATAATACAGACACATGCATAAAGTATTAATTTAAAAGATATGGAAAAATCCATCATTAAATATAACTTTAATTATTATTTCAAATCATGTTGTATTTATCATTTAAGTTTCATATCATCAATTTTCATAATATTCAATCATCATTTGAGTAAGCAAGCAAAAGAGGACAAAACATAGTTAATTAGTAGAATTATTTATTTCTATTTTGGCAAAATAAAACATAGTTAATTAATAGAATTCTTTACTTCATTTTTGCAAGGACAGAATATATTTAATTAATGGAGTTATTTATTTCCATTTTGCAAAGTATAGTTTGATATTATTCTTATTTTATACCTGTTATTAGATTCAAACCCCTTTATTTTTAGTTAATGTGCATTTGAAGTAAAATGCCAAAAATTTTAGTTTTATGTTATAATTTAATATAAATATTTACCCATATGTTATTTATCATAGACTTATCAACTAATTGATAATTTGAGAGTGCTAAAAATAAGATGTCAAATATAAAGTAAATTTTATAGTTATTGGTTGAAGTTTAGGGCTATATTACCTCAGTTCCATATGTTTATCAGAAGCGACTGATAACTTAAAACCATTTTGCAATAAAATGTAAAGATTTTATTTTGGTTTATTACTTAGTATTTAAAATACAATGTGTTCCATAAGTCTATCAGGATGCTTTGATAGATGAAATGTGTCAGATTAGAAATTAGAAGATTATATTGTGTTATCTGTTCTTATATAAATTTTTCAATCATTGATGTTAAATACATCCAAAACTTGTACCTGTACCAATTATAAAAAAATTAATGTTTGCTTAATTATTTTTTAATAAATATTTTATTATTCAAAATTGGATTCAGAATTCTTCTTTAACATACATTTGTATTTCATATTTTCACACATGCTCACACATTTACTTTATCTAATATGATATGACTGTATTTTATTTAATTTAATGATGAACATATTCAGACATGATGATGTTGATTTTCTTGATCCGAACACTGTATGAAATGTTAATAATTTACTGATTTTCTAAAAGTTTTATCATTCAGATGTTGTTTAGATGATGAATTGAAATTAAAATGTACCCCATTTCTTTCATTATCTAAATGTCATTATTTAGTTAGGGTATTGCTTAATTTACATCATTACTTTCATAATAGTAAATAGTAGTTGTTGACAAGTGTAGATTTAAGATTAAGTCATGCAATAAATAAATTCCCTGAAATATTCAATTATTAATTTAGAGTAAATATTAATTTAATTGACTAGTTTAGATTAGTGTATAATTAAAAGTTCAGTAATGTTAGGTTTATTTTATATTTAATTCCAACTTATTCCACAGTATAGTTACTAAACAGTACATTTTATTTATTAATTTAATTTTGTAATATGGTAGAGGTTGTTCAATGCATGTGGATGATGGGAGGAGAAGTATAGACTATAACTTGTTAATTTTAGATGGTAGAATTTTACCAATTTAATTCTTATTTATTTTAGAATTTGAGAGATGTTTTATTTCCTATTAATTATAATATTTCCTCCCACATCTAATGTACATTTTACACCTCATAGACCTCTGTATCCCTCAACTGAGCTAAGCTAAGGCAAAACTTTGTTTAAGAGCCTCATAAATAATTTTAGGATAAAGTTAGATCAATAGTTTATTTTATGATGCATAGAATTGGCACCCTTGAGTATTTGTTAGTGATGGGGATCGGTGATGAGGGGTTACAATATATATATATGTTGATACGAAGATTTTTATGAGTTGCATATATATAAAAGACATATTTTGCATATATATAAAAGACATTTTGTGGGTTCATCCATGTTAAAAAATTTAAATATTGATATACTGATGTTTCGATTTGATCATGCCTTGTTTGATCAAGTTGAAACATTGGTATATCACTATTAAAATTTTTTAATACGGATAAACCCGCAAAATATGTCTTATATATATATGTAAAGATATGGTACAGTAAATTTTATTCCTTTTATTTTTTGACTGAATAAGAATAAGCGAATATATATAATAAATATACATGTAAATGTGCCATCTCAAATAATTATTAATAACAACAGTATTACATTTTAATTTTATTTCTACTAAAATCTTAATTTATATATGCATAGTAAACATATAAAAACCATCTGTGCTACATATGTATGATCATTTTTAAAAATGCTTTTCATTTGTAGTTTAATAAACAATATGTATGATATTCTAATCATAACTTATTATTAAAATTTGTGCTATTATATCTAATATATAAATGACTGGTGCTTGAAGTAAAATATACTTTACTTAGTTAGTTAAGCATTTACCTGTTTACATTTAATTTTTTTTTCAACCACACTCAGTGAGATTTGAATAGTTCAACATTTTAAATTTATTGTTTAAAACTTTTATTTAATATTATGAATCCATAATTTGGGCTTTACTTGTTACAAATTTAAGATTACAAACAACAAAAAATTCTAAAAATTCATATTTGAATTTTCCAAATATAAAAAATAAAAATAAAAATGCATATGTTATCCAGAACAATAGCTTTATTTTTATAGATTTTTTTTGTTGTTATGCTACTATAAAAAGTAAATAACAATTCCAATTTTTAAATATAAATAAATTATTATAAAGACATAACAAATCTATAAAATATTTGTCTGAAATCTGAATAAATTATTTTAAAGATATAAAAAATCTATAAAGTATTTGTCTGAAATCAATAATTGCATATATATTTATTAAATCATCATAAAAATTTAGAATTATCACTGTTTGACAGAATATCAAAACCGTACTTTTTCTGCTACTGGTATAATGTAATTCTAGTGTTTTAACCTATATTTTTAAGTGTGAAACATATTTGGAAAAAAAATCTAGATGGGAATATAAACATATTGTATTTTAATAATTTTAATAAAAATATTTTGTAAAGATAATGACATAATTAAGTACATTACAAAATTATGCATTTTTTGACTGTCCCCAAAAATGGACTTCATGTTTTTTAATAGTCATGTTCAAAAAATCAACCAACTAGGATGCTATATTTAGTAAATTCCTCTTATTGATTTATTAGTTACTAAAAAATCTGAAGATGTCAGTATTTTGAGAAACCAGTTGAATTTGAGTTTTTATCACAAAATGAATATAGATAACATTTTGAAGCCATAGTAAGGTAGTGCCATCATAATACTCTGTAAAAAACCATATTAAAAGATAAACTATGATTGCCTTTATATGTGTATTAAAACAAATATAGTTTTTGAATCATTTTATAATTGTAGGTACTTGATGTTAATAATTATAGCACTGACACCAATTATATTTTACAAGCCTCTATTTGGAAATTATTCATGACTCAGTATATCTTTATATATATATATAGTAGTGGGTATGTACAAAGAGTGTCATGGTGTAGTAGTATTGAAACTGCCTATCCTGACATTGATACAAATTTAAACCCTATCAGGATCAATCTTAGAAAGATTTAAGATTTGAATTTATCTTGTAACTCTTTTTTTATATAGCTGGACTGTAGTCAGTCTAGGAAACCATTCAATCTTGTCCAACATATGGGAATCAACTAGTCATAGCTAGAGAGTAAAAGACAGTTATGGAAAAAATCCCAAATATTCATTTTTGTTGCAAACCTTGAGAATAATGACTTATTGTTCACAATTTTTCTATGATGAATAGAGATTTGTAAATGCCTTTTTCTACTAAGGCTACTTATGAACTATTTCATCTTCTATTCTTATGTATATTGTAACAAAACCCCCCACCCTATATATTTATTTTCACCTAACTCACCTTTAACCTTAAACATACATGCTTACATATGTATATTTAACCCAAATTATTATTGACTTAATCAATATTGACAATAATTTCTTACGAATTCATTTTCAGTAACTGTAATAGATTCCCAACACATACTTATGGTCACCCATAGGATTCCAAACACCAACCTTATACGAATATAAGAATTATACAAAGAGAATATATTACCAATGATATCCACTGTCTTAAGTAATGTAAGAGAGGTTTTGACTATCGGCTAGCTCAAACTCAGGTCGGGTGGCATCACGGCTGAGAGTAGACATGGCTGAGAGTAGACATGGATGAGAGTAAGAGTTTTACAACATATATAAAATACACATCAAGAAACATCACAACAAGACTTTACATACGATTTCATTACCAAAACAAATTTATTTAAGCTATTTCAAAAGACAATTATTATTCTTTTGATCACATAAGAAAAAAAAATATATAATTTAACCCTTAACTTTTGAAATAACTATAACTAGAACTCTGCCATTTTGATTCACACACACACAGCATTCTTTCCAATATTTACTATTATAAATAAGTCAGGTAGCAAAGGTTGATAGAAAGACTTTTCCCCATGTGACCTCAATACTAAGTGCAATATTAACCCTTAAACCGCTAATTTTATTATTGGTTGTATCAGATAAAAATCAAATCTTTTAATTGGCCAACTCACAAACTGAAGACAAAGCCTATTGTTAAAACATATTCGCCTATAATATTAAATTCAACTCAGATACGTTTATAAAAAGTTTTTTATTAATTTTTCAGGTTATGAAGAGAACGAAAGTTCTTTCAAAAATAAATTGCTATTTATTTATTCTAAAATATTCACTTTCGGCAACGTAAAAGCTATAATATAAACAAAAAGATCGACTTTTACATTATAGAAAAGTAAATATTTCTTTTTACTAAATCTTCAACATTTTTACAAAAATCTTCGATATTTTTCGAAAATAATTTTGTTTTTTTAGTATATTTTTTAAAAAACTAGTTTAATTTCTTAAATTATATATTTTTAAATACTTAAATTGCATTCGAAATGAAAATCTCAGCGTTTTTCTTTATTTTCTTTGATCAGGCAGTTTCTTTGTTCTTTCCAGCCAATCAGAATGTCTTTTTCAGCTGAGAGCTTGCTAAGAACCAATCACAAATAATGTTCTTTCTTTGTTTAGGTTTAAATGCGTTTTTTTTCTATTTTTTACTTGTAAAATAAATCGGAAGATGGCACCATCGTACAGAACTTTCAAAAACGCATTCAATACGTCTTTAACGAAAATTTTCGTATGAAAATGGGCTGAGTTAGAGTGATTTCAGATGTCGACGAGGAGCCTCGTCAGACGCGGGAAAAGGGTTAATGTCCGCAAATAAGAATTTAACAAAAGTTTTCTTTTTGTTTGTTAGTTGGATTCTCATGCACACCTAAGGAATCATTAATAATTCCTTTCTTATTAAAATCAATACATAAAGTTCTTTACCTTTATCTCCCCAGGGAATTTGTGGAAGAATATTTTATTTACTTCTAAGAGTTCCGATAATCGCAGGTAATGAAATATAGAATTCATTACAAGGTTTCCTGTTCTTTTTTTTCCTATATGGCCTTCGCTTGATGAGGCTCCGCTTTATGGCTCCAACGTTGGCAGTTGTTTTAATCCAGAGACATCTTATCATTGTTGAACATAGCAGCTGCAGTTCATTTGTGTCCGCCATTAGGTACATTTAAAATTTTTGAAATTGAATTAACGATTCCACTGTCAATGATTCAAGCTCTGCAGGGACAAGACCAGGAGCATTCTGAGTCTCTTTTTTTTTTATAGTCTCTTCCATTCATTCTAGAAGGTTCTCTCGATCCACTTTCTGTTTCCAATTGCTGCCTAACTAGATTTTAGTTGAGGTGTGAAAGCTTGTAAACAAAAGAAATTTCTAGGCTTTTATAACGTGAAATAAAACCTCATTTCTATCTCTTCAACTACCAAACCCATTTATACACATGTTTATCACACACACATATATATCATTTCAAAATGACAGAGCACCCCCCCCTTGTTCTGTGTATTTATGTAGCCACCACCATATAATAAAATTAACTATATATATATCATCTGCATATATGTAATGAACATCACCTGATATTATTCATGACTGGGTTCAAACCCATTCTGTCACTATACACCCACACACCATAAGTACAGTTCTATCAAACTTTAAAATGAAGTGCATTATTAAATAACTATAATGTAGTTATTATGGAAAATAACTATATGCAAAATTGTCTATGCTTAAAACCTGAAAAAAGTTAGCAATTTTTGCCTAGTGCACTTTTGACTAAGTTATTTTAGTCATAGTCATGGCATCTGAGAGGGAAGAAGATTGCCAGTTTTTAATTTAAAAAATTAGAACATTAATGCACTGTGAACAGTGCTAGTAATGACTTAAGGTTTTTAAACTTCTTATGAACTCCAGAACAATAAACCATTCGAATATTTATTTAAGACTTTATCTATCTAAAATATGTGAGATTTAGTTCTAAATATAGATGATAATTTATAACATGTATATTAATCATAATCTATAAAGAAAGTCATATATAGTGTGACATTACTTTATAAAAAGCTTGTATTTACAAAAATGCAATATAGAGGGCGTACCAATAGCTCAAACAAGCTCTTATTAATAAATGCGGTAAGAGAAAATATTTAAAATCTCTATCATTGAAGTGAGCCATCACTGAGGTGAGCTATAAGCTCGAAACCAAATTGGTCTGGGATAAGAATATTTCGGATAGAGATTTTAAATATTTTCTCTTACCGCACTTATAAATAAGAGCTTGTTTGAGCTATTGGTACGCCCTCTATATTATATAACATGTATATTATATTTATTTCGCTATCAATATCATCAAAATGTTTATAATTTTTTTTAACATTTTAGCAAACACGAATTGTTTGTATTTAAATGATTTTTCAGCGAAAGCCCAAGAAAACATTTGATAAAAGACTTTATCACATAGAAACTTTGATTAATGGTAAAATTGGAAGTATTTTTCTTTCTCTGATATTAGTTTTGTTATTCTACGATTATTTATTTGTAGTTAGGTGTTTTTTTTTCTATTACAAGTCAAACAATTTGACTAAAAAAAGCTTGCAAATACAAAGCAAATGCCTGTCACAGATTTTTTTAAAAATAAAACAAATTTATATATTTTAATCTTTATATTTAATAGATTTTTTTTAAAAAGATTACCCATCATGTTTTAGTGCAGTAATAATTTTAAAAGATTAACATTTATTCAAGATAATACAATGATGTAATTATAACTGAAATGTTTTCTTTTAATTACTTTAATTTTTTAAAGAGAAATGTCTTTTTAAAATCAAAAGATAGAATATCTGAAGTATTTTCATAACCGTTTCTTTTTTTTTTTTGCGAATGTTTATTGCACTTTTAACATATTGTTAAGGAATACTTGTCAACTGTCAAGCATTAATTTGTTATTAATATTTTTTTAAAAAAACACTAATGACATATTTTGTCAATTTTAGTCTTATTTAATATTTATAACAGAAAGATATATCTTTATAATAATAATATACTGATATTACATCTATAATGAATAATATTTCTGTAGTGCAAATTTCACCACACCATTCTCAGTAGAGACTGGTTTCTATTCATTTTCAGATCTTGTGGAGGGATGTAATCATAAACATATGACCAAAGATATGTAAAAAATCTATGATCCCCAGGATGCACATTTTGTGCTGAACCAGCACTCATCAGTTGGCCCAGATCACAATCTCTAACACATATCTTTATAATGAACAATGGTAAAGACATGTATAAGAGATTGTGGTTTAGGACAACTGATTATTTCTGGTTTACCACAAAGTGTACATCTTGGGATCATAGATATTTTTCATGTCTTTGGTCATTACACCTCTTTACAATGTCCTAAAAATGGACAAAAACCTGACCTTGCATGAGAGTGGTATGGTGAAAATTCCACTACACAAATATTATTTATTTTTGGGTTATGTCTAATAAAAATTATTAATAGCATATCTTAAAATTATGTATTTTTACTTCATTTTTATAAATATTACAGGGCATGGCATTTTTTTACGCAAAACTCTTTATCTCATCAATCATGATTCTCAAAGAATTTCATCATACTCATTAGTGAATTTCCAATATAACAATAGATATTTGCAATTAAATAAATATGTAAACTAGTGCTATTATCATGAAGAAGGTTTGTGATGTTGTTATATTAGATGTTATAATATGTTGGATTATATTCATTATCTATTATTAAATGTTGAATGTATAGAAAATTTTAAACATTATTTAAACTTATCAAATAAAATCAACTTGTTAGTAATAACACACAAATAGAACAACACAGGTTAGTAATTACACAATGTTTCAAGTAGAATTATTCTTCACTCTTTTTCAGATGTTGCTGGCCTGACCAATGACAATAATAACATAGGAATTAGATTATTGATTATCGAATTTTGAGGCAATGCTCTGCTCAGTTGATTAGAGTGTTGCCTTAAAATTTGATTGTCAAGAATCCAAAGATGTAAGTTTGACTCCTATGCTAATATGGTTACTAGTCAGGTCAGCAACACCTGAAGAAGAGTGGAAAATAATACTATTTGAAACGTTGTGTTATTACTAACCTGTGTTGTATATTTGTGAGTTATTACTAACAAGTTGTTTGTACTTGCAAATATTAAATTTGTTTATACATTCAACATTTAATGATAATGAAAACAGTCCAATATACTATCACATCTAATGTTATCATTACTTAATATTAAAATCTATGCAAACAGTGTTTACATAGAGATTAAAATTAAGTCTAACTTTGTCAAGCATTGGTGGCCTAGCGGTTAGCATAGCTGCCTTCCAAGCAGCTGGCCTGGGTTCGCTTCCCGGTCAATGCTTAGACATGTATATATATATATAATTAAGTCTAACTTATTCTATTAGAAAGTTATACTACCAATTTTGTCCATCTCTCATTTATAAACACACTGACATGACATCACATTCTATCAATAGAATTAAAAAGTATTTAACGTTAAATTGAAGTTATAATAATGATTTATTTACAATAAAACGAGAACGCGTTATTCGGGTAAAAACTATGTAGGAGGGCTGATATTATCTAGTCAGATAATAATTTAATTCCAAAGCTGATGTAGAATTATGAATAAATCAGAACGAATGATTTTCTACCAGAAATTACTTTTTAAAAAGGTAAAATACTGTACTCTGGGATACTAAGCGGATGATGGTTAAAACCAATAAAATTAATATATATAAAATCAAAAGTTAATATTGAAATACAAGTAGGATATATACTTAACCTACATATATTTAAAGAGGACTTGAACTCAGACTTTCAATCCCCCTACAGTCATCCACTCTATCCAATATAACTAATACACATGTTCGCATGTATGTGAAAAGATAAATGATCTCCACTATACATATTTCATGCTGAACCAGTACTCATCAGTTGGTCCCGATCATCATCCCCCCACGCACATATATTGAAAATCATTTATCTTTTTGACATATATGTGACCATGTGTATTAGTTATATTGGTTAGAGTGGATGACTGTGGGGAGTTTGAAAATCTGGGTTCAAACCCCCTTTTAAAATAATTTAGTAAATTTTCTTTAATTAATTAATTATTCTTTCTCTCATTTTTATTTGATTTTTTTTAATAATATTTTTTCTATCATTTAGAGTATTTCCGGACTTGGGTGCCATAAGCTTCTCCTTACTTGATTATTTCTCAGTACTAATTGTAACAATTCAATTGTATGTTTGCATAATCACATTTCCATCATTTAATTTCATTACAATAATATTGATACAAACCTTTTCTTATTTTTTTATGCTTTGTCTTTTTTTCTATCTTTGATCTGGAATTAGACTGCATGTAATCACTTATGAGGAACTGCTAAAGATAATTTCTTTAAATAATGGGTTGATGATGATGAAGCTGAAAACTATTTCAACATACTCATAGCAAGGGTACACCAACTGACAGTGCAATGGATGCATTGAAGGAAATGCTGAATATTTAGTGACATTGGCACTAAAGACCTTTAAATTATATACTCTTGATATTACTAAGCTCAATAAAAAAATATACAATAATTTATTTTTGTATTTAATAATAAATATTACTTATTCAAATTTGATATCCTAATCACAAATAAAAACAAAAGCATGTATTAATGATGGTAAATTGTAAATAGCTTAAACATAAACAAAAATAATTGTTATTTAGAACTAAATTTGGAATAAAAATATCTGAAACATTTTATGTTGAGCCTCCAATGTGTCCGTTAAAATTGACTTTCAGTTACTTTTTTCCAACTAAAATTATAATTTGTTCTTAAGTTCGTTTGCTTTTTTATAAAATATAGGAAATTTTATTC
Organism: Epiperipatus broadwayi; assembly: GCA_028023455.1. NCBI lineage: Eukaryota > Metazoa > Onychophora > Udeonychophora > Euonychophora > Peripatidae > Epiperipatus > Epiperipatus broadwayi. The sequence continues at coordinate 768,936 of JAQFVV010000175.1, forward strand.
TGTAATTTGGTTACAACTCATATGATAATGTTTAAAATAGGATACATTAAATGGTATTCAAAGAAAAAAAAGTTCAATGATGTTTATTATCTTGTTACAAATCTTTGAGTTTACATGATTATATCGTAAACAAAGGCAAAACTCTCCATACAGTAGTGCCACCCTGTGCCAAACAGAGATGGTGATCATGTGATGTTTAATGATTATATTGTGTGATATACAAAGTTTAACTCATCATTTTACTCGGGAAATGTTGATTCACATACTATAACTGAGAAACTTAAACTGCAATGGACACATCAGCCCCCTCCCCTATCCAGAGGAAAAATCTAGCACCTGAAACAATCTCCTCATACCCTCATCCCAGTCACCCCCTATAGTGCTAGGATTTAGACCCAAGGGACTCCCCAACCCCCAGATTCTCCGATCTAGACAGGAAATATGAGTGAAACTGCCATTCCGACCCAAGATAATTGTTGATTTACACAGTGCAATACAAAGTTCCATACACCATGAATAACATCATCCCCATCACTCCAGAAATGGGAAAATCTATGCTAGTAATGATCCCCTCACACCATCCCAGCCAGCCTGGAAAAACTAGGAGTTAGGCTCCAGGAACCCTCCCAGCTACCAGACTCCTGCATTCAGGCAACAAAGATGAGTCAAACAGTAGTTTTAAACAAAAGATAAAATCACATCAGCAATCTCTAAGTTTTCAATGGCTGACACACGTTGTGTTCAATTTAAAGAACACTTGACAGTTCTACGCAGTAACTGTTGATTTACAAAGTCTTTTGTAGAAATCCTATTGACAGGTTGAATTTGTCCATAATTTACCCACTAAAATCTAGAAACATTCATCCATAAGATGTGTAGCTATTGATAGAATTCCAATGTCATAAAGTAACTGCTGATTCACACTGCAAAATACTGAAACCAGAGCACAATGAAACACATTATCCCCCACCGAAACAAAAAAGTCAATGTTGGTAATGATTCTCAAAGCATTCACAACCCAGCCAGCATCCCAATGGCTGGGTCTCAAGGCCCTAGGATCCTCCCAACCACAAGACTCACCCACCCCAGTTAGAATGAGTAAAACACCCACCCCAATCCCAATATAAATCACAGTGAAAATCACCAGAACTTTCAATGGCTGGCAATTAAGTTTTCCTCTTGTTATCAAAATCAAGAACTTAATATTTTGCTGTCTTTATCCATAATATGATTCACTGCTGGTGACAATCAAATGCTACAATTAGAGATGATTTAGATGAAAAATACTCGGTTTGAAACAATAGCACTAAAACCGCATTTAACAAGCTATTATATATCACATGATCACTATCTCATATTAGCACATAATTATTAAACAATTCAAAACAAAACAAAACTCTCCATACAGTAGTGCCATCTTGTGCTAACAAGAGCAATGAGTAGGCACTAGATAGGGATTTTATGCACAATGTGCCTTCTGGCATCCATTGATTGCTCTTGTTAGCACAAGATGGCACTACTGTATAGAGAGTTTTGCTTTGTTTTGAAGGTATTATATATATATTGTAACGGTATATGCTGTTACATTAATTTAAAATTAGAATAAAAAAATTTTTTAAGTTCGTAAATAATAAACTAAAAGCTAAAATTAAAGAGTTGTTCAATGTATATATATATATATTCGCACAGATGCAAAACTTTAAAAGTATTTCTTTTTTTAAATAAAAAAAAAAGTATTTGAACATACTTTTTTATAAAAAAGTACAAGATCTAAAGATAAAATATTTTAGTAAATGGAAATGATTGTTTTATAAATGAAATGAAAAGCAAACTAGCCCTTGGGGCTCTTATATAAAAAAAAGTCAGATGAAATATAGATAAGAGAACAAAAATAAATTAGATGTCCAATAGAAGCACCAATGAAGGCTCGGACCGTAATGAAAATTTGGAACAGGAAACCATTGTTCAGTGAATCCGGATGATTGGTATAAAAGGAAATATATTGAAATTAAAAACAGTTCCAGCTTGATTTTTTTTGAGGGGCATGATAAGACGCACTTGTCACTCTCTCTTTTATTTCAAATGAAATGACTGATGAATTATGAATGGTACTATGGCAGACTCCGAATAATATGGGTTCTGCAATCAAATAGTACCAGGATTGAACCAGCTAAGGCCACCTCCAGAACAACAGACCGGTCTTCAAATAGAGATGTCATGGGAATTGGCACCAGGAACTGGGATTCTTCTACTGTAAGACATGAACTGTAAAATTTAAAAGTAATTAAGAACTTTGGTTAAGATTTGACAAGCTTTTAATATTCAGCTAACCTAAATTTTAAAATGAACTTTTATCTGACTTTTAGGTTTTGAAATTAATTATTAATGTTTAATTTTTATACCCTTGAGTTTGCTAAAAATCATTTCCATTTTTTTATATTAATATTTATTGTATAAATTATTTAAATGCATTAAATTTAAGTTGGGTATGGATGCTTGCATAGATTCGTTAATGTTTAATTATGTTTTTATTTTCATATTTGATTAAAATATATAGACATTCGGTAAATAATGATACCTTACATTGAGTATCTAAAATGTATTTATTTGGATGTCTTTTAAGTTATTGGTGTCAATGTGGCATCTTATGATGAATGCCATTGGGTTTCTTGTAAATTTCCCTCTGCAATTCCATCGATGACTTTATATTTTGATCGTTTATGTTTATTTTGAAATGTTTTTAACCATGTAATCTATGTAGCCGATCTATACTCAACATTAAAAAACAAACTTGTATAAAAATTCATCTGTGTGAAATTATATAAATGTTAAATTTAAGTCAGGCATGAATGGCTATATAGATTTGTAAAGTTATATTAATTAATTAAGGGAGGGTTAATCGTAGGTTATTTGTTTTGTAGTTGAATTGGATTAATCGATTGGATATATTGGTGTAATGAGTAGATGTAGTATGAGATTCGCTATGTGCAGGATCCATTATATGCCACACTTGGGCAAAGTAAGTCCCATATCTCACTGACCATCGATAGCAGATGGTATTCCCTGCTCTTTGGATCACCCCTTTTAGCCTATGGAAGGGGATAGTAAGACGGAAAATGCAGTCCCTTCCTATGGAGGTTTTTTTTTGCTCTTCTTGTCAGACACATGTAGTATTCCTGTCTGGATGAGAGTCAATGTCTTCTTAACCATGCTGTTCAGATGCATATTCCTGACAGTATGGTATTTGTGCTGTCACATTCATACTGCATTGAATACATCGATGTATCAGATGGATTGACGTTGGTTTAACTGCGAACTTTTGGCCTAAGGTTACATAAGGGATAGAATATTTTCTTTTCAAATGCAATCTATATAGTTTATTCATACTCGACACTTTTAAAAATATTATTAAACAAATATGTATGGCAGATTCGGTAAGACTTCTAGCTTCAATCAACACCCAGACCATTATAATATATATATTGGTAAATAAACACTTATATGCTATACAACCATCAATTTAAATATCAGTGAAGCAACTGTTAATTTACATAGTGTAATGTACAGATTAAAATGACAAATTGCGATTAGACAGTATTGTTTTTATTGCATTAATCCATGAGCTGATTAACTGTTGATAGTAAAGCAATGTTACAATTCAGGATGATTTATCAATTCCAGAATTCAAATATGAATGGCATTTTAACAGAAAAAATATATGGAGATGAAGAATACTCAGGTTTGAAACAACAGCACTAGAACTGCAATTAATAACACTATAATTGTTAACGTGTGAATGAGAAATCCAACACTGATAACAATCCCACAGTGTCCTCCTCCCAGCTTTCCCCCAAAAAGAAACTAGGATTTATACCCCAAGGGACCCTCCCAACTATCAGACTCCCTCATTCCCTCAGCAAATCTGAGTAAAGAAAACTGTTTGTTTATTAGATAAAATCTCTGATCTACAACAAGAGTGATAAAACCACACTGAATAATGTCATTATTTTTTTAATGAATGAGACAGTAGCATTGGTAACAATCCCCACAGCACCCTCCCAGTTCTCTTCTTCTTTAGAGCTGGAAATTAGGCCCCTAGGGACCCCTCTCCACAACAACCAGATTCCCTCACACAGTCAGAAATGTTGGAATAAAACAATCTTTTTTCATGAGAAAAATCTTCATAAAAATTCTAACATTCTTAATGGCTGCCTTATAATTTTCATAGCATTTTAGAGAAAAGTTCAATTATTCTTACTTGTGATTATCTGGAAATAATTTATATCTGAAAAGAGAGCTAAGAAGCTACTCTTTTAAATAGGAATAATTATGGGCACAGTTAATTCCCTAAACTAGGAAAAATGGAACTAAAATGGGGAGCCAGTAACAGAGTCAACTGGAGTCCTTGACTCCCTCTAGTGAACTTTACTGTGTCTATATAAAAAATAAATTGACAATTTATGTAAGAATGAAAATGTGAATTTTGACACTTTGGGATTCATGCTACCATGATGTAATCATCCAGCCATAATTATTCTAACTTTGTAAATTATTCTAGTACCTTAGGTTTTTATAATAATTTTGCTGTCCATGTTGGTGATGACAGAATGCCATATCCTTCTCCAGTGGGGGAAGTGCTTGTGTTTAAGATGATAGAATGATGTGACTATTATAAAAACCTAAAGAGCTAGAGAAATTCACAAAGTTAGAATAATTAGTCCAGATAATTAAGTCATGGCAGGACTCATCCCAAAATACTTAAATTTCATATAATAGATATAGCATATTTTGGCAACTTGCAGTTTGTCAACCATTGCCTATTAGTAATTGCTACATATGTATCTGACTTTAACTATTCCTGCAATAAGACAATATATTGTGCCTTTTCACATTTGTATCAATACACTGGTAACTTTGTAATGTTATTATTTTGGGAACCATTTACAAAGTTATCTGCAGCTTCAAAATGAATGTGACAAAGGCATAGCAATACATGGTCTGTGTTGCAGGCATAATACCCAAGATATATATTTTTTAAGTGAAAAAAAAAAGAAATATACATGTACTTAAATGAAATATACAAACATGCAAATGATGCTTTGACCCTTAATTCAATTTATTTCAAAAAATGTGTAGAAATAGTTTTTAAAAACACATACCAAAACATAAATGTGTCATTAAAAACAACCAACATTGTAAAGCAAAAAAATTTAACTTAAGAGCTACATTTTCGCTGCTCCCCTCCCAAATATATTGAATAAAAAGTACAAAATAAACTCCCATATGCATAAAACAATCACTAAATTATAGGAGACACATAAAACAGTCACTAAAAATAATTTTATTAAATAACATTTACCACAAAAACACATAAAATATATACATGTGCTACTTACACTGTAATAAATAACAAAAATTAATCATGTTCAACGCAGAAAATGGACACCTGAACTAAAATTTTTTCCCCACTACATTTTCTCAGCCCCCGAAAATATATTGAATAAAAAGTACTGAATAAACTTCCATACACATAAAACAATCACTAAAAAATAATTATATTAAATAATATTTACCACAAAACACATAAAATATACACACATGCTACTTACACTGTAATAAATAACAGGATTTAGGTTCAACACCGAAAATGGGCACCTGAACTGAAATTTTTTCCCCAAAATGAACACATGATTGCAAAGTGTGTCGAGAAACATACTCAGAAACGTCTTTTGTTTAAAAAAAAAAAGAAAACAAAACAAATAATTTAGAACAATAAAGAAATATAACCATTCACATTCAGAATGCCTTTTCACAATTATCTGCCCCCTCCCTGAAAACTAGGGGAGATTAAAGAGAAGTGAACAATAGATATTTTGAAGCTTTAAATTTTTAGCTTTTAAATGGTATCTGTCAACAGAATTGCTAAGTGTTCCAACATTTGATGGCTTGTGTTACTCTTAACAATCCAAAATTAATTCCAAAAATGAATGAAAAGTATTATAGATGGTGTTTATTGCTGAAAAACTTAACCATCTGGTAATCACAATGTTTTAAATTCAAGAGCTCTTCTTTATAGAAAAAACATTTTTTTTATTACTGTGCAATAATGATGTTAGTGAATTTATGTTGTGAAGTTTCATACTTAAATATATGTAAACTTCATATCTTTTAGCATTTTGTTTTGAAAATATCTATACATATCTATCTTAATAATGTAGAGGCTGAGTAAATTGTGTTGACAGAAGTGAACTATTACTAATGATGACATGGTATCATGTTGCATAATTATTATACCTGATTTCTGAATAAAAATTTAACATATATATATGCACACATCATCATCATCACACGATTCTCTTAGCTTACAATTAATAATATGCATTAACATTAGCATTTCTAGTCTATCTCCTCTAGAACCATAGTCAGTGTTATCAGCTGGCTAGTGGTAACCAAATCTATAGACCAGTTTCTTCTTATTGGTCAGAAAGTGACAAATCTTTAAGATGGCTAACAGAATTTCTGGGCATTTGATCGATGTATAAAAACTTTTGACTCTCAAAACTATACTATAGCATACTGCTGTTTTATGGCTTTGTTTCTCATTAAGAAGCAATGGTTTGCACGTGTCCATTCAATAAATGAATTCACTTTTTACACTATTCAAATGAATTTGAAAATTTCATAAAGTTCTTGATTTTTTTTTTATAATGTATTTCTTTATTCTAATACTTTTAAAACATCTGTAAATAATGATTAGTAAATATGTAGCATATAATTTATTCACAGACCAATAAAGTTCATAATTTGTAAGTCAGATTCTTAAAAAAATCCTTTTTAATCAACTTGTAAACAATACACAGTTTCTTTCATTAATATCAATTCATTGACAATTTTTTATTTGACTGATGAATTGACAAATAAGAGAAAATGGTTATTTACTTGATGGTTTGATAAAAATAATTCACTTTTGAATTGTAATAATGCGTTCAGACACTTGGTCTGAGAATATATTACTTCAGTCTATTTTAAAATATTCCCTAGTCATTATTTGCTAGTAATTTTCACTCATATTTTAATCTTATCTATCTATATCTCTCCTCACCCCATCTCTCATTTTTCATGCAGGCGGGGAAAAATTTTTATATTCTTTTTTTAAAAACAAATGGCAATTTGTTTTTGATAAACCAACAAAAAAATAAACGAAAACATCAAAGTCACCAAAGTAATTCAATAGGGAAATAAATAAGTGGAAAAATTACAACAGTTTGATGACAAATTTTAACGTTTATTTTATGCTCGCGTTTAAAAACACATTTTTCAATGAGAAATAACACTCAAATCGCAGGGTTTATTTGATACTCGCAAGATTACTCCTTTATCCCATATGTTTCCTATCTTTTCTTCATTGCAGTAATAGTATACCAGTACCATTCATACTTCAAGTAAAATAATGGAAAATTAAAATTTTTAATAATTGTGGTTATTTTTTCTTAGTGTCATATTTTTGGCAAATAAAAAAACATTTATTTTATGTCAATAGAGTGATTTGAACTCAGAATTTTTCTGTCCACTATGAAAAATATATTAACTGACCAACATAGAGAGTGCATCAAAAGAAGAGATACAAAATATATACTCCATACTTTATTTACAGGAACTCAATGGAAGTGACATAAATTCAAAACTAAATGGAAGCATGTCTTTATCAACATGATTTGACACAAGATTTATTTCACATTTGTTAGGTGAATCCTATTCAGGGGTTCAAATTCTAGCTAGACTTGTAATAGAAGTATATTATTCCCCTCCTGCTGCTAAGTAGTCTCAATTTCTTATAGACATGATTCTGGTGCTGATTTGCCAGCAGAAGTTCTGCTGACATCTTGTTGTCTTGCTTGTGATCAGTGTCTATGCTTTGGATGCTATTTCTGTTTAGACTTGTGCCACTGTTTTGATTATTGTCTCTGCATTGATGGGATTCTGCTGTCTTATGAATAGTCAGCTTTCAGCTAGATTTTGGACCTCTACTTATTAATTCTTTTTTCAATTTTTGTAAGACAACATTTTCGTAACCTGTATAGCAACTACATATCCTCCAACTTCCTTTCTTTTAGAATCAATATGCTATCTACACCTTTTTGATGATACAAAAAGCTGCCTTACAAGCAGTTGTTCTGGGTCTGCAGGTTTGCTTTCTGGCTGATGCTTTGACACATTAAAAAAAAAAATACAAGAAATAAAATAAACATAACAGAAAATGAAAAATAAAATTGAAAATATTCAATATTTAATGCTCAAGAAAAAATTGCATGATTTCAGGATAGTTGATAATGAGAATAGAGAATGTGAAAAGAATTCAGTAAAGCGTAATAAGAAAGTACCTGCTATAAAAATAATACAAAAATTATATATGAGAAAGCATTTGAATTAAAACAATTTCAGAATATAATAGAATACAAAAATGCCATCAAAAAGTGAAATTAAGAGGTCAATTAATAAAGAAGTCATGTATCTACTAATAGTATTCAAATACCTCAAACAATAATTGTGATAACCATGTCTCAAATGCTCCTGAAAAATATTCAACAAAGATAAATGATTTAGGATATTTTATCAAAGACTTAAAAATTAATTTACCCATTTCAAAAACAATCAAATGAGCATAACAGAAAATGAACAAATTGGGCAGGATGTGTTGCTAAGAACTGGTAATAATTTTGAAATCTAACAATTGACTTTAACCAGTAAAAAAAGACTTTGCTGTTACCAAAAATAAATGAAAACAAAGAAAAATCCTAAAGAAAAACAATATGGACAACAAGAAATATTTAAGATTCTCATTGGAATCCAGAAGTAAAAAAAAAACAGACAACATTTTTGGACTGAACACCTTGACAATAAACATGCTTTTTAAAAAAAAAAATTAAGATGACATGATGATATTAAAAGTCAGAAATATATCTAAAAATATTTTTTTAATTTTATCTGAAATTTAAAAATTAAGTTAAAAACCCCATGACTTAAAAATACGAAGTATAATTATCAGAAAATTTTGGAAAGAGAAAAGTTTAACTACTAATTTCTTTAAAACCATCAGAATAATAAAGATATTACATTAAATAATTTAATTAAGAAAATTAGCTACAAAACCATGTTGAAGCTGATTTACACATTTTCAAGTAAAAAAACACGTGTTGATTAGAACTTCAAAACTAACTGATATTAGATTACTATATATTGTGAATTTTATGAAATTATATTTCAGATTGCTGTCAACGTTAAATAAATTAGGACTAAATTCATTTATGATAAAAACTAAGAAGAAAATAAAAAGATTATAATGCAAAAATCTAAAAACTTATTATAATTATATATATATAATAATTTATTTAACAATGAATGGAGGCATGCCGGTTACAATATATATAATAATTTATTTAACAATGCTAATAAAAGGTAAAAAAAAAAAACTTCTACATAAATGGTTGGCAAATAATGTTTTAAAGAAATATATTGGTATTGTCTGTAAATCATATATAAAAAATGATAAAGTTTTAATAAGTGATATTTAAAATAATAAATATATTAATTATTATTTGACAATGATTAAAATGGATGTTTATCAAGGTATACGAATATTAATGTGGAGAAAGCAATAGCTATAGTAATTAGTAGATATAAAAAGGATAATAATAAAGAAATAAATATATCTATAAAACAATTAAATGGGATTATAGAAATATGTTGTAAAGAAATAACATTTCAATTTAATGACATATATTATAAACAAAAAGAAGATTTACTAATAGGAGGAGCTTAAGTGGAGTATTGAGTAATGTTTATATGGAAAAATTGGAGAAGTGAATAATAATGCTCCAATTTTTATTAAAAGATATGTAGATGATTATTTGTTGATATTTAATAAGACACAAAGACAGATAGATTTATTTATAGAGGATATTAATAAGGAGAATAAAAATATTAAATTTACTACAGAAAAAGAAGAGAATAATATACTGACACATTTGAATATAAGGTTGATTAAGTTATATGAAGGAGGGAAATGTAGGATTGAAACATCAATTCATAAGAAAAGTAATATAGATACTAATATAACTAATTGGCACTCAAATATAAATATATAGTATAAAATAAATACAATACATTCTAGAATTCATAGAGCAGTAAATTATTGTTAAAGTAAAGAAATCTATGTTAAACAAGTAGATTTATTAAAAAAAGAATTTATTAATAATGATTATCCAAATAAATTTATAAATGATAATATTAAATTAATAGAAAATAAGATAGATTATATAAATAAAAAGAAAAAAGTAATACTAAAGTTAATTATATAGGTATAAAGACAGAAATTAATTATGTAGTTAAGAATTTAAATAAGGTTATAGGTAAAATTAATAAAAAAATTAATAATGTAATACATATTAGAGTAGTTAATAAAAAGAGAAAAAATATGATTAGTATTTTAGAGAATAAGTATATTAGTAATTATAATGAAAATTCAGATAATGAAATAAATAGAATATATGAAATTAATTGTAAAAAGTGTCTGATTAATAATCTAAATGTAAATTATGGAGGAGAAACAAAGAATTCAATATACAGAAGTCTATTATAACATAAATATGATACAAATTCACTGATATATTTACATACATTAGAGACAGGGCATGAATTTGAAAAGGATTGTATAAAGATAATACAATTTACAAATAATAAAAGGGATAGGAAAATAAAAGAAGCTGTTTATATTAATGATAGTAAGCCAGTATTAAATAGAGATTTGGGCCTGAAGAAAATTTTGATATAAAAAATAGGAAGAGAGAGCTACTAAAGTAAAGTACATTTAGTTATGTAAAAAATAGAAAAAGGGTGCTTCTAAAGTATAACTGTAAAATTTAAGGTTTGAATTTAGCAGTTAAGGTTTGAATATATGAGTAGAAGGTAGGTATAAAAAATAAGTTAAAAAATAATATAGGTAAAAGAAAATTATATATATTGAATGTTAATATAATGAATAATAATAATGTAAAATATTAAAGTATTAATATGTAATTTTAGAGTTAAATATTAAAAGATCAATAAGAGTAAATTTAAATGAAATAAAAATAATATATATATATATGATTATAGGAAGTTTTAATTGATAAATATACAATATGAAAAAAGTAAAATGTCTAATATATAAAAAAGATAATAATTATATAGAGAGGTATATAAAGATATATGTGGGTATGTAAATAATGATTATGGGATAGTATTTATATATATATATATAAAAGAAATAATAATATATTTTATATATATTTATTCATGTATTTGTATTGTGTTTGTTATAGTTCTGAAGAAGATTGGTGGGGCAATTGAAACTGTCATGTGGGTTGTAATAAAAGCATTGTAAAACATAATAAAGAGGATAAATGATTTAATATAAAGAATTCCTATTGTTGTTGTTGCAAAGAATTAAACAATATATCAGTTATGGTTATTAAGATTTAATTAAAAGTATTTCAGTCTACTGAAAAATATTGAAAGAAAACTGAAGTTGGAGCTCAGGAAAGTTAAATGAATGTTGCTTCAATATACTTTGTCAACTTTACAGCATTGATATTGTATTTTTTGTTCAAATCACTGATAAACTAAAATTATATAAACTTCATTTACAGAACTTTATAAAAATAAAATGTTTATCTAAATTTTCAATGTTAATATTATTTAGATATTAAAAAACACACACACACACACAACTATCGAATTGTAACTAGGAAAAAAAGTATAATTCTTTAACAAAAATGAATACAATTTTTAATAAACGTTCAGTTTTTTTTTAAAAAATGTATATTTCATGGTTTGGATAAAAATATTTTTTCTCTCTTTACAAGTGAATATATTTTTTAATTACAAGCTTTATTTAAATATCTATATATCTGTTTAAATTAATAATGCTTTTCTACATGTTAAAATGTTTCAGAAAAAATACCTATTTTTAGCCAATTTAAAATATTGTAAATTTAGTTTAAATATTAAATTTTAATATTAATATTTGACTATAATAAATCTAACAATCTTTCATATCCTTTGGAAGTTATAGTCTAAAGTTTTAATAACTTAGCTTTATTCAAACTCAGACTTTCACACGACCCACTATTCTCCGTGCCATCTCATATTGCTGACCCACCTGATCACACACATGTTGAAAAGATAAATAATCACCAATATGCTAAACCAGAAATCATCAGTTGGTCTAGATTACTATCCTCACATATATATATAATCAGTGCTCAGCTTTATATTAAGGTAGCCAATCTTCATACTTTAATGGACAGGCTTCAAACTATTCCAACTCATAACTCTTCAGCCTTCCATTTCATTGAAAATCTGGTATAAATGGATTATTCTCCTGTATATGAGGGGTCAGAATGACTAATATGTCAACATGGGTAGGATGACAACCTTGGCACTAACAAGGGCTTTGAACGTTCCATCATCAGATTTTCAATGAAATGGAAGGCTGAAGAGTTGCGAGTTGGAATAGTTTGAAGCCTGTCCATTAAAGTATGAAGATTGGCTATCTTAATATAAAGCTGAGCACTGATTATATATATATGTATGTGATCAGGTGGGTCAGCAATATGAGATGGCACTGAGAGTAGTGGGTTGTGTGAAAGTCTGAGTTTGAATCCCGCCTATATTACATATATAAATGCAGGTTTAAGCCTGTGCAATGTATTAACTTAGCTTTAATAAACTGAAGAGTAATTGGATATGATTTGTCAATTGTTGAAATAAACATCAAATAAGAATCCATCATTTATTTTATATATTGTTATGATTGGATATTGAAAATCTTAAAATTATTTAATAGGATGACTTTATTTTATAATATATTAAGTTGATGAAAATGGAAAGATACATTGGGTTAATTGATTTTGTATAATTATTAACTATTTAATCTTATTACAATTTACTTAGTTAATAAGAGTATATTGATATTAGTAAAATAGCAAGGTTGAATTAGTAGTTCTTTTATTTTATTTAGTTGTAATTAGAAATCAATTATTGAGTTATATATTTTGTTAAATATTATTGATGTTATAAATTTGTAAGGCATAACAATATTATCATTTTATCAATCTATGAATTATTCCATTTAAATAGAAATAAAAATAATATTTGACTTTTGGTACAAGTTTGTATTTTTATAAACAGTGTGTCAATTCGTGAGGAATATTGAAGCGTATCTGTATAATTCATTATCATTAATTTTATTCTATTTTAAGGCATTTATATAATAGGCACATACGGTTATTTATAAGATAGTGATATATATATATTAAAAAATTCCATATGCTTATATAAAATATAAATAAAATCTTTGCTATAGCCAGGTTATGGCATTTTCAGTCATCTTAATTAGCAATATATATTTTGTTTAAGTTAAATGGCTAATATCGCACAATTTCAAAGTTATTCAAGTATATAAAAGATGGTATAACAGACATACAATAAACTAAAATGAATCAAAAAATATTTAGTTTAGAATAAGATGAATAAAAATTGAATTAAGAAAAAATCATGTAGTTATGAGAATAAAATGGTAAACAAATAACTGGTACTGAATATTATAAAAATATATAAATATTGTTAAAGGAAGGAATGATATCCTTAATAGGAAGTAATTATTAAAAAAATATTAGTCATTAGTTTTTATTGTGGATGTCTCTTGGGCTCGGAAAGTTTTTGTATGTAATTATACTATATATTATTTTCCTTTATTATTATTATTTTAAATATAGGGGATTTGAACTCAGACTTTCAAGCATCCTTCAACTATCCACATTATTCATTCAACTGATACACATGACCATACACATGTAGAAAAGATAAACAATCCCAATATACATATTTTGTGCTAAACCAGCACTCATCAGTTGGTCCAGATTATCATCTCCCACACAATATAAACTGAGCACTGATTATATATATATGTGTGTGTGATGATAATATGGACCAATTGATGAGTGCTGGTTTAGCACAAAATATGTATAGTGGTGATTGTTTATCTTTTCTACATGTATATGGTCATGTGTATCAGTTGTATGAGATAGTGTGGATAGTTGAAGGGTGCTTGAAAGTCTGAGTTCAAATCCCCTATATTTACAATTAAGCTTCAGGTTTGTGAAGAGTACCTGGTTTTCAAATATTTATTATTATTTTAATAAAATAAAAATATGCTTCAAATTGTAAAATACATATATAGCAAAATTTAATGGGACCATGAATGTAAATTATCATCTTAATCTAAATCTTACCTAAATTAATCAACATTATTATACCAATGGCTATGCACTAGTTTTAGGTTTTATTTAAATGAGTTATAGTGTGAAATATTTGGAGGCAGGAAATGTGGATGTTTATATTATCTTAGATTTTCTATATTCATTTACGTTTGTATGTAGTCACTTTGTTGAATTTTTTTTTAAAAGTATTTAAATCTTGATCTTATTCAAAACTTCAATCACTGTGCACAAAACATTCATTCTGTCACTATGATACATAATAAAACTGATCAATCACTCATCATTAAGCATTCATTTCAAAAATAATGTGTCAGTACTATTAGTTTTTAATGCAAATATGACAATAGTTCATTCTAAATTAACTAAATTGATAAACCTAATATTTAAACTATCAGCTTGTGTTCATTTGCCTAAACATTAAACAAGTCAATTTGGTATCAACTTAATTACACTCTTAACAGAAATTATAGATTTAAATATGTAATTAAATATACAAAACTTTACCAAGATAATTACAACTTGTCTACAGAGAACATTGGATTTTAACCAACCAAGAGAACAAGCTGAATTTAAAAGTATTGAGAGAAGTTATAAAAATGACCAATGAATATGAATTGCCATTATGCTTTAGATTTGTATATTACCAAAAGGCATTTGATTCTATAAACATTTCTTCAGTGATTAAAGCATAGGATCATCAAAGTATAGACCCAGGATATTGTCATATTTTGAAGAATAATTATAAAAATGCAACAGCAACAATTAGATTACATAATGATACTAGGAAGGTTAACATTGAGAAGAGTGTAAGACAAGGTGACTCCATATCTCCAAAACTTTTTACAGCAGTGCTGCAAGAAGTATTTTGTGGACTAAATTGGAAAACTAAAGGTGTAAAAGTAAATAGAGATTATTTAAGTCATTAGAATTTTGGAGATGATGTAGTTGTTTTTGAAAACAATGCTTTAAAATTTCAGAAAATGTTGCAGGAGTTATCAAATGAAAGTAAGAAAGTAGGACTAAAGGTAAACATTCAAAAGATTAGTAATCTATTTATAAATATGGACAATTGGCCAATGAAAGATGTGTTATTGAAATATATAAATATTGCACAGTAATCAATCGGTCATAGGTTTACATAGAGTGATGTTCAAATAAACAATAAACTTTGAGGAGCTTATATGTTTCAATATTTACTTAAATATATATAATAATTATATTTAGACATTTAAACATTCTATTTGGTATCATACCTCTATTCCAATGTTCTTTAATGATTTAATTAAACCTATATAATAAAGCCATAAAAAATCATTAGAAGATAGAAATCAAATATAAATTATATATTTGTAACATATAATTTGTAAAGAAAATTTATAAATAAATATAAATTGAATATGTGAAGATATATATATATTAAAATCTTTGAAGTTAGAAATAAATATTTAATTTTTACCTACAAAATGTTTACAAAAATTAAATATTAAATTTTTTATCTAAAATAAATATTTCATATAAAATATTAAAAAATTTGGTGGATATAATATTCTTTTTAGAACTAAACTAATATAAAATATAATAAAATGTGTGTTTTGATAAAGACTTAAAATTCGATGTTTACATTAGATTGAGACATTGTAAGACAAACTTTTACATCTTTCTATTTCAATGCCGATAGAATTTAATGAAATTTTATATTTTTTGACAAACATTGCACGATCTCATTATTGTAATAGTATAGATAAAAATAAACAAATATGTATGTATATGTATGTTCAGAAACAATGATACATTACATAAAATAATTTTTAAATATATAATGTATAAAACAAAAATTTGGTTAATATAATCTTGTTTTTTTTCTTCAAAACTTATTAATATCAGAAATATGAAAAAGTGTGTGTATGTTTTTTATGAAGGTCATAATCTAATATGTATATATAACTGAACAAAAAATAGTTGAAGCTCCCAATGAATTATATAATATGAATAAACTTTCCAAAAGTTAGATGATATCATATGTTTCATAGTATTTGTTCTCATATACGTAATAGTTTATTTTTATAATTTTAAATGAGGAAACATCAGTTACATATAATCTGAGTTATTTATTATTTTAAAGATATTAAAACTGAGTTTTTCCTTTCATTTTTAGAAGTTATTTAAACCAAATCTCAGCTTTCATTCTCTGAATATTTAAATGGTGATTCTTATAATTTATTCTACATATATATATATAATCTTACAATTGAATATTTATAAATACAGTAATTAGATTTATGTAAAGTATAACTTTAATTTTTTTAAATATACAACTACAAACAAGACTTAATTAAAAGACAGGCTGCAAACGTTAAGATCATGGAATTGTGGGAAGGTTAGCCTTTCAATGTGTTAGTTGACAAAGACTATGAGGATAGTCAAAAGCGCTCCTAAGTGGATAAAATTATTAAAGTTATACTTTACATATATATCTAATTACTGTATTTATAAATATTTAATTATAAGATTATGTATATTGATTTGAAGAAATACAGACATTGAATTATAATATTATTACATATATATAATCAATAAATTGATTTCACTCTCATTTAAAATTATGTCACTAAAGTAAGAATATATAAGAACAACTGCTAAGAGGCAGATATCATCTGTATTTTGGAGTTTATTTACATTATATAATCATTGGAAACTTCAAGTGACTTTCACATTTGACAATTATATAAATAACATGTATGCAGAATAATCTACTATCTGCTTTTTCAAAGAACTTTAATGTAATAGCACAACAATTATTGTGATGATGATTTTAGTGTTGATTATATGCTTTCCTATGAATTATACATTTTTTTCTAATAAATTAGATGCTTGTTCATTAAACTTCAACGTAAAGTTTAGACTCAATCTTCTAAAATAATTATTTGTTTTCTTTGATGTATTTTTAAAAGTCAAAAATTTGGTGAAAATCCTCACTAATAGAAAGTTTCATCAAATATCACAGGAATTACCATATCTTCAGGGTAAGTAATAGTTAAAAGTACTGTTTTGTCTGGTTTAATAATAATTATAGTATTGAACCACTAAATTGTCACCTCTCCATTTCTTATGCTTACACAAGCTTTTTAAATTGTACATGATATGGTGTGCTATGGCTATATCTTTATCAAAGTCAGGAATTTCTCAGCCACTATACCCAGAGAAATTTGTTAGCCATCTTACTTTCTTATTCTTCCCTATCCTGCTCCACCACATTTTCACATCATCACCTTTATCCACTCTCTCACCTTTATATCTAAATCTCCTAATCTTTTTCCAAATCCAGCATAAAAACTAATAATCCACTTTGTGGATAATCACTTTCTTTATATTTATTCTTCCACAACTTCATTATTTGTACTTTTTCTGCTTGTAAACATTTACATTCAATTAGCAGATGCCTAAGATTTTTTATGCCTTCCTTACATAACTTGCAGATTAAATCACCCACATTTCTCCATTTATGTGTATATTCCATTGTTGCTAATGATCCTATTCAAGCTTTAAACAGTAAACTACTTTCCTTGCTATTATTGTAAATTAATTGGCACCCAATATTCTGTTCACCTCTATTTATATTTAAACTCCTTTTACTTTTTATACTAGTTCTCCATCTCTCAAGCTTCCTATTTTTTATTAATGCATCTATTCTTCTATCCTATTCTTTGTCAGTATAACACTCAACAATCCTCCTAACAAAATCATCCCACCTTTTGTACATGTATCCTGACATAAGATCTTTATCCAAATCTTCCTCATATCATATTAATATTTTCACCCATCTTGTTGCCTATTCTTTATTCATAACCCAATTAAATAATATTTTGGCTATTCTCTTATTATCCACAAATTTCAATCTAACAAACATTTTCATTTTGCTTTTTGTGTCTCTATTTGACCATCCCACTTCTCCTTGAATTTCCACCTTTGCAATCCACATATCTGCATGTAACGCATATCTTCTTACTTATCTTTGTACTTTTTAAGCAATTTAATATCCATTTACTAACGCATAATGCATCATTACCATAATTCTACTGCCATCTCCTTCCATACAATTCTTGCTACATCATACTTATTATATGAAAACAGTTAATTTCTTTAAAAGTCCCCTTTTCTCTTTGCTTCATTTATCTTTTTTTCTCCCATTCATCTAAGCAATTCCTTTGATTACATAAGGAGAATCCCAAATAGTTATACCTATTCACCACATTTAATTTTATATCCCCCTATCATTATTACTTTTGACTTTTTTTCAGTAAATTTAATCCCATCTCTTTATCCACCTTTCACAAGTCATCAACATAACTTCCATATCTTCCTTACTTTCTGTGCACAAAAAAGTATCATCAGCAAATAACACTTAATAATGTATACAATCATTTCCATCACAATAGCAAATACTTCATACAGTAGTGTCATCTAGTGCAAGCCACAGCAAGCAATGTATGTGAGATGGTTTGTTTATAAAATCCCTATCCAGTTTCTACTCCAATATCCTATACTAGTTTCAAGTTTGTGGTTTTCATCAGTGAGGAGCCTTAAATCTGAGAACACATATACCTAGACCTTTAGATCTAAAGCAACCCTCCAGTTGTCACTATTTACCCATTTACTTAACTATAAATCTATAAATTCAAAATGAGAACACAGTAATGTTTTTAATTCAAGCCTATTCAGTTGTATAGTCATACAAATCTGAACTCAGTTTAGTACCTGTACATTTTTATGAATTTGGTTTTTTAATAACCATAATTACCATAATCCTATATGCAGGATTGGTTTTAAAATACTAAAACATCACATGATCACAATTTTCTATGCATGCACAAACTGTTGAAGCAGTAACAAATCCCCCATACAATAATGCCACCCAGTACAAGCCATAGCAGTCCATGGATGCTAAAAGGTTTGTGAATAATATTCATATCTAGTATCTACTCCAATATCCCCACTTGGGCATTCATTAATGAAAAGACTTGGTTCTGAAAGCAGTGGACCTATGTCTTTGTATTTAATGCATTATGGTGACTGTGGTTATTAAAAAATAAAGACATCAAAATATATAGATACTAAATTGGATTCAGATCTGTATGAATATACATATAAACTAGTTTGATTGAAAACATTATTATGGTTCCATTTTGGGCTCATAGCTTTATAGTTAATTAAATAGGTAAAAGATGATCACTAGAGGGTTGCATGATCCAAAGATCTAGATTCAGAGCTTTTAGATCCAATCTCACTGATGAATGCCACAGCTAGAAACCAATCTAGGGATATTAGAGAAGTAGGCACTAGATAGAGATTTTATACACAAACCTTCTACTATCTATTGATTGCTATGGCTTGCAATGGGTTGCACTATTGCATGAAGATTTGCCACTGTTTTAAATTATAATTCTCTACAGTTTTTACAGAAAAGTCAAAATTTTAAATAAGCAAATGGAATGCATAATTATTTCATTTGCATAAATTTGCATCACTCCGAGTCAATTTATTATATTTTGTAATACAGCTATGATTATGAGGGCTTGAACCTTGAAAGCACTTAGCCATTTAATGAATAGATATTAAAATAATATATATTTGCTTTATTTGTTTTTAGCTTTGTGTGCTTGTGCATGTTAGCGCATTTTATATATTTTGATTCAAAATTTTAAAGTGAAGAAAGTTTTATTAACAATAGTTTAAGTTTATAATGTATTGAGATTTAATAACATCAAAGAAGGTAAAGTTATTTTAATTAAGCAGATACTTTCTTTTGATGCTTTGATTAAGCCACTATGTATGCATATATAGCTTTTTTTTAAATGTCATCTATTTTATTTTAGCAAAACACTAAATTCCATTCTTAGTCTTATTTTTATATTTGAAGACTTAAATAATATTAAAACTTCAAAATTTTATATGAAATCATTTTGTGCTATACAAAATTGTATCTAATTATGCAAAAATTAAAAAAAATAGTTTTAGTTCTATTTGATATAATGCTAAAATCAACAAACTGCAAATAAAATATATTTAAATAGATAATTTTTTTAAGAGTGGTTTAAACTATAATTAATTTCCTTTGTCATTTTCCTATTTTTTATTTCTTTTAAATAAAAATTGAATTCTTTAAGTATATATTTTTAGTATATCTCACAATTTGTTAGGATATCTAATACATTTAAAAACTATCCTAATACATTTAAAAACTTTTATTGCAAAATCCTATATTTAAGGCAATCATATAGTCTATACAGACATATTTTTCTACTTTGAAAAACTTTTAATGAAACAATTGAATAAATCATTTCAGTAAATGAAATAATATTAAAGTTATATATTACTATTGTTATATTATAATTAAGGACCAAATAGGTAACTGGACTATGAAAATAATTGATTATAAATAAAGGATTTTATTATCCTTCTATGCTAAAAAGACTTGTTGATTTTTTTTAGAAAGCTTTCAAATAAATAAAAAAGCATATGTTGTTATTTGCTCAGGAGTTACATCAAAAATTTGAGTGCCACATCTGTGAGCTCTAGAACTGATCTTGGGATCATCTTCTGATCCCAAATAGGATGTGCTACATAACACAAGACAAAAATGCAAAATTCCAATGGCTTTATTGCTCAGGAATTTATAAGAAGTTCGAGCACCACTCTTTCATGCACCAGAAATGATCCTGGGATCTTCTGATACCAAGTCAGATGCTTTACCAAGTGTACCAAGCCACACTGGACCAAAACATTCCAATGGCATTATTTCTCAAGAGTTCATAAAAAGTTCAAGTTCCAGACCTGCAAGCACCAGAAATGATCATGGGACCTTCCGATACCAAGTCAGATGCTTTACCAACTGCACCAAACCACACTGGACCAAAACATTCCAATAGCTTTATTGCTCAAGAGTTCATAAGAAGTTCGAGTGCCAGACCTGCAAGCACCAGAAATGATCCTAGGATCTTCTAATACCAAGTCAGATGCTTTACCAATTGTACCAAACCACACTGGACCAAAACATTCCAATGGCATTATTGCTCAAGAGTTCATAAAAAGTTCAAGTTCCAGACCTGCAAGCACCAGAAATGGTCATGGGACCTTCCAATACCAAGTCAGATGCTTTACCAATTGTACCAAACCACACTGGACCAAAACATTCCAATGGCTTTATTGCTCAAGAGTTCATAAGAAGTTTGAGTGCCAGACCTGCAAGTACCAGAAATGATCCTGGGACCTTCCGATACCAAGTTACATGCTCTACCAACTGCACCAAATCACATGGGCAAAAATGTCAATGGTTTCACTGCTCAAGAGTTCATAAGAAGGTCAAGCACCAGAACTGTGAGTGCCAGAATCGATCCTGGGATATCCTAATCTTATGTTGTAGACTCTACCAACTGTACTAAAACATGCACAATTCAAATAAATAATACTTTAAATGAAGAATCAACAAATATTTTAGCAAAGAAAGATTATAAAGTTCTTTGCCCATAATCAATTGTCTTTTTAATTCACTAATTGGTTATTTCTTTGTTACATATAAAAATAATATGGAATTTTAATTTATTATTAATAATATTTTTTTAAAAAAAATTGCAAAATAGTAAATAAAAGTAAAAAAATTAATGTTTTCAGCCTATATTCCTTTCCCCCAGTATATGTATAAAAATCAACAACTAAGATGTGAAATATATTTGAAAAAGTGTGGTATTGTAATTAAAAAGATTATTTACACTTTAACAAATTTATCTGACCTACATTTCATTTGTTGATGAAAAATTATTAATCATTGCCAATGAACATCTTCTATTAGTTACTGGAATTAAAGATTATATAAATTTAGCATAATCATAATGTCTAATTTCAAAGTGTGGTTTGCTTTATTTAATAAAGAAAAGCAATCCTAAATAAACTTATCATACTTGGAAATTAAATATTGCATTTGTGTTAAAATTATGTAATCATAAAATCCACTAACTGATAGCTTATATTTGAGCAGTGACCAGTGATAAATCTTCATTTCGTAATGAAACCTATATCAGGTAGAACTAATGGTGTTATTTTCGTCATTTGTAACTTTCATCATTTTTAAAATTAGGGATACAACAATCCAATTTAAGTTTATGTTATACATTATAACTAGCCATTTAGAATTGATTTAATATCAATAATGTCATATTTGGAAATAAAGAGCTTTGTAATATAGTAGTTTATACATCTGCCTGTTATTTTCATGACCTGCCTTCCTCGGGCCAAATTAGGATGAGGCTTAAAATTTTTAAATTCAGATAAACAATGCATAAGCAACTCAGTTTTTTTCCATATGTCATAGCATCGGCCGGGAGGCAAACCCACAACAACCGTGTGCAACCAACTGCTTTCTTGCAAGGCGGCTGCACTGACCTCTTGGCTAACAACTCTTGACAAGCAACTCAGTTAATCATTTAATATTGCCCAGTAAATGAGTATCTAGATACTCATAAAAAAGGGAAGAAAGGAAAACAATCCAAACTTTTACAAATTATAATAGATTGTTGGAATTACTTAACTTTGAAGCAGGGTATATAAAACATTTTTTAATTCACAACTTTGAAGCCAATCACTTGAGACAAATACCTTTATCATTACTACTAATCATTTATTAAAGTAGAAATTACCCCTAACCCAGATATAAACTTTACAACTCAGTTAAAGATTAATATATTTATTATGAGTGCAGAAAGAATGTTTGGCATCTGTAAATCAAAATGTAATAATTTTTGATGATAAATATTGAATAAATATTGAAAGGTATGTAAAGAATTGGCCAACAGAAAAAAAAAACTAGCTCAATATAAAATAGAATTTGGAGATTTGGGAGGAGGGGTTCAGATATTTATATTCATATGTTCCAAAATTGCATAATGGAGTTGATGTTTTGAACATATATACATATATGTAATCTTGTAGAAAAAAATTACTCTTCACAGATGTACTATTAAATTATTATTAAATTGATATGCACTCACCTGTCAATAAGTGGTTTAAAAACCTAAGTGGACCACTTATGCTTAGAATCTATTCTTATATAAACCAACCATTATTAACTGTGCTTAAATTAGAGCTTGATCTTATTAGGATCCCGATATTTCAATTGACAAATTAATTGCACTTTAGTTTATATATGACAGTGAAGAGAATGTTTCTCATTTTTAACTACTTGTGACTTTGAATCACATATACAAGAAGAGATTGAAAATGCAATATATGGGTAAGAGAACAAACCGGTGTTACTGATCTCATTGAAAAAATTAAAAGACTGAAGTGGAGTTGGGCTGGACATATTGTGAGAAGAGATGATAATAGATGGTCAACTGAAATATTAAACTGGATTCCAAGAGATTTTAAAAGACCCAGAAAGAGACCACATGTGAAATGGATGGATAAAATAAGAAAGTGTGCAGGGGTGATATGGGGAAGAGAAGCTAAAGATTGGAGGAGATGGATTGAACTTGGAGAGACCTTCATCCTGCAGTGGATTGATAATGGTTGATGATATATATATATATGTGTGTGTGTGTGTGTGTGTGTATGTGTGTAACATTGTGAGAACTTATTGTAATATTAATGTTGCAGAAAGTTTCATGAACCAGTTATTTACTGAGGAATGAATAAACTAAAATAATACATAAAAACCATTAATAACTAGTTCATGAATCTTTCTACAATGTTAATATTGTAATAAGTTCTCAATCTTACAGCACAGCCATTCCATTATATTATCTCTTATGAATGTATTTAATACTTTTTACATATCACTTAGCAATCTAGTGAATGTTAATTTCTAAATTAAATGCTTATCACATTTACATTCTGAAATACTGAAAGCATAGCAAGAAGAACTACACAACAAATCAATAAGAATATACACTCTAATTAACCAAGAGCGCAACTGAAAGTAAGATGGCATTCATCAGCAGTAACAAAATATATTGATTGCCAGGATAAAGTCATGGTAGTACACTACATATAGCTTTATACAAAAATATATGATGAATAAATTCACATTTGGTATTACAAGGCAAGGCAAAAACCAAATGATGGTATAAACTCAATGAAAAAAGCACCTATATCTGAGGGCAATTAATAAGCTACGATTCTTCTATCTCTAGATATATAGCTAACTATATGAATAAACCATCAAAGTACAATAAAAATAATATTTACCTTAAATAAAGCATTTTATGCTTAAATATGAGACAAAGAATGATATAATTTACATAAATATCATTACATAAAAAAGAGACAACGCAACTATCTCTTTAAAAACACAGGCAAGATAGGAATATACATCGTAAACATGAGAGATTAATGTGATAATCTTTTAAATAATACAACAAACTGATGTGTAAGGCCAATAATATACATAATTATTGCTGAAAATGGCCTAATAAATTATGGCATAAAATAATCATTAAAATATAAGCACATACATTCAAATAAATAATTTCATAAAAAGGAATTAAACATAATGCTTTTAAAATATAACATGATCAAATGGAAATATTCTGAGAACTTTTTATTAAATTCAGCTTATAAACAATTTATAAAATTATAGCCAATAAGAATGCATAAAATAAAAAACATAATACAGCATCATACATATTGAAACCTAAAACTATACCGGTTTTACCACATAAATATAAAAAATGAAAGTCCTTCATTCCTGGTTTTCTAGTCATTCAACAGGATACAGTCACTGTAAATGCTTTTGTGAAAATATTGAGGAAGTCTCCAATTTATTTAAATAAAACAAAATTCAAACTACATATAAAGCATTTTAAAATGAACATTAGGCAATAAATTTCCATGTAAACACTAGCATAAGAAAATATGTATGACCATTTAACTTTTGTGAAATATATTTCCAAAATAAACACAAGTAGTGATACATCTTTAGCTCCCCATACAATATATTAATTTCTACTTATCTTTTGGAGAGTGCATATTAAAAATAAAGTTTGAGGAATATTTATTCCATTGATAAATAATATATTACATGGTAGAGCAGATTCTTGAATAATAATAATGATAAGAAATGAGCAGACATTTATAATAAAACAGTATAAGTTTATATTATTTCAATGAC
Source organism: Epiperipatus broadwayi (assembly GCA_028023455.1). Lineage (NCBI taxonomy): Eukaryota > Metazoa > Onychophora > Udeonychophora > Euonychophora > Peripatidae > Epiperipatus > Epiperipatus broadwayi. The sequence continues at coordinate 794,418 of JAQFVV010000175.1, forward strand.
ATTAATTCAGTACCATTCATGTTTTAAAAATATAGTTCAAAGATCATAATAGTATGTCTGATTATAAAATTCATTAAATACCCTGGAATATCTTTTAATTGCATAGAATAAAAAATAAACTATAAAATAAAAAAAGTCAATAACTTTAAAGTTATTAATTCAGGAAAATATATATATATTTTTTTTATTGAATTAACTACAGAAACAATATACAGTGGGCAAACAGTATCCACTCTCTCATAATAATAACATTATTTTTAAATATAATAACATTTAAAATAATTGATCTTGTAACACAAATAAATATTATTCTTTTACATCAATGTTCGTAAGTATAAAACATACATTAGAATAATTTTTAAAACGTAATTCATTCTTAATGTATTGTAGTATTTTACTTTCTGGTTTAGGCCTACTATTACACACTATAATGCGTTAGTTAATCAAACTATGAAAAAGAAAAAAATTCCACTCATTTACAAGTCTGGACATTTCAAGAACATAGCTATATTTCCTGATTAACTGACCTATTTTTATTGTAACATTCACATTGGATTTAGATTTACTATTATGCACTCTAATCCATTAGTTAATCAAACTATAAAAAGAAAACATTTCCTTTACGAGTTTAGATATTTCAAGAACATAGCTATATTTCCAGATTAACTGACCTACTATGATTTTCATTGCTGACAGAATCAGTTTTACATTTATTTAAAAGGTCATCAGGGTCCATAGACTCACTGATCCATCACATTGCATTGTCAATTCGTAGCTAAGAACTAAAAGTAAGATTAGGATTACTTTTGTTGTCATTTTAAATTTTTACATGAATTTTTCTTTGGAATTATCCCTGGGCTTAAACAAGCATGTTGGCAAAGGTAATTTACACAATTTTCTAAACTTAATAATCTTTTTAATAATAAAATCTAGCAAACTTAAAATGATAATGTACAATGAAAAGTTGATATTAAAAAGAAATATTTTATTATAATGAATTAAAATATTTAAATGCTAAATTATTAATAAAATTGGAAAGAAACATAAACATACTCATCCAGACAATATTAAATAATTATACAGTTCATATTACACTTAAGTTTCTTCAAGATGAATGTCTATTTTGGTATTAGAAGCTTCATATTGAAGTTGAAGTTAGTTTGCAAACATTTAATTTAGTTACAAATCAGGCGTGAATAATAGTAGCTTACCTGTAAGATATGAGGGTCTATGTAGACCATTTATTATTCCATGCATATTCTTCTTGTGATGAAAGAGCTCATGAATTTAGTTCATTGACATTTTGATGTTCCTGGTCATAGTAAGGCTACGCTTGAAAGCTTTTTAGAGTGACCTCTTTACAGCAAAAAAAAGGTGTCTGCAAACACTATGATTTTCCCTCTGCAGGTCATGGATTCTTCACAATCCAGGACCAGCCAAAACAAAAACAGACAGGACAAGACTTTGCTTGAAGCTATTTTCTTTTTTTTATAGTCTTGACCAGTTTTCTGATTTTTGCACATATGTCCTTAGGTTTTGTTTTATCATAAGGCAAGTTTTGTAATCTTGTACAATTGTTATTATTTTTTAGTTACAAAGTTTTTTGTGTAAAATATTTCTGCCATCTTTAATTAGCTTAATGCCTTTCTTTTATTTATCTGGATAAACAATCTGTAAGCACTTACATTCTTTCCAATTTTAACTTAAATAGTTAATTTTAAACATAAATACCTTAACTAAAAAAAAAAGAAAACTAAATTGTGTCATTTGAACAATCCTATAAATTTGACCTTTTTTAGCTTTTTTAAATATTACCAAATGCCAATATAGTTGTACCATATATATGTAAATGGTACAGTGTATTTAAAGTACATTTTAATGATTCAAAGAAAATATAAATTTAAATTAATTAAATATGTCCATGTCAGAATAAATACTTGCTATTAGAAGATATTTTCTACAATCTAGAATTCAATAGTCTTCAAAATAATCCAGAGAAAACCTTTCAAAGCGTAAATATGTAAATGATATTTATTTATAATAAGTAAATCAGAAACAATAAAAGTTTTTATGCAACAATGCTGACTAATGCAGAAAATTCTCAAAGCACATTGATCACATAAGAATAATTTTATTATTAAAAATTTTATTGATTTTTCTATATTATTTCCTTGTAATGCAAATTACAAGTTTTAGTAGTTCTATTTAAATCTTCTCAGCCTGGAATAATTAATTTAGCAATTTATATCTTACTTTTAAAAATAAAGAAAAATTTATTATAAGCAATTAAAACTTAATAAAAAGTTAACGATTACATGAACAAGAAAGTAACAGAAAATTAATAATGCATAAGAATTTATCTTCACTAGTTCTATTTATAGACTCTGTCATGTGACTGATTTTTTTAAGACTGAAATTAATATCTAGTCTACTCACTTTTGACATACAGTTTTAAACTCTATAAATTAATTAGTATTCTGGGAAATATTATTAAAAATAACCTAATTTAAATATCTTTAGATTTTAATGAATTATTGTAATTTTAAAATAAATTATTTAGAAAAACGAATGATGTATTATAATAAAAATAAAATATTAAATAATATTTTACATTATTTCAAATATAATATTAGACTACACTATTCTTTGTAACATATTTACTTTACTTTACTAAGTTAAACTCCCAGAACATTTTAAAACAACATCTAAAAAAAGATTTTTAAAATAATTTTTGGCATTAAACCTACAAGGAAGTTAAAATTGAAATCTTCATCTCGTGCATAGACACTAATGCATTATTTTACTTGAAAAAGAAATAACTTAACTAGTAAAATTAATTATTTATTTTCAATTAATTAATTCTAAAATTATTTAATTTAATTACATTTTATCTTAAGTATCATTAAATGAGGCATACTTTTTACTACAATTATTTAATAAAATGCACTTTTATTAACAGATAATTTAAATATTAATAACTTAGCATTAAAGATTGAAATTTATATTTATATTTTAACTCTAATATTGACTTTTAACACACAAATAGTCAATGTTAATGTAGTTTTATGGTTAATATGTTTAATATTAGGATAATAATATGCCCAAAACTATGCATTTTAGAATTATACACAATTATTTATAAGTTTTAAAACATTACACAGATTATTAAAATGACTAGATTATAATAGTTATTATAACTGGGTCAAAACACATCAACATGTAATTATTAAGCAATAAATCAATTGACTTACTATAAAAATTAAAATACTGAATTTTTTTATAAGGTCACAATATATATATATATATATATCACTTGATATTTTTGCAATAAGTTAATATGTATACCCCTTATATATCTATTTAGTATGTGCCTATATATCAAAAAAATCATGTACATTAGTTTAAATGTATGAAATTATAAGACTGGCATTTTATTAAAAAATTCCTACCAAAACTATATTATAAAGTAACTTATTTAATATCCATGATTTTATATCAAAATATGTTGTAAAATAATTTTATTTTATTCTGATTTAAAGCAAGCTTTCAATTGAAACTAAAAAATTGAAATAAAAAATGTATTAAGTTTTTCACAAAAATAGACTGTGATACTGTTATTATATTTGACATTTTAGGTGATGTGATATCATTGCAATTGGTACTTTTCTACATTGTTTTAAAGCATTGTATATATTAACCCTCCTGTTGACCTCTTGTATTATGACAAATTTCTTTGTTCTCACTAGATTTAAACTTCAACTTTTACTTTAATATTAAAATCATTATTATTTATCAGAATATAATAAATTTGACCCCATTTGATAGATATTTTTGTTTAGAAGTTAAATAAAATTTAAAAAATCACATCTGATATTTGGAAAATTTTAAAAATTAAATTTTAATCAAAACAAAGTGCGGTCACATCATAAAATTTCAGGTGGAGCAGATTGAATTTGTAATGTGAATGAAATCTTTTTTGATATTTGTTTTAAAAATCTGGAATTATTTTTAATATCTAGTAAATCTATCAGTTTATGCTCAAAAAGTTTGAATTTTTTTCATATTTTTTATGATATTGCTAAATATTATAACAGACAGTTTAGTGGTGACATTTCTAGACAGTTGTATTTCTTGTGACCATAATCTCTATGGTAACATTACACAGAGAAATATATTCTTTTATATTTAAAAATAAAACATTTCTTTAAAGAATAAAAACATAATATATGCTTTTTGATTTCTAATAATTATTATATTATTACAATACAAAAATAAGCATAAACCTTTCAAAAATCAAGTTTTTAGACCATCGTAATATTTTTTGAAGTAACCTCACAAAGTTCAAGATTGCCAATTATACAATGTCCACCTATGGTCATGTGGTTTCAGAAACTTTGAAATTTCTGCTTATTTGATTATCCTTATGTATTTTGAATTTTTTTTAAATATAAATATTAAAAAAAATATGCATGAATTTTAAAGCTGTAAAAAATGTTAACAAAATTTCTTAGTAAAAGGTGAAAATGCAAACTAAGTTTTTAGATTTCTAGGCTTCAATCTGTTGCTTGAAATGGGTTGTTGGTTAAATCATGGGGTGCAATGAGTTGCAGTGATTCTTCCTATGAAACTTCTATTTTTAATGTATTAATTTAAAAAAATTCCAATAGAGGTCAGTAGTATCTGGATCTTTACAGACTTTTGTGTTTAATTGACAGCACATTCTATTGTTCTGACAAAGCTATGAAAGAGGTGGAAATTTGTTATTGGCTGATATTTAGATTATTTTTGCCATGAAAAATGTGATTTTCAGTAATTGTTAATAATTATGATGCAATATTTTTTGTAAAAGACATTATTAAACCACAAACTATGTCATTATGGGGGAATTGTCTTTAAAACATTTTATTTTTAAAAAGACTGCTCTTAGAAAGTATAAAAAGTATGCTACAAGTAATGGAAATAGCCATGAAACATTCATTACAAGCTAAAAAAAATCATTTTGTAAAAACTGTAAGTGAAATATTTTAATACAATTAATAATTTACTAACTTTTAGAATTTTTTTTTGTTTCTTTGATGATAATTAATTCTAAATATATCATTTTTAATAACATAAAATCCTAATATCTAATATTTCATTCTTTTAACTTTTTAAATAGTTATTGTGAAGCCAGTAGTGATGTGTTTCTTTGTTATCAGTAAGATTTTCAAAGAAATACATATTTCCCCAATTTTAAAGTACTAATTTTAAATCTTTTTAGTTAATTATTAAAAGGCTTAAATATTTATAATGTAACATATAAATTAATTATATAAGTAAAAAAGATTTAATTGCACAAAAAATCAAACATAGCATCATATTAAAAATAACAGTTGCTTGAGTCTATTCAAAAATTTTCTGAGTGAGGTTGACACTGATCTAGCTTTCACTTTAAATTAAACAATCTCTATACTGCCCTCTCACAGACCTTACTTGAACTATATCTCATATAAATAATACATACAACATGTATACTAAGAAAAGCATGTTTAATACTTTGTAATAAAAATATAAAATACATCAATATAGTATACTGTGCATGCTATAAATTAACTGGTAGTAATCAAAAGCATGCTTGGCAGACTGGATTAATATATTTAACATTATTATTTTAAAGTAGTAAACAAGGTTTTCTTAGAATGCATGTTGTACATATTATTTATACTGAATTACAATTTTCTGAAAGAAGTGTAAAACTATTGGAATTAAACTATATCTACAAAAAAACCAAAGCAAGCTTTCAACAGAAGTAAAAAAAAAGTTCTGTGCATTAATTAAAATTTACTTAAAATGTAAGCTTTAAATTGAAATCAAAAAAATCTTTACATGCCTCTCTTGCATATCTTATTTAAATTATATCTATGAAACAAACATATATACAGAGAATGTAAGTTGAATATAAGTTGAATAAAAGCATTTAAAAACAATCATTTCAAAAAAGGAAGAAAAATTATTATCTTAAATGATGTCATTTGGCTAAAAATATATATATTTAAAAATTGAATAAAATTTTTAATTTAATAATTGATGTTGTAATTATCTTGGTGCTTTGATACATCTCCAACTATACTCTGGTAAATTATGAATTAATGTTATGAATATAATCTTATTGGAAATATAAAATAACTTTACAGGTGGTGCTTGTTTGAATAAGTTATTAATGTTTATGCTATTTTTTAAAGCTTTTTTTTTTTGTTGGTTCTCTGAGTTTATCACTTGGATCTGTTTGAGTTGAACTTGAGGCTCTCCAATTTCTGGAAAGCACTAAAGTGGGATAACTAATTCAATATCTGAATTGATACTTATACCCTTTTTGTTATGACTGCTAGTAGAACTGACAAGTCTACTATTTTGGAAAATTCTTTACTTTCACTATCCCTTTCTATTGATAAACTTTAATCAAGCATTCTATCTATTCTTTATTTCAACATTCCTGTTGCTGGAAAAAACACATCACATTTTATTGCTTTTTAAAGCATTCATGGGTGATATTAGTAAGCTGAATAAATTTCCATTGTGAATTCTGGTAACACTACAGGTAATAATTAAAATAATTCATCTAAATCCAATACCACTCTTCATAGACCAGTTTCTCACAACAATCATCTACCTAATAAGTTGAAAAATAGAAGAAATGACTCATCAAATATTACAATTTCATATCATAATTTAAGACAAAAATGCAAAAAATAGTTATGTGAATACATTAAGAATTCACGATTCAGGAACTCAAGTAAGAGTTGACTGATTGGCAGTCAATTATTGTGACATTTTAACCTTTTTAATTGATGATTTGAATAATGTTACACCTTTAAACAATTCTAATTTTTATATAAAGACTATGCTAACAAATTTACTTAACTGCTTTCCCCTTTCTTGCTTCAATTATTTAAAAAGTCTTACAATGCTAGATCATCCATCATTAAACATCACATAATCATCATCTCTATACTAGCACATAATTGTTGTAAACAAAGGCAAAACTCTCCATACAGTAGTGCCACCCTGTGCCAAACAGAGTAATCAATGGATGCCAGAAGGCTCCTCACTGATGATGGCCACAAGCCAGAAACTAGTCTGGGGATATTGGATGAGTAGGCATTAAATAGGGATTTTATGCACAAGCCTTCTGGCATCCCTTGATTACTCTGTTTGGCACAGGGTGGCACTACTATATGGAGAGTTTTGCCTTTGTTATCATCCATCATTCTTACACAAATGCCAAAATTGACCTTTTTCAGTTTCCAATAAAAAAAATTTCATATGATTTTACTGAAAAAAAATTTATGGAGCATTATTTATAAAGTTTTTTTTCATTCTAACAACAGATACATCTATGTTGAATTCTATATTTTTATTCATAAAGACTTTTTTTAAAAAAAAGCATTATTTAGTTAAATGGTATAATGTTGTGTTACATTGACCTAGATAGGCCTTTTATGCTTGCTGGTCAAATCAAGAATTGCTATATTTATTTCAGTGATACAGATCTCCACCTCTTGCTTAATAAGTTTGTTAAAGAAAAGATCTAGGTTTCCAGTTTTAACAAACACATCGACAATCAGTGTCACTTTAAAAAGAGTGTTGCTAACTGATATCACAACTCTTTATGCTACTACATCTTCTCCCTTGATAATAATCTTTAGAATAGTTTCATCACAATGTTTTTTCTGCGAAGCAAGAACACACATTGTTAAGGATTGTATTGGAAAATTTTGAAAGTCATCAATGTTCCAATGCTTTGGTCCAATCTATCACTTATTAAATACCTATCTTTACTTCTGATAACTCTAATATTTCTGCTACATTATCATTCGAACTGTTACTGGTCACTTCTATGGTGAATCATATCTTATCTTTTGAGAAATTTTTATCAGTATAAATGTCTATGAAGAGGAAACCAGGAGGAAGAAGAAAACAAAAAAGATAGCCAATATTCTGATACTAAAGTTACTCCTAGGTTTAAATCTGATTTTGAACCTGTGAAAACTGAATTCCAAAACCCTTTACTACAGGAGCTCTTAAAAAATGGAAAATATGGGTTGAATCTTCTCCATTGTACCCAAGGGGGTTACTATATATTGTCACTGGATTGAGCAAGCATTATCTGCAATTGCATTCTTATCACCAGTGTAGATTTTCTTTTATGGAGTGAACACTCATAAGCTTGCACCAAGGATATGAAAGATTACATATAGTTCTTGATCTGGCTGTGGCTGGTGGTATCAAATTGATCATGGAGTGTAAAACATCTCTCATTGAAAGTGGGTCTGCTAAGATGCAGTAATGTCATGTTAGTCATACTTTTCTGCTTTATTGCATATTTGGTACTGCTTTTGTTTTACCTATTAATATTTTAAGTCTAAATATCATATACTTTATGCAAATCTCTACTCATATCTTATGTTTTTTATATTAATTTTTTTAAAAATACATATGTGAGGGGTACAAATTCTCCCAACAGGATGTTCACTCTCAATAATTAGATCTCTCAATTTTCTCCTTATATTACATTTTTGTCTGAGACTAAACATTATAACCATTCTGATATCAATCTTATTAGATATCTTGGGGGGGGGGGGTAGAGTTTTTACAATTCTCTACTTCAAATATCCCAGCAGCAGGGGTAGGTGTTTTAATCATCGTAAGTCACCATTTAATTATTTAACAATCTTTGCCTTGATCAAAACATGATTATTATTTTTTATTATGTCAATTTTATAGTAAACATTCTTTATTTTTATTTATGTAGCAGATTTATTCTTATATATCAACTTATATGCTGACCCCTTACTCTTATTCTTTTATCCAGCTGTTTTCATTCTTTGGTGATTTTAATATGCCATTTATTGATTTTGTTGCTAAATATTTTCACCTTATTAATTGTAAACTGCTAAACATCACTATCTCTTATACTAGCACATAATTGTTATTAAACAAGGCAACTCTCCATACAGTAGTGCCACCCTGTGCCAACCAGAGTAATCAATGGATGCCAGAAGGCTTGTGCATAAAATCCCTATCTGTCTGGGGATATTACATGAATAAGCACTAGACAGGGATTTTATGCACAAGCCTTCTGGCATCCATTGATTACTCTAGTTGGCACAGGGTGGCACTACTGTATGGAGAGTTGCCTTGTTTAATTGTAAATTGATGAGTGGTGAAGGCTTCTTTCTGCGGTAATGCTTTCTCCTTTTATACTTCAAAACATTCAGCTCTTATTGTCATTTTATTTTGCACACCTGATCTGTACTTTGTGTTTTCTGACTATTTGGCACTTTCCATTAAGATTGATATTGATCTTCATACATAGCTTTGCTTTTTATTACAATAATATATTAAGAGTATTACTTAAGGATATGAAATTTACATTTATTATAGGAAGATTTATATTCTTTCTTTACAGTCTACTATAGCTTGGATTTCTCTGCCAATATCATCCAATCAGTCATTAGATATTACATTAGAAAAACAAATTACCTATGGCTTCAGTTAAATAACTTGGTGTTATTAATTTGAAATTGAAGGCTTCTTGTGACCCTGCTTCTTTTCCTTCATTTGTGTCCCTTAAGCAGCAATATAAGCATACTCAATTATTTTGGCTGCATACCTGTCTATTAAAAAGCCATAATCTTCTTGACTCAATCTTATAACTGGTTAAAAGATTACACACACTAGGCTTCTTCTTATTAGGTACAAAGTTCATACTTTCTTCCGTTATTGTAAACAAGCATTTTGGCCCAGGTCTTAAAAGGTTGCTTCTATTTTTTATCACTTTAAATTTAAGTTGCAAACTTTCAGCTCTCATGGACTCTCATTATTTGCTTTTGGTGAGAGTCAACATGATCATTTTATTACAAAGGTTGACATCATGTTCAAGAAGTCTTCACCTGATATCAATCATTCTGGTACTCGTGATTCATAAATACCTTTGTTTTTGCATATCAATTATTTCATTGTACTACTTGTTAGAACTCACTTGATTTTTTTAAGCAAATTTATCATATGGATAGGTTATATCCAGTTTCCTTAATTCAATTTTTCAAGCAAAATACTCTTTATGCTTGTTTTAATAACCTTTGTCTTATCTATATGTCATACAAATAATTGAATCTTATGTTAGGGGTAATATACAGTTTATAATTCTGCCTTCCATCTCAGATTACCAATTTTTTAAAAATGTGTGTTCATTTCTGAAGCTATCACCCTGTTTAAAATTTGTTATTGGCCAAGTTAGAGCCATTAAAACAGCTGGTCTCATAGATGTCCAGTCAGATATTTCATCAGCTTTTGATTCTATCCTTATTGACACTCTCATTGAATGATTGCCATCACATAACATTCTAGTTTTCATTCTTGCCATTGTAACTAACCTTCTAATGAATAAAGGAATATTCATAATTCTTAATGGAAAAGTAATGCTTGTTTTAGACATCATGCCATGCCTCTATTCTACAAGACTCAGTTTTGAATGCTTTGTCTTTTTTTTTTCATTTATATAAATTCATTGCTCTCAAAATGAAGAAGAAACTGCTTGACATATATATTTCAATGATTAGTAAAGCAGTCAAGCAATTATTATTAATAGATGATCTTGTCATTTTCCTTAATTTCTGGGAAGTACCACCCATCATGGTATTACAGAAGATTATACAGCACCCTATAATCTTCAGTTTAACTTTAACTATTAAGCACGCTATAAGCTTCAGTTTAACTTTAATATTAAAGTTATCTTGAGTATACCCTTTAATCATAGTGTTTTTTCTCCTCTTCATAACTTTCTTGGATTTCCCATTTACAAATCAATTAATGCAATGAGCTCATCTATTCAGAACTCTATTCTTACTTCTGTTAAAAATAGAACTTTGTCTAAAATGTATCTTTATACAAAAATTTATCTTATTAACATCTGGATCTTGACAAATATCACTTACTATATGTTGAGCATTAACTATATTAATGCTTTCAAAAGAAGATTAATTAATTTTGTTCCAAACTGATTTGAAATAAAAGAACTGTTGCAATTAATATTAAAACCTTAAAAAATCATGTCAAAGGTAATGATCATTTCCTTTATTCAATTCCTACCTTGTATTTTCAGAAGTCAATACTTTTTTAAATTTGTCTACCCTGGTACTATAAAGTTTGATTCATTCACCTATACTGATATGCATTCATTTAGTAAAGTTACTGTTTTCCATCGTTAATCAAATCCACGGTTGCTTGTATTGATGTTAATAATCACACATTCTCTAAAAAATATTCTTTTGAGAGGCTTACAACATTAATCATGTGCTAGCCAAACTCACTCCTTTACATCTTTTCTTATTATCACCAATAAACAGATAATATAATAAAAATTAAATTTGGGTATCTGGAATTAGAATACCTTGATTTCCTTATCAAAATCAATTTAGGAGTTCTACCTATAAATTATGTTTTATCACAGAGAATGGGACATGCTTACATTGACTCCCTTTGTTTCCTTTAACATAAGTCTGAAAAAATAATTCATCATTTTCTGATGCAGAGTCCTAAGCCTTTTACCTGTAGAAATACCATTAGATAAATTACTAAATTATATGCTTTTATATTGCCACTATCATTGACATCATGAAATGGAACTTTTCCCCTTCAGTTAGGATTACCATTTTTCTTATGTTTACCCTTTGGTTCCTAAGATGCCATTTTTGCTTTAACTCTATAATAGGACATTTTAATTACTGTTTTACAATATTTTAAAAAATAAAAATAGACAGTGGTTGTGCCCCCTCTCCCAGACATTGTTGTTGCTACATGTAGCCTGTTTAGTTATCTCATCCCCCCTTCCTTTATTTCTTTTACTTTCATATGTCTATGCTATGTATTTCCAAATGTATCATTTGTAATTTATACATCACCTTAAATGTTCATTCTTTTATGATATATTTATCTATTTGAATTGTAAATATTTTTTTCCATATTTGTATAAAATTTTTGCTTAATAAAAATTTTTGCATAAAAAAATAAAATCACTTTGTCATGTGAGTAGTAATATCATTAAGATATCTAATATATATCCTTATATAATTGATTACTAGTTAGATAATTGTTAAAACCATTAATCTCAATAGTATATTAAATTTACTTGGAATTTTCACTAATGTTGGCAAGGATACATTATAAACATCAAAATCTTAAAGAATAGATAGATCCATTCGGTTCTAATTTTTAGCTGAACATAGTGTTTTTTATTCATAATATAAGGGAGAGGGATTGATTTTATTCTCTTAATTATATATATATGATCACTAGATGGAACTTTACCAATAGCTCCTAACAAGCTTTGTTTACATAAATGCCGAGAGAGCCGTTTATGTAAACAAAGCTTGTTAGGAGCTATTGGTAAAGCTCCATCTAGTGATCATAAAATGCAAGCTAAAAGCAAGTTATGAAATTTATAACTTGTTTTGTTTATCATATATATATAAGAATATTACCATTGGGTAATTATTTGTTAATGATTTGTCTGTGTCATCTAAAAAATATATACACATAATTGATAATCATAAGTTCTTTATTAAGTAATTGTTTTTTTTTTTAATATTGTTTTAAATAATATCCATTCTATATAATAATTTTGTATGCCTGATCAATGTGAATTATATTTGTTCTGTTCCAAAACGTGTTCTTCATATAATGAATAGTATATAATCAGGAAATTTGATATTCAATGTAACTGATAATCTACTTAGCATAAACAAAAAATGTTCATCATGTTTGTGATTCTTTATATGATATTGTAAGAAAGTAATGGCAAATAACATTGTGACAGTTTGGTGTTAATCTTTAATTTCTATATGTAATTGGTGACCAAATGATCTTCAAAACTATTAAAGTGATTGTCTAAGTTTTATTAAGTTTATATATATATTGTGTTTTTGATCATTTGTCATTTTAGCATATACTATTTCAATTATAAAACCACTTTTAAAAAATTAATTTTTCTAAATTCATACTTGTCTTCCTTCTTGATGGTCTCTCAATTTTGATTAGCAGGTTTATCTAAGGCTGAAAAAATCTGTCATGTAATAAAACATTTTTTATTTAAAAAAAAAAAATGATTTGAAACAGATCTCTGACAATTTCATAGTTAAAGTCTTTTTTTTATTTTTAAAAAGTTAATACAAACTGAGTCTAGAAATTATTTAGTTTTACTTTACATTCATCACTTTAAAGTACAACACTGTGTAACTTAAGTTAATGAAATGGAATACAAAATTTAACACTATATTTATTAGTGATTTAATTAAATTTTTCCTTAAGTATTATTATGATTGTAAACTATATACTTGACTTATTTATACTTAAATAAGATAACCTTAGTACATGTGTCTTGAGTGCTTAATTTATTACAAGAGAGACCTCTACAAATCTAAACGTAAGATTCGACTTTTAAGGATAAGAGTGGCCACTCTTACCTTCAACCTATTGTGCTTAATAAGAATTAATATTTACTTATTTACGTAATTCAATTATATGAATTGATTAGTTATTTATAAATGGATTTTTGCAATATCTAGAACAATATTTTCCGGATTTACCTATATTATATTGTCCTGTCATATTAGGCTATTTACTGTAATCTTAAAAGTAATTTAAACTTCTGAAACCACTAAACATCACGTGATCACTATCTCATACTAGCACTACTATATGGAGAGTTTTGCTTTGTTTTGAATTTTTTAAACTTCTGAAGTAAAGGTTTATTACTTTTACACCAATTCATAATAAACTTCCTAAATCCCAATTTTTTCAAACATTGTCTTAACTTCATATATGGAGTAGTTAAAAATTTATCATAACATTGGATTGCTCATTCACGGATAGATACTGCTATCATAAATATTGCTATCATAATTTTATAAAATATTTTAAAAGTTTATCTATATAAAGCACCGATATATTTGTGTATGTGGGGCTGTAAGTAAGTCTTGAAAAATATCAATTTCAATCATTATTCATTATAAATTTTATTACAGTTATCATGCAATATGAAAAAGTGACAATTTACTCTTTTTTTTAGTCAAGCGTCGTTAGCCGAGAGGCCGCCTTGCAAGCAAGTAGTTGGTTGCAGACGGTGACGGTTGTGGGTTCGCGTCCTGGCCTATGCTATGACATATGAAAAAAAAATACATTCGTTTTAGGAATAACTTTTTTTGACAATTGCTTTGAAGTACTGCCAACAGAAACGAATATGACAGTCACTCTTTTATTGATACTGTAGTAGTGGCCAACATGGTAATAAAGTATAAAAATTTGTTATCACTTTCTATAAATTAGCCTTTTTTAAAAAATAGTTGTATGTTAGTCAAGATAAAATCAGAGATTCATTTTATCACAAGTTTTAATTTAAAAAGCCCGTATCAAAATATATAATAAACAATTCATCTAAAATTAATCTGGAGAAATGTTAATTCCATTCATCGTACATAATACATTTATTTACATCTAATTCTAGGATTAGGTAGGTGAAGTATTTGTTTGACAAGAATACCATTTTATTTTCATTCTAAAACCAGACTTAAGCTAGGGCTCTTCCTAAATAATAGTTGGTAACGGAAATAGATTCACAAATTCATTTGTTTTCAGTTTGTTCTAAGAACTCTTTTCTATTAGAAAGCCCCTCCCCCCAATTGCTTCCATTCACAATTTTTCTATGTAACCAATCTTTATTTTGTCTTTTATTATATCTTTATTTATATGAATTTAAAAAGAATGGGGAAGTATGGATGTGTTTATTATATCTATAAAGATATTACATACGGGACAGAGAAAGGTGAATAACTCCGTGTGTGTGTAAAATTAAAAAATTAGATATATTAATCTTTAACTGATGTTTAAAGTTTATATCTGTGCTAAAGATAATCTCTAGTTTCGAAAATGATTAGTAATAATCATTAGTGTATTTATCTGAAATGGATGGCGTCAAAGTTGTGAGTGGAGGGAATTTGACACTGGTAAATGAAAATGTAACAATTTACTCTAGATAAATACTTTGCATATAATAGAGATATATATGAGAGATAGTGACCTGGGCCAACTGATGAGTGCTGGTTCAGCACGAAATGCATCTTGGGGGTCATTTGTCTTTTATTATAACTTTATTTATATGAATTTAAAAAGAACGGGGAAGTATGGAGGTGTTTATTATATCTATACCTATTTAATGCTAGAAAATAAAACTATACATAAAAAGGCTTCTAGAATTTTTTATTTGACTAGTTTAATGATTAGTATATATTCTTACAGTATTTCTCAACAATTATGAAGAAAAATTGAAGAAATTATTGGTTATGCATAAATAGGCTACTGAAAGTTGGTTACACATACGTGTGAGGATTGTATTGCACAAGAAGTCACATGATGTCTGATTATCAGAAATGTCAACTTTGATCCAAAAACATTCATTACTCAATCATTATTTTAAATTGTTTAAAACTATATATATATTTATTCTAAGATTTTGGCTTTTATCAGTATATGTCTCATTTCATCTTTACTGTGTCACAGCCATCCATCAGAGCAGAAAGTTAAGACTACCTTATACCTCACTGTACTGCGTTTTATGAACAATCTTTGCTTTTCAGATATCAAATACCTGAATCTCCATGCCAACAATTGACAACTTGAAACCTGTCGATGCACATTGTGCGTATTTATTATAATTTAGGTATTTGAGTGGTTATTATATATAAAACAGACAAAACTCTCTATATGTATTGCACTCAGTGAAAGCCAGAGTAATCAATGGATGCCAGAAGGCTTGTGCATAAAATCCCCTAGTGCCTACTCATCCAATATCCCCAGACTAGTTTCTGTCTTGCACTGAGTGGCAATACGTATAGAGAGTTTTGCCTGTTTTATTAACAGTTAGGAGCAAGCATAAGAAATAATGATTATGTAATAATATATATATATATTAAAACAGGCAAAACTCACTATACATATTGCCATATACAGCAAGCAAGAGTAATCAATGGATGCCAGAAGGCTTGTGCATAAAATCCCCATCTATTGTCTACTCATCCAAATATCCCCAGACTAATTTCTGGCTTGTGGCCTTCGCCAGTGAGGAGCCTTGGATCTGAGAGCAGTGGTGGTCATGTATATATATATAATATTGTAGTAATTTTTGAAAAATAAAAAATATTAGAAATATTTATTTTCAGTCTTTGTCCATTTAAAAATATTTTAATTACAATATAAATACAGTGATATTTATTTTCTTCAAATATCTACAAAAAAATTATAATAATAAGTAAAATCATATATTTCTTGTCAGTAGTTAAGATACTGAGCTACATTAATAATCTGAAAATACTGAAGCAAATAACGATATTTTTCATCTTTATCTTTTTGCAAAAGATGATAGGAGCTTTTTATCAATCTTATATTTTTATTGCTTCTAAAAACTGCTGCTAAATAAAGAAACTGTCACTTCTTATAAGTTATTTTGAAATTTCTCCAAAAAATAATTATTTAATGTTTGTGCAGTATTTTATATATATATCATGAGTAATTTTCATCTTAACCAGCAACACATGTAAAGAGTTTGGTAGGACTTTCTTACCCTAATTTTATAATAAGATAAAGTACACATATATTGTTTTATTTATCCTATTATGCATATAATAAATATAACAAATTCACTATTAATGCAATATTCTGCATGATTTGGATCAATATAAAATGGCACATTCTGGAGACAAGCTTTGAAGCTTCCAATGTTCAACCTTCTTGTTAACCTTTAAGCAATCAATAAATGATTCTATTATTATTTTTTATTGCTATAAAAACTCTCACAGATTTGTACTTAATATTAAACAAAAACAAAATAATATTTGGTTTGTAAATACTCGGAAATAATGCAGCTTCAATATATTTTAAATAATTAATTTCATTTATTTCAGAATTCTGTTCTTTGGATGATAAAAATTTTCAGCACAGATTTTTAAAAGTTTTATCCGTAGAAGAAAATTGTTGCATGTTGATGGTTTATGTATTTAATAAAGATAAATATGAGTGTATGTTAAAAACTGGTTAACATATGGCAATATTAAACAGGCAAAAACTCTCCATATAGTAGGCACTAGATAGGCACTGGCATCCATTGATTACTCTGGTTAGCACAAGATGGCACTACTATATGGAGAGTTTTTGCCTGTTTAATAACAGTTATGTGCTAGCATGAAATGGTGATCATGTGATGTTTAGTGATATGGCAATATTGTTTTAATTCTAAAAATAATGTATTGCAAAATAGTGTAGAATTATGCAAAGTATAAATTAACCTAGATATTCTAATTTGCATAAGGTCTATAGCGAAATAATATGAAAATTAGCAAAGTTATAAACAGTTGTCAAAGAAACTTTAGAGAGCTGGAGAAAAAGAGCAGAAACTTGTTCAACCCAATATCAGTGAATTGTAAATGCTAATAAAAATACTAGTAGAAACGATATTATTTTTGAAATGAAAGACATTAATAATGTGTTATAATGGAGTCCAACTCTATTCAGAATTGTTTGTGTGAAATTTAGACTAAGAAGTTCAATTAGCAAGCTGCTAGTTGAACAGTCTAATACACTACTAATATGTATATAAATATTATAATGATCCGGAGAAAGGAGCTTAACGTCATCTGCACTACAGGGCACCATCTAGGCAGAAAAATTTATAAAGTAGTCAGATACGTAAGTCAAAAAAAAAAATTTTTTTTTTTTTTAAATTTTGATTTAAGGTCGTTAGCCCATGTCACTAGCTCAGGGAGTAGCAGAGATTTAATATTATAATTTCTTATCTAATTATATTTCAATATTAAAAAATAAATAAAATAAGCCACTGCCAGTAAATAACGTACAAAAATTTATTTACGCACATATATATATATATAAGATTTAACATTATTATTTTAATATGTTTACTTTAACATTTAACATTATTTTTACTTTTATTTTAGATTTTTAATTTACATTTTAAATTTTATATTATTATAAAATGTTGAGTATAAATCGGTTACATAGATTCCACGGTCAAAAACATTTCAAAATAAACATAAACGATCAAAATACAAAATCATTGATACAGTCAATTGCAGAGGGAAATTTATAAGTAACCCAATAGCATTCACCATAAGATGCTTGCATTAACACCAATAACTTAAAAGACATCCGAATAAATACATTTTAGATACTCACCGTAAGGTATCAGTATTTACCGAATGTCTATATATATTTTGATCGAATATGAAAACCAAAAACATAATCAACCGGTAACGAACCCATGCAAGTGTCTATACCCACCTTAAATTTAATGCATCTTTATTTAGAGAGTCGAGTATGAATAGACTACATAGATTTGCATTTAAAAAGAACATATTCAATCCTTGTTTAACCTTAGGCCAAAGGTTCTCAGTCAGACCAAACTTCAATCCATCTGATATATCGATGTGTTCAATGTAATACGAATACGGCAGCAAAATTAGGTTAAGAGAGAAACTGCTTCTTGTCAGATAGGAATATTACATCTATCTGATGATGAGAGCAATAAAAAAAACTCCATAGGAAGGAAAGGCAGTCTCCGTCTTATAATTCCTCCCATAGGCAAAACGAGTGTGTGCAGCGTATAATAGCAATTCTGCCCATAGCGAATCTCATACTACATCTATTAATTACACCAATATATCCAATCCATTGACATAATTCAACTACGAAACGAATAACCTAAGATTACCCTCCCCTAATATAACTTTACAAATCTATATAGCCATTCATGCCTGACTTAAGTTTAATATTTATATAACTAGTTTAATGAAAAACAGAAATCATAATAAAACTTAAAGAACAAATAAATAAATAAATAAATAAATGGAAATGATTTTACAAAAGAAATTCATTAAATAAAATTATAACTAATTAATAAATACCATTGGTCAGATAGGATTCTATTTCTTAATTATTTTAAATACGGAAAGTTTTTAATTTAATGTTCATTAATTATAAAGTTCTTACGGTTTAAAACAGTTCATCTTTATCTGTTGCTTGCCATTTGAACATGAATTCCCATGCCATCCTAAAAAGATTGGTTGAGTTAGCCGTTGTTTATTATTTATTTATCCGGAGGTCTTTTAGTTTAGTTGGTCCTTAATGTTAAAAAAAAAAACATGTCATTTCTCTTTTTTTTAAAACAAAACTGAAGGGATTGAAGAGTGCGTCTTTTTAATCCCTTCTCCTTCAACTCCACACTAACACATATAGTCACATCGTAATAACTAATTAACTCTTTTATCTTCAAACCTTTCCTTTTATAATAATTTTGTGGATTAACTCAACATTACATCATGATGGTGAAAACCTTTTTGTTGAGGTTCGATTTCCCGATGGATTTCTTTCATTTGCTAAAAGTTTCTATTGTTTTCCTAACTGACCAATGCTTATACATTTAAATGCCCAAAGGCTAGTTTACTAATTAAAATAATCATTTCCATTTTACAAAAGATTAATTAATTTGTTTTCCAACTTAAACATATATTTTTATCTCTAAATCTTTTCTGAAAATTTAGTTTTAAACTACTCTTTTTTTTTAATAAAGTTTTATTTTAATAATTATTTATCTGTGCGATTTTATATATATGTGAGTTTAAGATGATTTTTTTATTTTCAGTTTTTAATTCTTAAAAAAGAAATTTTTATTGGTGAACTTTTTTATTTTTATGTTTACTAATAAAAATAATGTAACGTATGTATGTGCCCGTTACATATCAGTAAACTTGCTTTAAAAAAATGAACAAAAAAAATATTTTACTTAGGGTTAGTAATTATGGTACACGATTAACAAAATTTACAAAACATTCGGTTAGTATAAAGACTATGTACAAAAAAAATGTTGACTATCGTTTTCCTAAGGACCATCCACATCTACACCTCCTCCCCACAAGAGTTCTATTTTTTTTTATACATTTTATTTTTACACATGGCATGACAAGCAAGTTATTTAAATTATTTATTTAAGAAGGTTGCATTGAACTAAATACATTTTGAAAGATAATGGATTTATATGTGTATATTTGCAGCACAATTATAAATACCATCAACTTATTTATGACTGATTAAAATGCTTAAATAGGATTACACTGAAGTAAATTCCCAATGGCACTCATCGTAAGGAACCACATTTTTATCATAAACTTGCGAGGCTGTGCGCGCCTATACACATTAAAGCATAATATATATCAACAAACAAAAAAACATTTATTGCAACCTTTTGACTTTTTTTTAAACAAAAATTAGTTTTAAAATTATTTATACTTTCTCGTGTTTAATATATATGTGCAATTTCTTCTGGCAGTGCTTTTATAAGATTTAAAGTATACGACTTTATGTAACAGATAAAAATATTTCATTTTGAAAAAAGAAATTTACTCAGGGCCCTGGTAGTTTATTAACGATTGCCCCAAATTGGGCACCAGTTATAACGATCCAGAGAAAGGAGCTTAATGTCATCAGCACTACAGGGCACCATCTAGGCATTTGAACCTAGAAAAATTTATAAAGTAGGCAGATACGTAAGTCAAAAAAATTTTTTTTTTTTTTTTTTAAATTTTGATTTAAGGTCATTAGCCCATGTCACTAGCTCAGGGAGTAGCAGAGATTTAATAATATAATATCTTATCTAATTATATTTCAATATTAAAAAATAAATAAAATAAGCCACTGCCAGTAATTAACATACAAAAATTTATTTACGCACATATATATATATATATATAAAATTTAACATTATTATTTTAATATGTATACTTTAACATTTAACATTATTTTTATTTTTATTTTAGATTTTCAATTTACATTTTAAATTTTATACTATTATTAGTTCGCACAGATTTGTTTAAAAATGTTGAATATAAATCGGTTACATAGATTCCACGGTCAAAAACATTTCAAAATAAACATAAATGATCAAAATACAAAATCATTGATACAGTCAATTGCAGAGGGAAATTTATAAGTAACCCAATAGCATTCACCATAAGATGCTTGCATTAACACCAATAACTTAAAAGACATCTGAATAAATACATTTTAGATACTCACTGTAAGGTATCAGTATTTACCGAATGTCTATATATATTTTGATCGAATATGAAAACCAAAAACATAATCAACCGGTAATGAACCCATGCAAGCATCTATACCCAACTTAAATTTAATGCATCTTTATTTAGAGTGTTGAGTATGAATAGACTACATAGATTTGCATTTGAAAAGAATATATTCAATCCTTGTTTAACCTTAGGCCAAAAGTTCACAGTCAAACCAAACTTCAATCCATCTGATATATTGATGTGTTCAATGTAATACGAATACGGCAGCACAATTAGGTTAAGAGAAGAAACTGCTTCTCGTCAGATAGGAATATTACATCAATCTGATGATGAGAGCAATAAAAAAAAACTCCATAGGAAGGAAAGGCGGTCTCCATCTTATAATTCCTCCCATAGGCAAAAGGAGTGTGTGTGGCGTATAATAGCGATTCTACCCATAGTGAATCTCGTACTACATCTACTAATTACACCAATATATCCAATCCATTGACCTAATTCAACTACCTAAGATTACCCTCCCTAATATAACTTTACAAATCTATATAGCCATTCATGCCCGACTTAAGTTTAATATTTATATAACTAGTTTAATGAAAAACAGAAATCATAATAAAACTTAAAGAACAAATAATTAAAGAAATGGAAGTGATTTTACAAAAGAAATTCATTAAATAAAATTATAACTAATTAATAAATAACGTTGGTCAGATAGGATTCTATTTCTTAATTATTTTAAATACGGAAAGTTTTTAATTTAATGTTCATTAATTATAAAGTTCTTACAGTTTAAAACAGTTCATCTTTATCTGTTGCTTGCCATTTGAACATGAATTCCCATGCCATCCTAAAAAGATTGGTTGAGTTAGCCGTTGTTTTTTATTTATTTATCCGGAGGTCTTTTAGTTTAGTTGGTCCTTAATGTAAAAAAAAAAAACGATGTCATTTCTCTTAACAAAACTGAAGGGATTGAAGAGTGCATCTTTTCAATCCCTTCTCCTTCAACTCCACACTAACACATATAGTCACATCGTAATAACTAATTAACTCTCTTATTTTCAAATCTTTCCTTTTATAATAATTTTGTGGATTAACTCAACATTATGTCATGATGGTGAAAACCTTTTCATTGAGGTCCGATTTCCCGATGGATTTCTTTCATTTGCTAAAAGTTTCTATTGTTTTCCTATCTGACTGATGCTTATACATTTAAATGCCCAAAGGCTAGTTTACTAATTAAAATAATCATTTCCATTTTACAAAAGATTAATTAATTTGTTTTCAAACTTAAACATATATTTTTATCTCTAAATCTTTTCTGAAAATTTAGTTTTAAACTACTCTTTTTTTTTAATAAAGTTTTATTTTAATAATTATTTATCTGTGCGATTTTATATATATGTGAGTTTAAGATGATTTTTTTATTTTCAGTTTTTAATTCTTAAAAAAAAAATTTTTATTGGCAAACTTTTTTTTTTTATGTTTACTAATAAAAAATAATGTAATGTACGTATGTGCCCGTTACAATATATATATTATGAATAATAAACTGATTGTTATTTAAACTTTTGTGTGTAGTTTTTCTAAAAATAACTAATAAGTGTACGTTAAGCGTCACATGATCACATTTCCTATACTAGCACATTAATTGTTGATAAACAGAGCAAAACTCTCCATACAGTATTTCCACCTGTGCTAAACAGAGTAATCAATGGATGCCAGAAGGCTTGTGCATAAAATCCCTATCTAATGCCTACTCATCCAATATCCCCAGACTAGTTTCTGGCTTGTGGCCTTCGTCAGTGAGGAGCTTTGGATCTGAGAGCAATGCATCTAGATCTTAGGATCTAATGCAACCCTCTAGCAACCACCTTTTATCTCTACTTAACTACAAAACTATGAGAATGAAATTTAAAACAAAAAATATTTTCATTCTCATAGTTTTGTAGTTAAGTAGAGATAAAAGGTGGTTGCTAGAGGGTTGCATTAGATCCTAAGATCTAGATGCAGTGCTCTCAGATCCAAAGCTCCTCACTGATGAAGGCCACAAGCCAGAAACTAGTCTGGGAATATTGGATGAGTAGGCATTAGATAGGGATTTTATGCACAAGCCTTCTGGCATCCATTGATTACTCTGTTTAGCACAGGTGGCAATACTGTATGGAGAGTTTTGCTCTGTTTATCAACAATTAATGTGCTAGCATAGGAAATGTGATCATGTGATGCTTAATGGTTTAACACCAATCCTGCCTAATAGGATAGTGGTGGCTATGGTTGTAAAAGAGCCAAAGACACCAAAATGTATGGGTGCTGAACTGAGTTCAGACCCATATGACTATATAAGCTATTGAGCTTAGATTGAAAATATTTTTTGTGTTTTCAATTTCATTCTCATAGTTTTGTAGTTAAGTAGAGATATAAGGTGGTTGCTAGAGGGTTGCATTAGATTCTAAGATCTAGATGCAGTGCTCTCAGATCCAAAGCTTCTCACTGACAAAGGCCACAAGCCAGAAACTAGTCTGGGGATATTGGATGAGTAGGCATTAGATAGGGATTTTATGCACAAGCCTTCTGGTATCCATTGATTACTCTGTTTAGCACAGGTGGCAATACTGTATGGAGAGTTTTGCTCTGTTTAATAAGTGTACAGTTGTTAGATTAAAGTTTGGTTCCATACATATCAAAAATAAACATACCCCTATTTGTCTGAAGGTTTGTGTTGATGGTATATTATTAGATGTGATATGTTGGACTATTTCTATCATCTATAAGTGAATGTTAAATGGATAGAAATTTTTAACTTTATTTAAACTTTCCAAATACAAACAACTTAATACTAACCTGTGTTGTCTATTTGTGTGTTATTATTAACAAGTTGTTTGTATTTAGAAAGTTTAAAATTTTCTGTACATTCAACCTTCACTCATAGATGATGAAAATAGTCCAACATATCACATCTAAACCTAACTCTTTTTGTTATCTAAGAAATGTATAAATATAGGGGATTTGAACTCAGACTTTCAAGCTCTTTCACTGTCCACATTATCTCATACCACTGATAACATGATCACAAACATGCAGAAAAGATAAATAATCACCAATATCTGTATTTCATGATTAATCAGCACTCATCAGTTGGTTCAGATTACCATCTCCCATATATATATATAATCAGTGCTCAGTCTATATTAAGATAGCAAATACTTACACTTTAATGGACAAGCTTCAACCTATTCCAATCTCCAACTCTTCAGCCATCCATACCATTGAAAATGTGATGATAGAATTCCCAAATTCCATGCTGATGCCAATATTGTTGACATGCCCATGTTGATCTCAAGTCACTCTGACCCCTCACATATAGGACAGTATCCATTTAAATACATAGAAGAGGGATGGGCAGCATTTTATATAAATATATAAGCTATGATTTGGCTTATTATGAAAAAGTATCTGATTCCTGACTTTTTATTATAAAACATTTTAAGATCATTTATTAATCTATATATGATCTTATCGTATCTTTATAAGATTTATTATCTACATTTTTTATTATTTTATTTTAAAATTTGCAGATATATTTCGTTATAAAGGATGAGATTTATAAATTTTTATAAAAAATATTTTGTTTCTAATAATCATTAAGAACTTAGTATGGTATGAGGTTGATGGTTTATTTGAGGTAGCAAATAAGATGGATAATAAACGTGATGTTCTACAATTCTAATGATCATTTTAGTAATGGCAGTGCAAATCTATATTTTTTCATGTAAAAGCTATCAAAGCTATTGGACCTGGTTTGCTCTCTCTAAAGCAGAGATACCAAACTAGCCCCACCTCCACTCCTCACAGACACTTGGGCAATCCTCCAACTCCCATTCTCTCAGCCTCTATCATAGGACTCAATCATTCAAATTTATGACCCATGTGGTGCTTTCTCAACAAAGACATACATCTCGGACTAGCCTGGACTATACACCGTTTCCCCTTTCCACTTCCCATTCCCTTTTCACATGTATCCTTCCCCTCTTACCATGTTGCTTCTGAAATTTCAATTTATCATATAATCACTCTCTTGTAAACCTTTTTCTAACTGTATTTGTATCCGTTTTTTTTTTATGAATAAACTTTCATCACTGACAAAAAAAAAGCTATCAAAAATTTATCAAATTTACAGATATATATGAACAAAGGAGAAATGTATATTATAATTTGTTGCAATATATTTTTTTTTTGTAAACATGTATATATTTAAATTTGATATTTATTCTGTGATGAACTAAATCACCCTAGGCAAACAATTTTCTTAATATCAGTCATTAAAATTATCAATCATTTCTTCTTAAAAAATAATTATGGTATTTTTCAAAATAAAATGAACGTTACACAAATAATTTCTTCCTCAACAACACATTTTCCTTATCATTTATGCTAATTATTCTATAGAAGAATTTGAAATAGAAGTTTGTAACTTTTTTGATACAAGTACAATTATTTTTAAAAAATATTCAAAGATTATGTTTTTAAGCAAAATATATAATAATATATAAATAAAATTATAAATAATATAATCCGATTAAGTCAAATAATTTTACTTTTGGGAAATATATGTATTCAAGCACGAGTGCGTGTGCGGCTCAACTGCTCAAGCTATTAATACAAAATAGCTATTTTGTATTAATAGCTTTTGGGAGCAGTTGCGCCGCACACGCACTCGTGCTTGTATAAATAATATAGAAAAATATTAAATTGTGTTTATACAATTATACCCAGTATTTAAGAGCGTTTTATTCTCTACCAATTATATTTGTCATAGTAAAACATTCTTTTAACTTTACATAAAAACAACATCACACAGCATTAACTTGAAGAAACCATTAATTATTAATAAAAAACAGACACTTTAACAAATATTGAAAAAAAATCACATTTCTGTAAATATTGGAATTATGGTTTATTTACTCAGCATATAAACACTGTACTAACATCTTAGAGTATATAAAATAACCGTTGAATATTTTACTGATAGGAAAGTTCTCTATAATAACATTTGCAGAAAAGCAATAAAGCAGAAAGCATGCTTTGCAAGTTTGCAAAATGTCACAATAAATGTTTTAGTGTTATTCCATTCTTCGTTTTACTGCTTAGTTAAAAATACTAAATATTCAATTATCAACTAATAATGAATAACAATCTGTGTTAGTTATAATCTAAAATAAGCTACCTAAGAGAAATATTATTTATGTGTGCATACATATATATCACTTTAAATATTAATATCTAATGCATAAACAATGTTTCATCAAGTATAATCTACTTTATTAAAACAGGCAAAACTCTCCATATAGTAGTGCTGCTTAGTGCCAACCAGAGTAATCAATGGCAGTCAGAAGGCTTGTGTATAAAATCTCTATCTAGTGCCTACTCATCCAATATCCCCAGACTAGTTTCTGGCTTGTGGCTTTCATCAGTGAGGAGCTTTGTATCTGAGAGCACTGCACCTAGATCTTAGGATCTAATGCAACTCTCTAATGCATCCATTGATTACCCTGATTTGCACTGAGTGGCACTACTATATGGAGAGTTTTCCCTGTCTTGATAACAGTAATGTGCTAGCATAAGAAATAGTGATCATGTGATGTATAATCCACTTTCTTAAAATTCATAGCTTTTTTTCTCAAAATAGGTATAGAGACTTTTTTAAACTCATTTATCCATTTCCTATGTAATCTTTTATTCTCTCTCTAATTCAAGTTAGAACTTTCATGATCCATTTCTCATTGTCATTTCAGCATACCCTGTCACACTCCATTTTATCATTTTGTATTTTCATTAATGTTAATAAAATGTGTTTTCTTTCTCATTCATGCATTTTCATCTCAATCTTTCATCATTCATTTCATCATGCAATTTCAGTTACTTCATTGATTAGACTTCTATTGTTCTTTTGTTACGTGTCTAAGTCTCAGGTTTGTGCATAAAAATTGGAGAAATTTTTTTATTAAAAATTCTTCTTTCAAGACATATTCACTTTTAAAATTAAACTATTTTTACCAGAAGCACTTCATTCAAATGTAAACTTATGATATTTTATTATTTTGTTTTTATCTATATTCAAAATTTAAATAATGGATATTAAGTTAATTCTTTTTAATTTATTAGCAGTATTAAATTACATGCTTTAATATAATGATAGAATTTCAAACTCTGAGGTGTAAAGTTGTATTTAAACATTGGACTATTTCCATAATCTAACATGAGTATTGGATGTCTTTAGAAAACTTTATTTAAATATTCCAAATACATATTAGTACTGTCACTGGTCAGGCCAGCAACACCTGAAGAAGAGGGGAGAATTATACCTATTGAAACATTGTGCATATACTATCCTGTGAGCTATTATTAATAGTTGAATGTATTTGGAGTATTTAGATAAAGTTAAATTTTTCTAAAGACATTCAATACTCTTATTAGATGATGAAAATAATTTAATATATAAATACAACTAAAACATTATCATCACAAATATTCAGGACAATATGGGGTGTAAAGTGTTTGGATCAATTCCAATTCGGGTAATTCTGATGCTATTGTGATAATTTTGGTGCTCACATTTCTTATGAACTCATAAGTAATAAATTCCTTCAATGATGTTTTGTCTATTAACTTTATATATTTTTTAAATCCCTCTCATCACATTAGTCATTTTTAGTATTTATATTTCGTCCTATTTCATTGCTTTTAGCTGGTAGACCTTGATTCATTTTTTAAAATATAAATCTAATATATTATTTGAAAAATAACCCATTATCATCAAAATTTATATTCTCTTTTTCACCATTTTAATCCACTTTTCAAAGTGGTTTCAATATTTTGAAGAAATAAAATTATTCTTGTATAGTCTCCTAACAGCATTAATATTCTTAGTATCACCATACATAACTGCCATTATATTTAATTAAATATTCTTCAGATTAGACAATATTCTGAATTTAATTTATGACATTTCACAGTCCTGACCACATTATAAATTCTTATAAAATCAGTAGTTTTTAATTATCTAAACAACTAGAGCAAATGGAACCACATACTTATTGAATCTTTAAAACATCTCTTAATTTGACCAGCCATAATTATTGATTTAAACTTTTTAAAATTTTGTTTTCATCCTTCATCTATATTTTAAAATTATTTATCTAGAATTAATATTATTTTTCATTATCCTGAAGTCACAAGTTCAATTTTAGATTGATGGTCATCTTATGCAATTAGATGGGCATTTCCCCACTCTATTTTTTTTTTTTTTACAGTTGATAAGTTATTATATACACTTTAACATATATTTTTTAGTGAATTAAATTGTAGGTCTTCAATATCTATTTCTAATTGTCAATGGGATATATAAATTTAAGACAATAGCATTCTATTATATATATCTCTTATTATTTTTATTCAAAATGAAGTTGGAGTAGGATATCTTTTAATTTCTTATTGCAAGGAACTTAATTGTCTTTACATAATAGAAAACTGTTTTTTAAGTTTATTAATAGGTTGTTTTAGCAAAAGAATAGTAACTTGCAAAAATTTCATTTGTCTACATATTCACAAATCTCACTTGAAATCATTAAAACATAACAAAGGTTAGCAATTGTTATTGTATTTAAAATATCAATAATGACTATATAAATAAGTTATGTATATCGTTTTTTTACTAAAAAATATTTTCATGAGTCATTTAAAATTTCAACAATACTCATATATCTGCACTGTAAAGGTTTAAGATAACAATATTTATATAGTAAAAAATTACATGATATTAGACAGTTTATATCAGGTAAAAAGTAAAATGTGATGAAGTGATTTGACCATCATTAGAAACTTATGAGATCGCCACTAATAGATATTGCAATGTAAAATAAATTTATGAAAATTTGTGAAAAATTGAAGAGTTGATTTAATTAAAAGTCCATGTTTGAAAAAATACCTTTAATTATTTATTTTTGGAACGTACATTTTTAATTTCTGCACTATGCATATTATATGTACATTTTCTTATTGATAATATTGATGATAGTTTATAATAATAAAAACTTCTACATAAAATCTAAAGCAATGCAAAAATAAATTCTGCATTTTAACTGCATCTTTAGATATCTTACTAAATACTTTTATGATTAATTCATGTAATAATTTCTCATTGAATATTCCATATGTCAAGTTTATATATATGTTTTACTTTTTCGTAGATTTTAAAAGATGTAGGACCTCCATTTAGGTTACTTGTTTCAGTCTAAGAGGGTTTTTGCCGCTATTTTTTTTTATTTGATCACTTTTAATAGATATTGTATAATAAGAATACCATTGCTACGTTGAAATTGTTTTACTGTTATGAATTCTGACCTATGTTAAATTTTACGTAATTCTCAGTGATAGAAAAACAATATAAAAAAATGGCATTTTAATTTATTTTTTCATTATTATTTTTATTTAAATAAAAAATGTGATTTTGTTTTAAACTTGTAAAATTTAACTTTCTATTAACCTTGTTTCACGCTGCTTTTTTTTTTACAATTAAAATTAGATTTAATTTTAAAATACAATCATAAACAACTGTTTTAAAACGTTTAGGTTTTTAAGAATAAAAAGAGTAAAATATTTTCATCCTATTTTAAAAAATGAAACAGTTTTATAATATTTTTTTTATTATAACTATTGTACTTTGAATAATTTTGGGTCTTATCCGACCATTAATATTCTCGAAAAAATAATTGCTATATATATATATCTGATAACTTATCTATTATTAATCTATCATAATAGATTAATATATACTTTTTTTCCTGCAATACAGGCTTTTTCATACCTGCACTCCAATATATATAATATAGGGGGTTTGAACTCAGCCTTTCGCACGATCCTCGTGGATAGTTGAGGGTCTTGTGGAAGTCTGAGTTCAACCCCCCTATATATTACATATTGGAGTGCAGGTATGAAAAAAATGTATATATTAAAATATAGTGCTGTAAGATCTCCCATCCCTCGTATATGTATGTAAATGGATTATGTCCTGTACAAGAGGGGTCAGAGTGACTTATGGTCAACATGGATAGAATGAGAAGGTTGGCACCCATGTGGGCTTTGAGCATTCCATCATCAGATTTTCAATGAAATGGATGGCTGAAGAGTTGTGGAATGGAGTGGATTGAAGACTGTCCATTAAAGTATGAAGATTGGCTACCTTAATATAAGCTGAGCATCGATTGTATATATGAGTGGAGATGATAATCTGGACAAACTGACGAGTGCTGGGTTATTACGAAATACGAATATTGGTGATTATTTATCTTTTCGACATGTGTGTAATCAAGTGTGTCAGCAGTATGAGATAGCATGGATAACTGAGGATCGTGTGAAAGTCTGAGTTCAAACTCCCTATATATTAATTACCCAATAGATTAAATAAACAAAACTGCACAATATGGCAAAGTAAATAGTTTCTACACTTTAGAGAAATGCATTTTTATAATTCTTAAAAAATCAAAAGTATAATCCTTCTTCACCATATTAAAGATTTAATGGCGTTTTTTCTTATTTTGCCATCTAACTCTGAATAATTATTTATTTATTTACATGGATGGTTATTTAAGTTAACAATGAATTGAATATTTGAAAAAGTTCAAAGCTTTTTAATAATCTAAAAAAATCTTAAGTTTTGTTAGATCTAAATTCAGTCTCTACATTGCAAAAATTATAGATAGATGACAAACCAAGCTCATCCACTAATAAATTATACATCATCATCATCAACCATTATCAATATACTGCAGGATAAAGGTCTCTTCAAGTTCAATCCATCTTCTTCGATCTTTAGCTTCTCTTCTCCACATCATCCCTGCACACTTTCTTATTTCATTCATCCATCTCACATGTGGTCTTTTTCTGGGTCTTTTACAATCTCTTGGAATCCAGTTTAAGATTTCCATTGTCCATCTATTATCATGTCTTCTAGCAATATGTCCAGCCCAACTCCACTTCAGTCTTTTGATTTTTTCAATGAGGTCAGTAAGACTTGTTTGTTCTCTTATTCATATATTGTGTTTTCAATCTCTTCTTGTTATTCCCAATATGCATCTCTCCATACTTCTTTGAGTGGTCTGAAGTCTCTGTATTGCTCTTCTATTAAGTGTCTAAGTCTCAAATCCATAAGTAAGAACTGGTAAAACACATTTATTAAAAACCTTCCTTTTCAAACACATAGGCATATTTCCTTTTAGTATCAAGTTATTTCTACCAAAAGCACTCCAACCAAGTTTAATTCTATGATTAATTTCATCCATTTTCACTGCAAATAAAGTGATCTTTATTCTTCACTATTGGTTAAATATCTTGATGCAATCATGGAAAGAGACGCATAAGCATACAGGTCACGGACACACAAATTATCAGTGGATTATAAATGCATTCCTCATCAAAACATCCTTGATTTAAGTGTAAAAAAAATCATGAGACAAATCTAAATTTATAACGAAATAAATGATAAACTTACTTAAAATAGCAAATCAATTTCATACATCCCTAAAGACTAATGATTAACAAAAGTAAAGCTAATTAGTAATGATAACTGGAATTAAGGAAAGAATGAAAGAAGAATACTTATTGACTTCTCAAGTGTAAAGAACTACAAAATAACATTTAAACTAAACATTAACCACAATTCCACTTACTTTTTATACACCCTTAATATGAAAAGAACTTTTTAAATAAGTTAATTGCTTCAGAATCATAAATTTTTTAATAATAAAATTTTTTTAATTTTTTTTATTTCATTTCTCTCAAAGAAGACAACCTTAGCTTCATCAAAATTAATAGTGTGGCCAGTATCTTTTTCATAAGTATACAAAGCAGAAATGAGATATTTCTTTTTAACCCTATTTCATTATTAAATAATACAAAGGAAATTTTTGATAGAAAAACTATTCCTGGATTAGTGTATATTATTCCTTGTTTTTGTAAGAAGGCACAGCTATATAAAAATAGACTGGAAATAAATATCTTAGTTCTGCTGGTATATCCATGAAAATGATACAGGCCACACTATTAATTTTAATGAAGCTAAAGTTGTCTTCTTTGAGAGAAATGAAATAAAAATAATTAAAGAATGTTTATTATTAAAAATGTATGATTCTGAAGCAATTAACTTATTTAAAAGTTCTTATAATATTAAGAGTGTATTGGGATGTAAATGGAATTGTGGATAATGTTTAGTTTAATTATGTTATTTTGTAGTTCTTTCCACTTGAGAAGTCTGCTAGTAGTAGTGAAGCTACTGGTAGTGTTTTAGAGTTTATTATTTTGGCTAGTCTGGTTGAGTTGTGAATTTGGGGTAATTTTTATTATATATTGTACTCTTTATTAGGGCTCAATGTGCTAAAAAAACCAATTGCTTTAAACATTTTAAATTAGAATAAGCATAAGTGGTATAATTATAATAATAATATCTAAACAGACTTAAAACTTATTAAAATACATAGGAATCTAGAAAATATTTTAAAGCTATTTTAAATGTTAAAATTGTATAAGAAAGCAGAATAAGTTAATATTGTATGGTTGGAATAACCGGTATATATATATATATATTGTGATGATCGCACATACTGCAGTCACACATATAAATATTAAACATTGAGAGAATATTAAATATTATGTTTGGCAGAGAGAAAAAAAAAAGAAAAGCGAGCTTGGAAAAATTTACAGAACAAAGAAGTGTTTCGACTAATTAAAAAAAAAGAGAGGGAATTAGAATCAAAAGATTCTTATCTTTTACCCTCCAAAGTTCGGGTTTTGGTGAAATTAAAATATAAAATTAGAGATATTGGAAATGTATGTTAAAAAATAAAGCGATAAAGAAATATAAATAAAATGCAAGTTAAAATCCGATTTTGAAAGAAAGTAAAGTTTAAAAAAAATAAAAAAACCTTTAATAGCGTGCAAAACAGAGAAAGTTAGACATGATCAAAAGATAAGGATCTGGGTTTTAAAGTACACATTTGATGATAAACGAAATGCGTGTATGGAGTGTATTTGAAGCAGGATATAGACAGAAATAATAAATGCTTGTCCAAATTTAAAAAAAAAAAAAAAGAAAAACATGTATTAAAATCTGTTTAATTAAAATCAAGAATATTGAAATACATAGTGCTACAAGAGTGGGTAAAACCAATTTACATATGGCCGAAGGCATAGTAAGAAAGAAAGTGTGAATAAAAGTGAAACAAAGGATCGGGAGGACAAAGGCTGGTGGAATTTTTTAATTAAGAAATAAAAGTTTTTCAAGAGAGATTAGAGCTAGAGACTTCATGTTGAGAGGGTGGTAAAACACAGCTCTGATAATCAACCGATATAGTTAACAAATATGACTTTTAACATCGGTGCTTCATTTAGAATGGCTGGCCAAGGCCATCGTAATCGCTGGTCGATCCGGACTTACTGTACTAATGGTTCTTGTCAATATGTAATAATCACCGTCATTAGCACCTACCGATGGATTCATTTAGTTGCCTTGTCCTCGATGCCTTGTCCTTGATGCCTCATCCATGATGCCTTAACACTGAGAAGCTATACACAACCAAATCTAACCTACGAGTGACCGTCCCTCCTAAAGAAGTGGAGAAATCCACGTGGCGGTTGGCAGGATGTCGGATAAATTCAGAGACAAAAAACCTAGGTAAAGATA
Organism: Epiperipatus broadwayi; assembly: GCA_028023455.1. Taxonomy (NCBI): domain Eukaryota; kingdom Metazoa; phylum Onychophora; class Udeonychophora; order Euonychophora; family Peripatidae; genus Epiperipatus; species Epiperipatus broadwayi. Next base: position 828,333 of record JAQFVV010000175.1, read on the forward strand.
CATACTTTTTTTTATATATTTCAATGTGCACATCATTGACTTAGACAATGGCCACATGCGTTTTTGTGAATGATAAAGACATTCTTGAAATTTTTTGATAAATACCCAGAGTGACGATTTATAAATGTACCAGCATTTATAAGAGTTTTATGTGTTCTTTTCCTTGTAGCACTATAGATCATAATCTGTTTTATTTAATGTAAATGTGTTTTATAGATTTTTTTTTATGATTGATTTATTCTATTAAATATTTTTTTTTCTATTTAAATCTGTCTTGTCTCGTTCTTCACCATGTTCAAAAAGGGATAGTCTAGTCTTAGGGTGGGAAAACTATTATTCATTTTTTTTATTATTGAATTAACACGTGAAATTTGGTGGTGCAGTGTTTGATTCCGTTAAATTTATAAATCATCCAAGCGCTGTAACTCTGTCAAATCTTACAGCAGTCAGGAGAAAGTTGATCGGGAAACATAACCTGGGGTATAGCATATCATACGGAGATAGACTCGTCTATTTTCGTATTTCTCTCTGCTTGCGGTAACAGAAAGTGGACGATTTTGAATTATAGAATTCCCCATTATGTACACATAAAAGGGAAGTTTAGCCTTCGATCGTCGTGTGCCCGTTACAATATATATATATAGTGCCCTTTTCTTTAGGTCAGAATTAATTCATTATCGCCATTTACTAAAAAAAAATTAAATTTAGGATATGTTCTCTTTGACAATAATTATATTATATTGATAATCTTTTAAAAGTTCAATTTAAAGCAAAATAAAAATATTTAATGCCTAAAATTGTGATAAATAACATTAAAACAGTTAAATAAAGCTAAATGTATTAATTGCATATGGTTGGAAAACTGCCATAATAAATAATATAGCAATAAATGTTTAAAATTTGTTTTAATAGCTAAAACTTGTAATTAAATATATACTATATTTTAAATTAAAATTATATCTAATAATTATATTTAATATTATAAGTTTTAAAAGTAATCTTTGTAGTAGGAAAAATTATATTTAATTCTATGTTTTCAAAATTATTATTCTAAATTTTATTATTGTATTATTTATTTAATATAATAACTGTTGCAATTAACATTTAATATTTTCCAGACAGAATTTTGATACAGTCTGTCTCAGTTGTAAGTCATGTGACATGTATACAGTCATGCACACATGCTTGCTAGTGTTTGTGTTAACAGAGTTTCAAAAATTATTTTAAAAATTACACTATAGAATTGAATACATTTATTAATCTATCACAAGAGAAAATATTAAAATTAATTATCATAAAATGTTTAAATAGTTTTTATAAAATGGATGTAGTTAATAAAAATTAAATATTTTATTTTAAAGAAAATAGATCCATTACAAATAAAAGGTGGAATAAATTGATAAAATATTGTTTTAAAAAAATCATTTTAAAGTGTTTAGTTATTTTTAATAAAGATTTAAAATTAATATTTTAAGTAATGTTTTAAATAAAAATGAGTTATATTTTATTTTTAAAATTTAATTGTGTGATACTGAAGTTATATGCAAATGAGTATCAGGTGAAAAGCATAATCCACCAATAAAACAATGTAATTTTTTGGGTATAAATACTGATGCACAGTTAGTTTATGGGTGTGATTCTTTCTAAAAAAAATTGTGCTTCTTTTAAATTTTTTAGTTTTATTATTAAATTCAGTGCTATAATATCTCTTATAATTTATTTGCAACTGATAAGGATACCAATTTTAAGTATTTTGTAAAGAGTGTATTATAAATAAATTATAATAAGTTTTATCTAAAGGATGCAGTGCTAAAAGCTAAATTCCCTTGCCAGAATTTTTGTCAAAACTTAATTCAACTTCACATTAAAATATGGAAATACCAACGAGTAATACTTACCTATTTAAAAAGATTTTAAAAGTAAAAATTATAATTATTAATATAGTATTAATAATTTAAACAAGGAGAACTCTTTTATTAAGTAAGGATGTATACTGGACATTATGTGGAGATCTTAACAGGAAAGCTATGCAGAAATTAAAATTAATAATGCATTTTCTAGTAGTGAGATAGTCGTATCAGAAACTGATAAACAATACGACAAAACTCTTAATAAATTTTATGAGGAAAGTAAAGTTATGAAGGTAAATGTTTTATCTTTTTGAAGAAAACATTATGGATAATTTTAAAAAAAACTGTCATAAAATAATAGCTAAATGAAAAGTATTTAAAGCATATGTGATAAATCTATAATTTTATAAGACTATACACATTGCAATAATTTGTTGGAAAACCAATAATTGAAATTAAAGATGGAAATAACTATATTTGGCTAAAGAAATGATAAATATCCTGACAAATAAAAGCCTATAAATAAAGGGACTACTAATAATAAGTAATTATTAAATTCTAAGAGATATTTTTTTAAAAAAAATGCGCAAAAAGAAATATCCGGATATCTGAATTCAAGTTGCCGTATTTTAAGGCACTACCAAGCCGGCATAAAAGTCTAAGGAAGAAAGTTTTTTTTTGTGGAGTGTTATTTTTTAATATTATAGTTTATTTATTATTTTAATAATCATTGTTCTGGATAATAGAAACTATGAACTATTATTTTATAAACTTTTCTAGAACAGATCAATGATTATTTTTGCTAAATCTTTTAGATTTTTTATATGTCGCCTTATAATTTTTATCATTCATTTTAAAACTTCGTTCGTGTTGGAAGGATTCTACACATGCATCAGTCAGCAATTCATTCAGTCATTTGTGGGGAAAAAATTCTAGTTTCGTCATCAAGCATTAGAACAAAAAACCCTAGCAACAAAGGTTTGGGATTTTAATTGCTCTTCAAGAGAAAATTTAAAAAAAAAAAAACTTCAAGGAAAATAAAAACAGTATTTTATTTGTGTAAAGGACAATTCAACATAGAAGTATACGTAATTATGTCTTGATTTTTTTTTAATTAACCTTATTTCTAATTATCACATTATTTAATTAGTAATTAATTTAATCACTAATAATATTATAGTTTTATAATAGATAATTCTGTAATTTTAAATAAGTTAATATTTTAAGTGTGATAGTATGAATGTATTATACTATGCAATGTTTATTTGAATTGGGGACAAGAAGATATCATAAGTGATTGACAAGTTGATATCACTTAGGTAATAGTTGTGGATATTGATATTTTATGATGTATTTTTCTTTTGCAGATTATCAACGAATTATATAATGTTGAAGTATGAATGTTGGGTTATGTGTGAACACATTTATACACCCATTCAACTTATAAGATTAGAATTTATTTATTTTAAGAATATGCATAATTTGATTTCATATTACTAGTATAATGTAACATGACAATGAATAATTATATGATTCTTTTATAAAGGACTTTAATATTTCTTAGATATTTAAAGTATGGATAATAATCATTTTGTATTTTGTTCAAGAATATTGATAGAAAAGTAAAGTAACCTTTTTCTTGTTGATTAGTTGAGATCGTTATAATTACGACTGAATTTTATTTGTTGTTTTGACTATGTTAGTTAGGATGATTGTTGATGTAGATTTGATAAATCTATAGGAAAATTTTATAAGATAGTGACTTGGTAGTAATTTTAAAAACATGAAACCAATGAGATGTTATAAATGTAGGATTTATTATGGGAACAAGAATATAATTTTATGATCTTCTTAAGTATGCAGGTACAATTAACAAAGCCCTGTAGCTGGTATATTTTATCTGTGGGCAGTGTTTATTTTATATTGAATATTGATGTTCTAGAAAGCTGAAGTAATAGCTTTGACATCGTTGTTGGTAGTGGAGGTCATTAGACAAATAGGTCATGCCTCTATTTTATTGATACACTGTGCCATGATGTCTATCTAATATATACTATTGAGTGAGACTCTAGTTTTCTTCCCTATGCCTACACATCTATTCGCTATCATGATTTTCCAAAGCATTATATTGCACAATATCATATTTTAAAAGGAAATAATAAATAATTTAGAGTTTAAGGACTGTTATTTAATGAATGAGATAGGTTTTGTTTACTTATGAGGATGAATAGAGTCAATGCAATATGGGAAAAAAAAATCAAACGGAATTAAATGATAAAGAATCATAGAATATGTTCTATATTTATTTTGAAAATAAAATAAATTTTATGAATGAATGTAAATGAAGTGAAGTTGCTCTGGAATTTTAAATAACTTCAAATATTTTTAAAATTTTATAAGTTTTGCATATTTTTTTCAAATGGATAATGTAGTAAAATGAAACAGTACAAGATAAGCATAGGTATATTTTGTAGTTATTTTAATAATTAAGAAGTACATCAATAATTGCAACTATTTTATATTAAAAATAATACTAAGGAAGATATATTGGGCATAATAATATGATTAACAATGATGTCCACATATTTTATTAATAGACCAACATTGGATATTTTGTGTTTAATAATAATAACATTGCAAAATGAGAAATTATTTAGTGATAAGATATACATTTGAGATGTTATTATATTTTTATGCTTCGTAACCAATGTATGCTTAAAGGAAGCATATTATAATGATATTTAGTAAGAGATAATATTTAGAATTAGTGTAAAGTAATTGTTTCTTTATTATAAAATTTAACAAAGATGGAAATAGAGAATTGTATTTTTTTTAAAGTTGGAGTGAAGACTGTAAATATATATTTTTTTTATTTTATTAGTTTACGATGAGTAATAGAGCTATAATGGTGCAAGATTTATTGTACAAATTGTAAATATTGTAAATAGTTTATTGTTTTAATTTTTATTGTAATAAAAATTTGTTAAACTTGTTTTCAAAATTTGTGTGTTCTTCTGATTTTTTCCCATCTTTGCAAAACATCTTCACCACAGAGGGTTTGAACCAAAACATAACATTTGCACAGAAATAAATAAAAGTATTATTTAAGAAATATAATATTTTATTAAGATTATTTATTTAAGAAATTACATTTACATTTACATTATCTTTATGGTCATAAGTTAATTATTATAATATTACACATAATTATAATGCTATCCATTGCCACACATATATTTTTCAGATTATAAGATACTACCACATATTTATTATGATATCATATGAAAGATAAAAGAATATGTTATATTATTTTCTTTATTGCTATTATGGTTAATAAGAGTTATAATGGAGGAACATACATAAGATTAAATTATACAATGAAGATTATTATTAGTATTTATGATTATTGTTATTAATTAAGTGTGGTTGAGTATGATTTTAAATCCCTTATCATGCTTTACTACAGTAATTTTGATTGACTTAAATTAGTTTAAGAACCTGAGATTTATTTTAGCTAAATTATTTTAAATAAAAAGATTGAGATTTATTTATTAGTGTAATCTTAATGATTAGTTATTATTGAAGTTGTAAGAATGCTATAGATTTATTATTTGAGATAGTAATAGGGGGGATAGTGTTCTTATGCCATTGAGGTAGTATCCAGTGGGATATTGTCTCAACACATTTTTTATTACCACTTGTACCTCACTTCCTAGTCTCATGATTTTAATAAATATTTATTTATTTATTTATAAACTGAACCATATTATTTTTATTAATTTGTGATAGTAAAACGATTAACATTAATGTTGAATATTTCTATTGTCAATTATATTCATTTTTAGCCGAGCGTAATCATTATCTGAGCTAGACCCATTTTTATGATATATTATATTTCCTGGAAGTGATGGTACAATATATATATATATATATTAACCCTCTCCCATTAACCTCCATCTTCTTCACTTATTTCTTTATTATATTTATAATTGCCCAGGCGCCAATTCTATGCAAAATAGAATAAATTTATAATTATAAATTATATTTAAACTTATTTAAAATGTTTTACATTGCAACCACTCCATGGCCTAGCTCAGTTGAGATTATAGGATATGGTCTTTATATATGAGGCCGACAAGGATGATAAAAACGTCTATAAACAATAATACTATAAGGTTAATTTAAGTATGTTTAGAGCATCTATTCAATACTAAAACTATTGCACAATCATCAATTATCATATTTAGCACAGGATAGATAATGATTAGGACCGGGTACCTTTATATCCATATCACTATCTATTCCAAGCAAAGTAAAATGTATTATTGGCATTGTAATACTGAGATTTATTACCACCAGACAAATTAAATAAATTGACTTCTACTGGCAAATCTCTATGCTATGTTAACTATATGTGTGTGTGTGTGGAAATAGAGAATCGAACTTGAATAGTCAAGCAATTCGTTTAGACTTTTAATTCATTAAAATATTTATTAAAAATAAATAAAAAATAAAAGACAAAAGAAATAATTATAATAAAAAAAATATTATTTATGCACCTTGATAACCAATTACATCTCTTCTAAAGTAAAATCAAAATTGACTACTATTTAATATGTTAATCATATATCTTCGAATATGTGCGTTTGATTATATTGTAAATATAATGTATTCATGAAATATATTTTATTAGATCATTTATAAACTTGTATGATGCCACATATCAATCATCTTTTACATATTATAAAAAAATTATATAACACTTATCTGCCACAATCGGTGTAAGTCATCTAACAGTAACTATACAAAATAAATAAAGGCAGGGAAAAATAATAACCACATACTTATACCTATATGCTTAAGAGTTAACGAATATCTCCAAACTTAATCTACATAATCTAATTGTCCCATGACTATTTCTACCTTCAATTCACATTCAATATCCTTCCTATATACCGAACTTATAACAGATAAGGTTTTAATTCATTATTTTTCTTTAAATATACTTCATTAACTAAATTGCATAATAAATACAACATCTTTAAAATAATAATCTATAGCATTACGCACACATCCGAATATCCAGAATCACCTATTATATACTTTCTAAATCATACAAAATAATAAATTATCATACTCTAATGATAATGAAATTACATTGTTTTGTTTTTTTTTAAAAGAACACAAAACAAAAACAACAAAAAAAATTGTTTATACATCTATTGTAATCAAAAAAAAAAATATTTGTCAATATCCTATTATTACATGTTAAGTTTTTTAAAAAAAAAAAAAAAAAAAATTGAAAGTTGAAAGAAACATTCATATTAATTTCAAAGATAACAGTAAATTATAACATAAAAAAAAATGTCTTTCCATTGTTAAAGCATAATTTATTAAGAATGATAAGAGTTTTTTTTCTTTCTCATCCTATAATTCCGTGACGGGCATTAAAAATGATATTTGCATGCATTGACATTATTTCACTATATATACGCGACTAGCAAAGTTATAAGTAGAAAATTATCTTCTTGGTGTAAAATTAAGTAGATAAATTTTTTTATTTTAAATTTTAATTTGCAGAAGATTGATAAAAAATGATTAGAATTTAATATTAAGCGTCTGGTTTTAGCGTCTAATGACAAAATTGGTGCTAGCTTTATTTTACACAATTTTGCCATTTTAATATTACTTACTTTTGGCAATATCTTGAAATAAATTATAATTACTTATCTTACGTGACATCAAGGTAATTTTAAAAGGTAGCGAACTTGAACCATCGTTTAATAGAAGTTTGGAGCTGATTTTCCCTCTGGGTCTATCTCTTCATGGTTTTATTACTCCAGTAGTATAATAGAAATTTTCCATAAACATATCATTAGAATCCTTACGATGTTTTTTTTTAATATTTGTAATACTTTTAGAGAGTTATTGATTCCTTTAAGTTTTTTTATCTTCTTCCTCGGAGCTTTTTTCTTTTTACTTTCAAGTTTTACACTCTATGTCTTTTTCCACTCACGCCCTCTGTGTTTCTATGACAATCAACTTTGGAAGCTTGCCAGAAATATTATTTATAAAAATTTTAACAATAAAATGTTTGAATATAATAAACATAGTAAAAAAAAATATTAAATACTAATTATTAATTTTAGAAATGTTATTTACTATTACAAATAATCTTTATCATTTTTAAAACATAAGATTCTAAGACAATATATAATCAGTAACTTATAAATAAAATATATTAAAGAAAATTCCAATTAATAATATATTTATGCATCTGCCTATTATGACATATAAATCCTCTACTATACACAAACATCTACAACTAAATATATAGTCCAAAACTCCACCAATCAATATACCCATTTAAAATTTTAATTTTGTTAAAATCTTAATTTTAACTAGCAAATTACATCACAAATTAAGTTTAGCTTTCCTAAAAACTCAATTTTAAATATTAAATTATATCACAATTCATTTTTCTCAACTAATTACCTTTAGCCATTGTTAGCACAAATGTGACCTTCCCACATTTCTTTCTGGTGCCAACCTGGAAGGTTACAATATATATATATATTGAATATCTTATTAAATAAACCTTTAAAAAACCATTAATTTTAATATAGTGTTTAATATATTTGAATAAGTTATTAAATTTATCTTTTAAAATTATGTTTAAATTGTATAATAATTATTTTATTAAAGTTTTGATTCTTATGGTGTATTAAATGTTTTAATTTTTAGTAATTGTTATAAAAATGTCAAAATTTATTATTCTAAATTTTTATTATTACATTTAATATTTTTTTCTAATATGTATTAGTTTTGTAGTTAAATATTCATTTAGTTTATTGTAGACAGTAAATTTCAAAAAAATTGCAACACTATATCTGGAGAGTAGATCACATGACTGGTAATATATGTGTATTGTGCTTGCATGATTTTAGAGAAAGTTTTTAATTACTTTCTAAAATTATTCATAAATGGAAACATTTTATACATAAGATAAATCTAAATAAATATTATTTAATTTTTTAAAGATATTCTAAGCTAACAAATGTAAGCTAAAAATAGCTACATTTGAACTAAATATTTTTATAATTTCAAAAATTAGTAAAAGTTAATAAAGTGTATCATCTTAAATATTTTTGTTTGTTATAAATACATTTTTGTATTAAATATTTATTATATTTATTATTTAAAATGATCACTCACAAATTTATTTCTAATTTTAAAAGTACGTTATTGGGAAATATATAAATGAATCTGTAGCCTGATAATTTGTCAACCAATCAAATTTGTTTAAAAGAACAGGTATAAATACTGTGTGCAATTAAGTTGTTGTGGTTATTATTTAACAATTATTGTTTTAAAATTATTGTGTGATAAATAGTATAAAGTTATATTACTATAGGTTACTAATATTTTTAAGTTAACAGTCAATTATTTAAAGTTTTTAATATATTTTATTCTTAAAAAAAAGTCAAAAGGATTAAAAACTAGTATTTAGTTAACCAAAAATATCTGAAGAAACCCAGTAAATTTCCTGCTAGTGAATTATTCTAAAGCTTAATTAAAGTTTGTTGGTAAATTATTGAACAGGAATCTATGGTCTTATATGTGAAAAGATTAGTAATGAAGGACCAATGAATTTATGAGAGTATGGTTTTTCCAGTGCCATATAAAAATTATCTATTTATTTTTGCAGAGTATTTCAAAATTGCAATCAAATATTATCCAGAGGTACGATACATATACTGAATATGTCTGTGTTTATAAAGCTAAAAAAACTCTTAAAAATATTATTTAAGGAAAAATTATTGGAGAAAACTAAAATGTAATTTATCTCTGAAGTATATAAAAACATTCAAGATGAAACTATAAAATATATTGCTCTCTCTCCATAAAATTGACATTATTTAAAAAGGGTTATAGTATTAAAAAGAAGAAATATTTATTTTTGAAGCAAATTATATTTAAACTTTTGGTACTAAAGTATTTTTTTAAAAAAGATAACTATTATAAAGAATATAAGTGGTAACAAAAATTATATTAAACAAGCAAATATTTAAATATAAAAACTTGCAGTCTTTTTAAATTTGCTATGATTTAATTGCAAAGAAGAAGAAGAATGAATAATGGCAGGAAAAAATATTATACCAGAAATAAATAACTTTTTGTAATTAAAATCTGGATTCAACTATTCATTTTAGTATGTGCTTTATAGAAATATAAGTTGAAGATGGAAAGATGTCTATTTTATCTGTGGATTATATGTTATTAAATCTGACTGCCAATGATGCATCTGTTCCCAAACAACTTGAAATGTGTATGTACATAGGAGAAAATGACTTACCTTTTCAAAATGGATTTTTTAAAAACTATGCAATAAATAATGATTCTCCCGAAAAGATTTGCAGAAAATAGACTGTATTCAAAATTTTTAGCAACAGGATTGATATTATTTTTTAAGATTTTTGCAGATTTTAAAAGTCGACAAACATAATTTTTTTATTATTATTGTGTTTTTGTTTTACATACCAGGAGGAGAGTTTGAAGGAGAAAAAAAAGCTTTGAAGAATACTTGTCACTTAGCAACCACACAGTCCTCAATTTATTAACAGAACTTTTATAGAAGGATTATGTGAAGAGAAAAATATGTAACTTTAAATTTCATTATTATTAGTTATTTATTATTTTAAAAAAATATAATAATATTAGAATTTGAATTATAATTTATTTATAGGTTACAGTAGAAGTTACATTTTTTAGGAACTTTCAATTCTAATAATAACTGTAAAATCTTTTAATGATTTTTTTTTTTAATTTTGGAAAACATTTCTTTAAAGTATATGATGAGCACACCGTATGAATGATATTTGTGATTTATATTTTATGTAAATTGGACCAGAAGACATCAAATATGTAATTACAATTAGTAAATTACATAGATAATTTAAATTGCTTTAATTATTATATATGTATTTTTTTTGAGAATTCCTTGGAATTTTAAAATATTCATATTATGTTACATGAATGAATGAACATATGAATGTGTGGATTGATAACATAATTTTTTTTACTAAGAGATATAAACTATGAATAGAAATATGCATATATTTTTATTTATGAACTTCATTATAACTTTATTAATTACCATAATTTTATATGATTCTTTGCTAAATAAACCATATTATATTTATTTTAAATATATGAATATTAATCAAATATTTTAATCAAAGTCATTTGTATTTGTGGATAAGCTTAAGTGTGTGAAACCATGTCTTATGGTATTTATGGTTGGATAAATTCATGTGTTAACTTTGTTTTATTATTGGGAAAATTGCTTAGTTTATTTTACAATGTTAATTATTTAAATCTATGTGGAATTTAAATGATAGTAAACAGGGAAGTAGGAAATGAAACTCTGGATGTTTTATATTCGTAGAATGGGTTAAGAAGATAGAAAAAATTAGCCTATATTATATCTAGGTAATTGTTATACAAATACAATTAATGTAGCCCTGTATTTTTGTATTTATTTCCATGGATAGTGTTTTGATATTTGTATTTAAATGTTCTGTAAGTGCTGAAAGTAAGTCTAGTCATTATTTCTTAAGGTATTAGATAAGGTTGTATCTATTTCTTCACACTGTTTTCCATGTGGATTATTGAATTATTTATACTATTGAGTCTTTACTCTAGTTATTTCTTCATGTCCTATACATTATATTACTATTTTAATTTTATTAGTAATGCATCATGTAGTTTAGTATTCTAAAAGAAGAATAATGAATAAACTTAGAATGATGAATTGTCTTAAAAGAAGGCAACATATGTTTTGAATTAAGTAGAAATACAAATGATCTTGAATTTTTAATGGTGATAATGAAAATAAAATAATCATAATTATTCTTAATATTTTTTTAAATATTTTTGATGATAAAGGAATCATAACTGGTCCTAATATTTCCAATATTTTTTTTGATATTTTATGACTTTTCATAAAACCATGATATTTTGAAATAATGCATATTTACAAAGAAACATCAACTGAGGAATGTGAAATGTATGATGAATGCTTATATTTTTATTTGATAATTTTTATATTTTATGTTTTTTGAACATGAAACATGTCCTAAAACTTAGAATGTTGCCAAGAAAATTATTTTAGTACATGAACAAGCATTGTTTTTGTCAATTTATATTTTATTAATCCAGAATGAACCTAAAACATATTTCGATTGATAAAATATTATGCTAAGTATTTTAATTTTTTTATATTTTCTAAAAGTAAAGTAATATTTTCTTATTTATTTAACTAGTAGCAAACTTAATATAATATTGTAAGGTAAATAATAGAATTTGAGTATTATACATGATATGTATTCCTAAATAAAATTCATAAGCTGGAGAGAAGGCTTATACATTGATGCTTTTTTAGATTGAAAATCTGTAATCTAATCTTTTCTTTTCATTTAATTTTGTATATATATATTTAATTTTAATATCATATTTGTTAGTTTTTTTATTAAAGATTGTAAATATTTTATACATAGTTGATTTGTTAAATAGAATAAATTTGTTAAAGTTGTTTTAAAAAACTTGTTATCAGTGTTATTATTGATTCATTCACTTTCATAAGATTCGATCCACAGAACTCAGAAATAAACATATAACATATTTTGCACATTATAAATTTAAATAATTTATTTAATGATGATAATTAATATTCAGAATATGGTACTGAAATATTACATAGTATAATATTATTCTAGTCATAATTTATTACTTAAATTACTGCCATATAATTAAGTATATTTCTTATTGTCACATATTATTCGGATTATACCATATTTTTAACATGCTACATGAGAAATAAAAGAATGATAATAATAATTATTATTGCTGTTGTTGTTGTTATTATTATTATTATTATTATTATTATTATTATTATTATTATTATTATTATTATTATTATTATTATTATTATTATTATTATTATTATTATTATTATTATTATTATTATTATTATTATTATTATTATTATTATTATTATTATTATTATTATTATTATTATTATTATTATTATTATTATTATTATTCAACAATAATCTTTATTAATCCTTTGGGTTACATGGCATTACATAACATTGATTGTATGGGTTACAGGTGCAATCATATTGCACATGTTTTATATGGATTAATTTCAAGGGTTACATTAAACAAGTTTCAAAGTATATTTAAATGTTCCTACTAGTTTTGATACAGAAATGGATATCAAGTTTTATCATTAAAATCTTAAAAAACAGTTTGATATAAACTCTATTTTATAGATAGATATGACTTAAGATGATAAAATCTGGTATCGTATTGAAAGTTATTTACAGTCACCAAAAATGTTGATTATTGTTCTTTTAATTGTTAATCTTGTAGTATACTAGGAAAGTAACTTATAATTCATGTAGCTAAAAATCAAGCTACATGTGCTATACAAATAACAAAGTCAATTCAGAGTACAATTATATCTGGTGACAGTTGGAAAATTGCAATAGATGCTGTATAAATTTGGTAGTCTGACGGTGAAAGGAGTTGAAGTCAGTTATTGAAGGTGAATTTTGCTGAGAGTAATGGATGGTCCCATTGAATGCTTTCTAATGTGGTTATTGTTGGATTATAACCTATTATAGATTGGATGGTTGTTTTAGTAGTGACCAGGTGGCAGCAAAAATATCTGTGTGCAATATTGTTGTAATGGACCTTGATTTGTTGGAGCATATTGGTGAATGTAGCTGGTGTCTTCTGGTGTTGTTGCCAGTGGTGAAGATGCAATGAGTGCCCCAGAAGGCATACAGAATGAAAGTTGTAGAATATGTGTTGGAGAGTGTATTTTCTGATAGGATTGAATTAGCTGCTGTATAGATGCAACTCATCATCTCTATGTATTTAGCATGAGAGTTCTAATTTGGTTGAAGATCTGCTGAAAGAGTTGTTGTTGAGATTCTTCTGCTACATTACATAAGGTGCAGAGTGGATTTATATTTTTATATAGACTACAGTACTGGAGAAAATGTGATGTTGACAATGCATGCAGGTTAAAACAAACTAGGAAATAGAAAAGTTTAAGCTCCAGGGATGATCTTTTAAAGGAGTGGAGTAGTTGGTGATTATTGATACCAAGCATGGGAGAAGGATAATCTTTGTTGGCTTCTGAATATAGTATAGCATATGTTAGCCAGTATGCACATTTATTAGTCATGGGGAATGTTGATTAGTTAGATGCTGATAGGATTGATTGGTAAAGTTTGGTGAGAAATGAAGCTGATAGAGGGGGAGGTCTATCAGTAGGGATTCCTTGTAACAGTGATCGTAATGCTGGGAACTTTTGAACAATTGATGCAATTGGATTTATGATTTTTTGGATATAGAATACTCAGGTACTGTGGAGGCCCTGACCATTATTAATGGATATTATTATCATCATCATCATTATCTTATCAACAATTTTATTTTGAAAAAGAAAATATTATTTCTAATAATGGTGTTAAAAAGTGGAGTGAAGTTTTTATCTGAAAGTCTGACTATAAAGAATAAAAATCTTAAAACATAATATTTTAAGAATAATCAAGTTAAAAGTGGTGATTGATATTAAATAAAGATATTGATTCAGAAGGATTTGAGTTGGTGACACATAAGAAAAGAAATATTAAATCTAATTTACCAAAAATGCTATTATAGGAAATCTTACTGGCATACAGTTAAAAGCTATCTCTGTTAAACAAAAATATAAAAGATTATTTTTGACAAGGTTAAATCCATAAGTTACATCAAAAGATGTTTCTTCTTATATAATAGAAAGGCTAGACACAACTGTGGTATATCATAAGTTTATACCTGCAAATAAATTTTATTCCTCATATTATATTTCTGTGAAAGAAAATGACATGAATGATATAATTAATTCAAGTTTTTGGGCTGCAGGCATTTATATTTACCCATTTTATGAAAAATTAAATAAATATTTAATAGTTAATGAATAAATAAATGATCAGGTAGTTGAGGATAATACTATTAATGCATAATGGATTATTGCATTTATAAAAATTTATAAAAAAAATTATAAAAATTTTTCACATAAAAATAGTAATTGAAATTAAATTGAAGGCTAAAAACGCCTTGTGCCAATCAGATGTTACGATGGATGTCTGTTTTATGAAATAAAAATAGTAATAAGAAATTAGTTAATAAAAAGAACATTTTCTATTGTAAAATATTAGAAGGTTCAGAACTAAATGTCTTTTATTGAAACATGCTAGTCTTGCAGAATAGCATGATCTAATAGCTCTGACAAAAACTACCAGGGCGCCATCTAGGCATTTGAGCCTAGAAAAATTTATAAAGTAGGCAGATACGCGCTGTTAAGATTCCACTTTCTTTAAATATTCCGACCGTTAGCCCAAGTCACTAGCTCAGCGGAGTAGCAGAGATAACAAAATATAAATTTTATATCTTAAATATAAAAGAATAAAAGCCACTGCCAGAAATTAACACATAAAAATATTTATTTACGCACATATAAAATAATATTTAAATTTTGAGGAATAAATTTAACGTTTATATTTTTATATTGATCTTTAATTCTAAATTTAAGTAGATTGCAAATAATGAGTTTACTATTTATTTAGAGGGTCGAGTATGAATGGACTACATAGGTCTGCATTTGAAAGGAAAATATTCTTCCCTGATTTAACCTTAGGCAACAAATTTCGCAATCAACTGGCGCCAATCCATCTGATACATTCATGTATTCAATGTAGCATGATACGACAACACAAAATACTATATTGTCAGGAATGTACATCTGAACAATAAGTAGAAATAGAGAAGACATTGACTCTCCACCAACAGGAATGTGACATCTGTTGGCAAGTAGATCAATAAACAAAAAACTCCATAGGAATGGACTGCGGTCTTCTGCCGACTTACAAACCCATCCATAGGCAAACAGAGGGTGTGTGGCGTATATCTATAATCCTGCCCGTAGCGGACCTCATACTACATCTACTAATTACACAAATATATCCAATCCATTGGACCAATTCAACTACGAAATGAATAACCTAAGATTACCCTCCCTTAATACAACTTTACAAAACTATATAGCCATTCACGCCTGACTTAATTTTAACATTTAAATACGTTCGCACAGATTTGTTTAAAAATGTTGGGTATAGATCGATTACATAGATTCCATGGTCAAAAACATTTCAAAATAAACATAAACGATCAAAATACAAAATTATTGATACTGACAATCGCAGAGGGAAACTTATAAGTAACCCAATAGTATTCACCATAAGATACTTGCGTTGTCACCAATAACTTAAAAGACATCCGAATAAATACATTTTAGATACTCACCGTAAGGTATCATTATTTATCGAATGTCTATATATTTTGATCAAATATGAAAACCAAAATATAATTAACCGCAAATGAATCCATGCAAGCGTCTATAAACAACTTAAATTTCATACATTTAAATAATCTTTACAATAAGGGAAAAAAAAATGGAAATGATGTTTATCAATCGGGAAACATATAAAATTAAACATTATTAATTTGATTTAAAAACTTAAAAGTCAGATAGAAGTTCATAAGCTTGAACGAAAGTTCTTAGTTATTTTTTTAAATTTAGAGTTCATGTCAATATAGCTTACAGTATAAGAGTCCAGGTTCCTGTTGGCAATTCCCACGGCGTCTCCATTGGAAGAAAATGTTCTGGAGGTAGCATTAGCTGGTTCCATTCTGGTATCACAGTCTTTTCATTTTTTTTTTTTTTTTAAACAAACAAAAAAATGAGAGAGAACGGCAAGTGCGTCTTACCGTTGTCATCAAATCAAGTTGGAAAAACTCTCTCTGACTGGAACTCAATATTTTTTTCTTTTTATAGTCCTCCTATGGATTCCATGAACAAAAACGTCACTGTTCTGTTTTTTCGTTATGGTCCGGGCCTTTATTTTGCTTCCATTGGTCAAGCTAAAATCCCTTTCTTCTCTTATCTAACTTTCCATCTGACTTTTTAATTAAACGACTTTTAGATAATTAATAAACAATCATTTCCATTTACAGATTACAGGAATTAATTAATACCTGTTTTTATTTTAACTTACGTTATTTTTTTATTAAAATATTTTTATATTTCAACCTTGTATTTTTTTATTAAAAAAAAAAATACGTTCAAATACTTTTTTTTTTTTTTGTTTATGAAAAAAAATATTTTTAAAGTTTAGCATCTGTGCGAATATATACGTTTAACAATATTTTAATTTTAGCGTTTAGTTTTTTACTTTTATTTGCGAACTTTTATTAAGTTTTTATTTTAAATTAATGTAACGACATATTTATATATCGTTACAATATATATATATTCCTCCTTATATTAATATAATTGAACTAAATAATGATTTGGAGAAGATGGAAAAATATTTACTTAGTTATAAAAACAATATTTTGATCTGTGGTGACTTTAATGCATGATATGTAATGATAGCAGATGAAACAACTGAGTTATACAATAATAAAATTAAGAGAAAACAAAGAATTATAGAATTCATGAATATAACTTGTGTAGTACAAAGAAATCAGTTAAAAAATAATAATGAATGTGTTCTAGATTTTATATTAATTAACTTTAATGATGTAGATGTGAGGCATAGTGTGCAGCCATTATTGAAGGAAGACTCTCATCATTCAGCAATTGAGTTTTTTGTTTATGTCAAACACATATCATTAAATAAGAGTATGATAACTTCAAGTAGAAATTATAAACTTGATGATCATTGTAATTTATATTGTGACATCAAGTATGTTAATTGGGACCAAATATGTTGTTCCACAAATGTAAATGAGGCAGTAGATCTTTTCAAAAAACTTATGCAAAAAAAATTTAAATAATAATTTACCATTATGCTATGAATCATTTAAAAAATATCCTCCTTGGTTCTTTAACAAATTGATTTGTATTTACAAAAGGAAACTTAGGCATCATAAATTGTTTAAGAAATCAGGATCAATAAAGTGTTATAATAACTTTATACACTTTAAAAGATTATTTAAAATCATAGAAAAAAAAATTTTAAAAGATATATTGAGAAACTAGAGGATTACATAAATTGTAATTCAAATTACTTTTGGTCATTCATTAAAAAACATTCTGGTGTAAAAAATAAAATGCAATTGTCAATGGGAATCTTTGCATTAACCATCCATCTATTTATCTCTTTAGCATTAACCATCCATCTATTTATTTCTTTAGCCATCTACCCACTCATCTATTAGGTATCTATTTATCTATTAACTTATATACCTCTCTATCTACCTACTTATCTGCCTATCCATTTCTGTTTTTCCATCTGTTCATCTATCTATCTTTCTAATCATCTATCAGTGTTGTGTATCCATCTATCTATATATCAATCTATTCAACAATCTATCAATCTATAGATGAATAGATGGGTAGATAGACAGATTTATCCATCTATCTGCATATCTATCTATTCATTCATAAATATATCCATCTATCTATTTATTTGTCCATGTACCTATCTATTTATCAATATTTCTAACTGTTTATCAATCCACCCATCTGTAGATGAATGAATAAATGGGTGGATAGATTAATAATCTGATAGATAGTTAGGCAGACAGAAGATAGATAGATAGATAGATAGATAGATAGATAGATAGATAGATAGATAGATAGATAGATAGATAGATAGATAGATAGATAGATAGATAGATAGATAGATAGATAGATAGATAGATAGATAGATAGATAGATAGATAGATAGATAGATAGATAGATAGATAGATAGATAGATAGATAGATAGATAGATAGATAGATAGATAGATAGATAGATAGATAGATAGATAGATAGACAGACAGACAGACAGACAGACAGACAGGCAGACAGACAGATAGACAGAGTTAAAGGATGAACGGATGGTTGGGTAAATCGATAGAATTATAGATGATCAAACGTTGACATCGCTAATATTCTGCCTCCAAATAAAAAATACAAATAATTAGCAAATATTGAAATTGAAATTACTTCCACAATTAATAAATAAACATAAAAACAAATTAAAAAAAAAACACAGATTTTTATTAACAATAAAAAGTTTCAATAAATAAAAAAAAAGCAACTCATTTACAAATTTAAATTTTTTTAAAGAAACCCAATGAAGAAATAACATTTACAGATTTAATTTTTTTTCAAAAATCAAATGTCAGTGCAATTTAATCTCCATCTTTGGACCAATCTTTAATTTGTATCAATGAATATTTAGAATTACTCGAGTTTAAAAATAGATAATTAAAGGTTGATATTGCTGTTGTTCTGCGCCACATCAAGATAAGTACGGCTCAAAATAAAAAAATAAAAAACTTACATTTACTAATAGTAAGAAAATAAGTATTTAATAAAAAGAATTATTTTTAAAATACAAATGCTATTTGTCGTCAAAAAGTTAAAAAAATAATTTTTTTCATCGATGGCAAATAGTGAAAATATCCTGAAAAAACATTATAAAATAATTCCCACTGCTCCTCCTATTCCTGCATCCATCTAAAGAAATTATGGAGTGATAGATAGATAGATAGATAGATAGATAGATAGATAGATAGATAGATAGATAGATAGATAGATAGATAGATAGATAGATAGATAGGTAGGTAGGTAGGTAGATAGATAGGTAGGTAGGTAGGTAGGTAGGTAGATAGATAGATAGATAGATAGATAGATAGATAGATAGATAGATAGATAGACAGACAGAGACAGACAGACAGACAGACAGACAGACAGACAGACAGACAGACAGACAGACAGACAGATAGATAGATAGATAGATAGATAGATAGATAGATAGATAGATAGATAGATAGATAGATGGATAAGTAGTTGGCTGGTTAGATAAATTAAACTATAGATAGATAGATAGATAGATAGATAGATAGATAGATAGATAGATAGATAGATAGATAGATAGATAGATAGATAGATAGATAGATAGATAGATAGATAGATAGATAGATAGATAGATAGATAGATAGATAGATAGATAGATAGATAGATAGATAGATAGATAGATAGATAGATAGATAGATAGAGAGAAACAGGTAGAGATCAATAAATGTATAGACATCTAAGTAGATGGATAGATAGGTACTATGTGCATAGATAGGTAGATAATTAAATAAATAGATAATAGATGAATGAATAGCTAGATAGTTAAATGGATTGTTGGATTTATAAATAGATAGAAAATCATATAGATAGATAAAGAGACAGGGAAAAGATAAATAGATAGGCAGATACATAAATAGATGGAAATAGATAAATAGATAAACGAGTGGTTAGATAGTTAAGTCAATGGTTTAATGCATGAATATATAAATAGATATATAAACAGATAGAGGGACAGGGAAAAGATAGATAGATAGGTGTATAATGGATTAATAAGGAGATTGGTATGTATGTAAATAGATATGTAGGTAGATAGATAGTTAGCTAATAAATGAATGGGTGGTTGAATAGCCAGACAGTTAAATAGATGGATTGTGTTATTTCCCCCCATACTTTAATTTTTTTTAATGCTTTAATATCAAGAGTTTGACCTAAACTTTTTTTTTCTGCTTTGATGACACAAAGTCAAATATGAACCCCATTTTTGTCAGACATCACGTGATCACTGATGTAAAAAGTGACGTTTCGAAAATACAGGTGGCGTTGCTAAAATTTTCAATGCATGTCCAGGTTTAAAATCTTAAATAGTCATTTTGTTTTCATTTCCTTTGATGGCAGGCTGAACTTACCAATAAGCAGATGCCTTATAGACCTCATTATTTTAGAAGAAAAATGGACAACAACAAATAACCAAAAATCATCATCAATTAATTAATTAATTCTTTATTTTAAGAAATCTCAGATATTATAGTCAAATATTAGTGGAAAAATAGACAAATTGACTTATGGAATTGCTGTTTCACTATTTCAAGCCTCAGTTACTGGATTTTGTTCAATTAATGGTAAATAAATGAAATATTTTAAAAAGATATTTCTTAATTTCAAATAAATTGCTGACATTTATTTTCCGAAATTATTTATAGAAATAATTATTTTCTTCACTTTAATAAAGAAATATATGACTCAATAGTAAATTTATCTCATCTTCAATTATGAAAGGAAACATTTATTTTTAATAATAATTTTTTTATTTAAATATACCTCTCTAAAAACTTGTGGCTACATAAACGAATTTAGGTTCAAAGGTAATGAAAATTGTTTTATTATGAATAACAAACTGTGTGTTTTATCAGAGATATGATCAAAATTATTGACCTCATGGATTTAAAAAAAAAAAAAAATGAATGGATTCATTTTATATCTCAAAATTAATTAATGGAGAACTGAATGATAAATTTTTGGATAAAATTGTAGCATCTGTTCAAAGGAATCACTATAATCAACTTATGGCATGATTGCTCTCAAGAATAGCATTTATATATATATATAATGGATTTGAACTCAGACTTTCAAACTCCCTACACCTATCCACTCCAACTTATACAACTGATACACATGATCATATATATGTGAAAAAGGTAGAGGATCTATTTCATGCTAAACCAGCACTCATCAGTTGGTCCAGATCATAATCTCCCACACACATATATAGTCAGCGCTCAGTTTATTTTAAAATAGCATATCTTCAAACTTTAATGGACATGCTTCAATATTCTTCACCATCCAACTCTCCACAAATCCATATTTTTTAAAATTTGATGATGGAAAACTCACAAACCTTGTTGATGCCAATACTATTGTCATATCCATGTTGATTTTAAGTCACCTGTCCATCAAAGTTTGAAGATTTGCTATCTTAATATAAACTGAGCACTGATTAAATATATGTGAGAAAGATAATGATCTGAATCTACTAATGAGTGCTGATTCAGCATGAAATACGTATATTGGAGATCATTTACCTTTTTCACATGTGTGGATATGTGCATCAGTTGTGTAAAATGGAATGGATAGGTGTATGGAGCCTGGAAGTCTAAGTTTATATCCTTTCTAATTACATTAATTTCAGTAATGATAATTGACTTGTATTTAAATATTATATTTTCAGCCTGTATTCAGGCCCTCAATCTTTTAGATATTTAAATGGACATAATTAAGTTCCTACACGTGAAGGGTCAGAGAGACTTAAAGTCAATATGGGTATGACAATAATATTGGCATCAACAAGGGCTTTGAGCATTCCATCCCAGATTTTTAATGATATGGATTGCTGATGCATTAGAAGTTGAAGAAGATTGAAGCATATCCATTAAAGTTTGTAGATTTGCTTTTTTAATATATACTGAGCATTGATTATATATGTGTGTGAAAGATAATGATGTGGCCCAACTAATGAGTGCTGGTTTAGCATGAGATACATTTATTGTAAATCATTTATCTTTTTCACATGTATGCAGTCATGTGTATCAGTTGTATAAGATGGAATGGATAGATGTAGGAAGCTTGAAAGTCTGAATTCAAGTTCCCAGTAATTAATTTTAGAAATATTTTTATTAAGAGAAGCATTTTTTATTATTAGAAATGAAATTACCTATAAACTAAATTTAATTCTGTGTTTTGCACTTAATTCCGAAAGATGAGTAAATAAGAAATAAACATCACATGATCACTATTTCTTATGCTTGCTTATAACTGTTATTAAAACAGGCAAAACTCACTATATGTGTTGCCACTCACTGCAAGCAAAAGTGCTCTCAGATCCAAGGCTGCTCACTGATGAAAGCCACAAGCCAGAAACTAGTTTGGGGATATTGGATGAGTAGGCACTAGATGAGGATTTTATGCACAAGCTTTCTGGCATCCATTAATTACTATTGCTTGCAGTGAGTGGCAATATGTTTGCCTGTTTTAAGTAAGAAATATTGGAACATTCTCTGATTTATTAGCAGAAAAGAATTTCACATCTTTCTGACTTGAATAATAAATAAAAAAAGAAATTATTAACTTCAATAATTATAACACTGTTAATAAAAACAAACATTTATTATTTTATTTTCTATTAGACATGATATTACAATTAACATTTGCTTTCTTACTTAAAAAATATTATAAGCTTCGAAAAGTATTTTTAATAGGATTCTCTGTAAATATGAACATTCAAAACGACATATTTGATACATTATAGTAATAATGATTTGTATTTTTTTTCTTAAATTAGAGTTTCAAAAAAACTTATTGAAGCATAATATTATTGTTTTTTAAAATGTCCTTGCTTAATTATTAATAAATAATTAATGAATTTATAAACAAGGCAAAACTCTCTATACAGTAGTGCCACCCTGTGCCACCAGAGTAATCAATGGATGCCAGAAGGCTTGTGCATAAAATCCCTATCTAATGCCTACTCGTCCAATATCCCCAGATGAGTAGGCATTAGGTAGGGATTTTATGCATAAACCTTCTGGTATCCATTGATTACTTTGGTTGGTACAGGGTGGCACTACTGTATAGAGAGTTTTGCCTTGTTCATAAACAATTATGTGCTAGTATAAGAGATGTTGATCATGTGATGCTTAATGGTTTAACACCAATCCTGCCTAAATAGGATAGTGGTGGCTATTGTTGTTAAAGAGCCTGACACCAAAATGTATGGATGCTGAACTGAGTTCAGACCCATATGACTATATAAGCTATTGAGCTTAGATTGAAAATATTTTTGTGTTTTCAATTTCATTCTCATAGTTTTATAGTTAAGTAGAGATAAAAGGTAGTTGCTAGAGGGTTACATTAGATCCTAAGATCTAGGTGCAGTGCTCACATATCCAAAGCTCCTCACTGATGAAGGCCACAAGCCAGAAACTAGTATGGGGATATTGGATGAGTAGGCATTAGATAGGGATTTTATGCACAAGCTTTCTGGCATCCATTGATTACTCTGGTTAGTACAGGGTGGCACTACTGTATGGAAAGTTTTGCCTTGTTTATAAACAATTATGTGCTAGTATAAGAAATGGTGATCATGTGATGTTTAATTAATTAATGAATTATAATTTTATCAATAAGCAGCCAATATTATTACAAAGAAAATTTTGTTCTGCCCTATATAATATTAATAATAAGAGCATTTCACTGCACATTTGTTAGAGAAAAAAGGCTTGATTCACTTAATTTTAAAAGCCCGTGCTCTTATTATTTATTATTTGGAAATACTAAGATATATAATTGTAAATTTAAAGTTGTGATTGTTTATTAAGTGCATAGGAAATATGTAAATACTTTTAGAGAAAGGCTTTAATCTTTATCATATGCATGTTGAATGTTTATAATAGACAAATGATGTTTTTTTTTTACTATAGAGGGACCTCTCAAATCTCAACATCTTATGATGTAATAGTCAGAAAGAAATTAGATGTGCTGTAGTAGAATGTACCTTATGTGATGATGTTTATCATTTGAAATGCTTAAATAAGACTAGGAAGGATATAACAGGTGTATGTTTATGTAGAACTTGTGTAAATGTGATAAAAGAGATGAAAAAATGTTTTTAAGTGTGAATAATTTGAAGAAAAAGCCAAGACAAATGGAGCAAAATGTAGTTGATGAAAATAGAATAGAGTGTGTTTTTAGTGGAGTTACAAGAGATATGGATGCCAAAATAAGTAGTGAAATGGGGGTGGTTAGCCAAAGAATAAGTAAGATAGAGGAAAGATATAAGGGATGTAAAAGCTGAATTACAATCATTAGAGACAAAGTGTGAGAAGATAAATAAATTATTGAATAGAAAAGATCAAGAAGAAATAGATAAGGAAGTCCAGAAGATGGCAGAAAATGTTATAGATGAATTAGGAAAAGTAAACTTTGAGACACTACTGATACAAGATTTGCTAATTACAAAATGTGGACATGTAATTACAAGGGAAACTAGAAACAGTTATGTAAGAATATGTTTGCCTGGAGCTAGGATTAGGGATGTGGCAGATAAGATAAAAAAAACAAGAGAATAGAGACTTGTATGTAAATAATTTGTCAGCCATTGGAGAGAGTAATAAATGAGTACATAGAATTGATTAGTAATTTAAATAAAATTAAAGGAAGAGTAAAAATAGTGGAATTATTACCAAGATTTTGACAATAGATATATGTTAGATAGGGCATTTTCTGTAAATGAGAGATTGAAAAAATTGTGGGAGAGAAATGATGTTATGTTTGTTGATGTGTGGGATTTTTTTTATTAATAAGAGGGAGTTATATAGGAAAGATTGACTGCACTTATCAAAACAAGGAAGTGAGGTTTTAGGGAGTTTAATTTATAAAGAATATAGATCAGGAAACTTATAAAGGGTAAGGGTTAAATTTCAATGGTATCAGAAAGAAAAAGAATGGACAGTATGTAAGAAATAAACAAAGGATAGCTGATTTAGATATAAATGTAGATGTGGGGAAAGAATGAGTCTGTAAAATTAATAGTAACAAGTTGTTTATAAATGTAATGGAGAAGAAGGTTTCAAAGTAATTTATAAAAAAATAGTTTAAAAAGAAGAAATTTTTAAAATAGGATATTTGAATATGCAAGAGACCAGAAAAGTGGCTGGAATTAAATAAAGTAATTAAAAAGATTAAAATGAAGAAGTTTGAGATACTAACAGTAGTGGAAACTAAGAAGAACCTATTTTGGAAGACTTGGTATGGCAGGGTATAAGTAGAAAAAAAACAGGTGGTGGTATAGGAGTTATATAAAAAAAAAAATTAAATACTATTAAATGTCAAAAACGTGTGGATTGAGATAAGGTTAGGAAGACAAGAATGGATGGTGGTTATAGTGTATATAGCCACTGGAAATAGTCAAACTATAATGGAGTGGAACAATAGCATATATAATGCTTAGTTAAAAATATACAGAGTTTCAAACAATAGGGAGAAGAAAATAATAGTTATAAGGAATTTGAATGGGTGTATTGAAGAAATTGATGATGTAGATAACAAAAATGGACAGCTTTTGAATAATTTTTATCAAAGAGTGAATTTGAGCATTGGAAACTTATCAAATATTTATGAGGGACAATACACACAGTCTAGAAATAATATATTTCATACAATAGATTATATATTAGTAGAAAAAGAGGAATTGAATAAAGTACAGAAAATTAAAGTGTTTGATAGTGAAGAGAGAGTATGTAATAGTGATCATAAAATCTTTATAATTGAAATAATTAGTAATGTGATGGAAAATAATAATAAAAGCAAATAGGATAGTGAAAGATATGGATGGAGAATGAATGATAAGAATAAGTTAGAAAAATACAAAATAAAAGAAAGAAATCATGGAAGAGTTGTTTGGGGCTGATGATAAGGACTGGTGTGGTGAAATAATAAAAAAAGACAAATAGAGTTTTAGATTAAAATATTCAGAAGAATAAAAGTAATAGAAGAGTGAGAGTTAGTAAAAGTGTAAAAGAGAAAAGCATGTAGTGAATATAAATGTCTTATTAAGAATAAAGAAAATGAAAAAGATATTGTTACATGGGAAAAGTATTTAAAAAATAAGAGGTTCGCTAAAATAGATAATTATAGAGAGAGAATGAAGTCAAGTGGTAAATTGTTGGAGGATATTAATAAAAATGGAAGAAATGGGAGTAAAAAATTTAGAAATACATTAAAGGAAGGAATGTAGGGGAGAGAGAAATAGTATTGCTAGATGATGAGGGAATAGACAATCTTTAAGTATGTAACAGATATAGAAAAAATGTTAACATAAAGGACAGAGTGATAAGAAGCATAAAAGCATATGGTAATGGAAATATTAGGTTTACAGAAAATGAATTGAATGAGGCAAGCAAGAAATTGAAAAGTGGAAAAACAAGAGGTTTAGATGGATGGGCAGCAGAGATGGTAATGAATTTAAGAAATGAACAAAATTAAACTTATCATGTTTTAATAATATGGCACAGAAAAGAGATATTCTGGATAGTTGGAGTAATACAAGAGTAAAGTTACTATTTAAAGGAAAGGATAAGGATCATAGAAAGTTAAACAATTGTAGACCAATAGTGGTAATATCAGTTTTATATAAAGTTTTCACATATATGGTGGCCGGAAGTTCACAAAATGGATGGAAGAAAATAATACAGTGAGAGAAATGCAAAAAGGTTTTTGATCAAATAGGTAGATAGGCATATAGGAGGTAGTTTATTTGTAGTTACATACCTTATAGATATGAGTAGAAATATAGGTAAACAGTTATATATGAGTTTTATAGATACAGAAAAGGCATATAATAGAGTAAATAGAAATAAATTATGGTTATGTTTAGTAAATTTGAAAATGAATGGAGCATTAATGGATCTTATTAAGAGATTATATGAAAATAATTATTATACATATCAATTAGAGAATATAGAATTAGTAAATAAAATGGGATGGGACTAAGACAAGGATGCTCTATGCCACCTATTTTCTTTTTGTTGTATTTGAGAGAAATGGAGAAAATAGTAGAAAGACTAGGAAGAGGGGTAGAGATACCATTATAGGTGGCAAGGAAATATATACATTATCAGGCCTTTTATTTTCAGATGATGTCTTTTTTGTGCACAGAAAGTAGGGAAGATATGGTGGAAGTTTTGCTGAAAACATATGCAACGGTGGGAAAAGAGATGGGGATTAAATTTATTGAAGAAAAATCAAAAGTAATGATTAATACTGAGGAAAGAGAAGAGAAATAATTTTTATTGGGGGATATAACATTAAGTGTGACAAATAGATATAACTATTTGGGGATCATCTTAAGTAATTTGAGAAATTGCTTGGATGAATGTGAGAAAAATTTGATAAAATGAAGCAAAGAAAACAAAGATATTGATAAAGAAATTAACATTTTCATATAATAAATATGATGTAGCTAGAATTGTATGGAAGGTGGCAGTAGCAAAGTTAACATATGATAATGATGTATTATGTGTAAGTAAAGGGTGTTAGATTACTTAGAAAAAATACAAAAAAAGTAGGAAGTCATGCATTAGATGCAGATGTGTGGATGGCAAAGTAGGAAACTTGAGAAGAAATGGGATGGTCATGTTTTTATATAAGAGATGCAAAAAGCAAAATGAAAATGTTTGGTAGATTGCAATTTATGGACAATAAAAGAATAGCCAAAATAGTATTTAAGTGGGTTATGAGTAAAGGACAAGCAACAAGATGGGTGAGAAAGGTGGTATGGTATGCAAAAGATTTGGATAAAGAATTATGCACAGCATACTTATACAAAAGATGAGGTGATTGTGTTAGGAGGACTGTTGAGTGTTATAGTGACAAAAATTGTATAGAAGAATAGATGCATTAATAAAAAATAGGGAGTTGGAGAACTAGTATGAAGAGTAAAAACAGTTTAAATATATATAGAAAAAACAGAACATTGGGTGTGAGTTAATTTATGATAATAGCAAGGAAAGTAATTTACTGTTTAAGGCTTGAACAGGATCTTTAGCAACAAGAGAATATACATATTTAGTTTGCATGTTGTGCAATGAAGACATAGAAAATATTAGGCATTTGTTAATTGAATGTAAATGCCTGCAAGCAAAAAGAAATTGTGGAAGAATAAATATAAACAAAATGATTATACAGAAAGTGGGTTCTTGGTTTTTATGCTGGGTTTGAGAAAAGATAAGGGGGATTTAGATATAAAGGGATTGACAAAGATTATTTTGTGCAAATGGATTAGAGCATCATAGGGATAAAGTAGTGAATGGAACAGAAAGGTAAGGTGGCTAACAGGTTTCTCTGGGCATAGTGTCTGAGATGTTCTTGACTCCAAAAAAGGAGAAGCCACAGTGCATCACATTGCATTGCATGTATCATGGTTTGAGAAATCACTCTATAGTCAAAAAAGGATATTATTTGGCTACTATAAATGGTCAAGACACATATGATAATTGTTATAGCCTTTCTCTAAAAGTAATTTTAAATTTAATAAGAAATTTTAGAATTAAATCCTTCTTATTGAATTATAAACATGTTTATATATAAAAATTAATAACAATTTTGAAATGATAAATTTCTTAGTAATTTGTTTGGGACTTATTAATATATTTGTAATCATTAAAAATTATTTGTATCAAAACTATGTATAGGGTTGTGATAAGTTTTGATATGTTCTGTTGAATTTTTAGCAATAAGCTTAAATAATCGTGTATTAAGAAAAGGGCATGAATGAGAATTGTATGATGGTAATATTTTTCTATATTTTATTTAGTGATAATAAATGTGATTAAATTTTAATATAAGATTATATAACTTGTATTAAGTAGATCAATGATTGAAAGTTTTTAATAACAATATCATAATTAGTTAACTTTATTTGTGACCCAAGTAAATTTATAACTTCATAAAAAAACTGGAAAACAAAAAAGTTTTTTTTGAAAAAAAAAAAAATTAAAAAAAAAAATTTTTAAAATTTTTTTGGAGGAAAAAAAAACAATTTTCTATTTTTCAAAAATTTTTTAAAAGGTTTATTTATTAAAAAAAATTGTTTTTAAATAATTTTTAAAAAAAAATATAAAAAAAAAAAAATATTTTAAATTTATATTTATATATAAAATATAAAATTTAAAAATTTAAATTTTTGTTTTTAAAATTTTTTTTAATTTAAAAGAAAAAATTTTTTAAAATTATTTGGTGGTTTTTTTTTGGTTTTTGGTTGTTGCCAGAAGAAAGATTTTTAGTTAAATTTTTTGAAATATGCCGTTTCCGCGGCCGCACCCAAGCCTTTAAGCATTCTTTCTAAAAGAAATCCTAGAAAGATTGTTAACTCGGAAGTTAAGTCTCCTTTCTACGATAAAATCTAGAAAGAGTGTTAACTCGGCTTAGTGGCTAACGGTGTGGCTTTTTCCGATGCTAAAAGCAGAGGAAAATGCCATAGTTGTTTGTGTCACACACTATATCGTAATGCTGCGTTATGTATTTGATGTAACAATATCGTACTAGGGTGTTTATTTTGATCGTGTCAAAATTATTTAAATTTTCACGGGTGCCTTGTTTTTTTTAAGACCACTCGATGTACTGTTACATTTTATCAATTTTAACAGTATCGTGATTGTTCCTCATAAATTTGTATTTCTCCTAAATTTTCGATTAGGGTGGAATAGTGTAAAAATTTAAAAATCACACTTTGAGTCATGTTTTAGCGAGAAATTTTCCGAGACAAAAAGTACAGCTAATTCCCACAACAGAAAACTTTAAAAGATGGGAATTGCCAGACATGGGTCAGTGCTGGAATATTTCTACAGCAGACAAAAAGAAAAAAACATCCTGCTGCTGAAAGAAAAGATTGGATTGTGCGGCAAATATATGCAGATTTGAGGTCCGAAATCATCTGCCGATGGAAAGGTTCACTTCGTAAAGGCAAGCTTGTTTGAGGGATTCTAAATGACCTTCGTCAAATGTCAAAAATAAAAGAAGTAACTTCAATTTTTATTTAAACGTACCTCCCTTCTTCTCCCGATAATTGTTGGCGTCGGCAATCAAATGTAAAATAAAAGAAGTAACTAAAATTTTTATTTAAACATAGCCCCAAAAACCCCTCTTCTCCCAATAATTGTTGTCATCGGCAATCAAATGGACAAATAAAAGGAACGTCAATTATTCTTTAATCATATAGAAAAAAACAAAAAAAACCCTCCCACTAATTGTCCTGGCCAATCAAATGTAAACCAATCGAAGTAAGACAGTAAATTATTAGTTAAACATAACCCAAATTACTATTCGAACGTACACCGAAAAAGACTCGCTCTTGTCAATCAAAATTAAAGAAACCTAGACTATTATTGTCCCATTGTCAAATCGAATATTATTTGGGAAAACCCAAATAATTTATAAACGAAAAAAAAAAAAAAGAAAGTCAAATCGGTTTTAATCAAATGGTAACCGATAAAAGTAACTTAAATTTTGATTTAAACATACACACGAACAAAAACAAAATGCAAAACTCTTTCTCCCAATAATTGTTGTCGCCAATCACCAAAAAACACCCACCCCTCTCACTAATTATTGTCAGCAATCAAATGTACACCACTACTAAAAGTAACGTAAACTACTATTCTTTAAACGGTTACACCCCTTCTCCCAATAATTGTTGTCTACAATCGTACACACAAAAAAACACCCTTCCCAGTAATTAGTGTCGGGAATCAAATGTAAACTGATCAAAGTAAGACTGCAACTTATTATTTAAACATAGCCCAAATTACTATTTAAATCTACACCAAAAAAACACCAGCTCTTGTCAATAAAAATTAAACAAACAACAACTATTATCATCCCATTGTCAAAAATATTTATTTGTAGAACCAAAACCATAATTTATAAATGAAAGGAAGTCCAATCGGTCGTCCATCAAATGTAAACTGATAAAAGTAAAGGTTTTAAATTTTATTTAAACATAAACACACACGCACGAAAAAAAAAAAAAAAACACTTCTCCCAATAATTGTTTTCGGCAATCAAATGTAAACCTATCAAAGTAACGTAAATTATTATTTAAAGATCCATCATAAAACCCCGTTCTCTCTTGAATTTTGTCAATCCAATTTTACAAAAACAGTAATATTATTTTTTTTTAAAAAAAAAACACAAATTACTATTTGAACACACACCAAAAAAGACCCTTTGGTAAAAAAAAAAAAACTATTATTATCCCATCGTCAAAAATATTATTTGGGAAAAATAATTCAGAAACAAAAAAAAGTAAACTTTGTAAACAAACCAAAAAAAAAGTCAATATTAATAGAGAATCGCTATCCCGGGAACTATATATTAATGTGTTTTTCAGTTAGAAATCGCGCCTCTGGCGGCTGACACGAAGGATCAGATGACAACCAATATTATTTTTAACCAATTACATTCACTAGCGACAATTCATTTTAATAAAAAAGACACTAATTTGTTTTTGTTTTTTTTAATAATATTGTTATTCTAGCACATGTGCGTGTGTGGCGCAACTGTTCCCAAAAGCTATAAAGTGTTATTGCAAAATAGATAAATAAAAACAAATGAGCTGAGCGCTTTCAAAAGATCTTGATTTATAATCATAGCTTGCTAATACGTTTAATGATATGTAAATATGCTAATTTCATTTCTTCGATAAAGCATAGCACGATCTGTCAAAAAAATAGGCTATGACAATTTCAATAGCATTATGTTACTAAATATCCATGTTTATATATTATAGTTAATGCAAGGTTTGAGATGTTTAACAATGTGACTAACTGAATTTGGATCTTATTACCATCATTAGTTTTTGTCCAAAAGTCAAGTTTTATATATTACTTCAGTCTATTTTCTACAAATCTGTTTGTCATTTGTTTTATTCCTCAAACGCTCAAACCTATTTTTTTCTTCTTAAAATTATTGATAAACTTTTTTATTCTATGTTTTTCCTTCACTTCATTTCACCATTCTTTGACTCTAAATAAATGATCCATTCAGTTGCTATTTTGTATTAATTTTCTCAGTAAATAATCTTTTCTGAATTAGTCTTTTTACACTTTCACATTATTATTCTCATCTTTTTAGCTTATTATTAAAAAATTGTTTATATCCATAAGTATAAAGTCCAAATTTCAATGATCTTTATAATAATCTTCTACACCTATTTAGCTACTATAATATTTATTCTAATTCCTTTATTGCAATTTTTTGATCAATTAATTTATGATCCAAATATAATTGACTTTCCAATGTATATTCTTTTATTTTTACGTCAAACATTCTCAAAATCTGTTAATAGTATATCATCCTTTATTCAGTAAAATATTTAATAGTAAAGAAAAACTTTTAAAATCCAATATTCATTTTCCATTTGTCAAAAAGGTATATCAGATGACCTTGAGCACTGTGATGAAGAAAATCAAAAGAATTATTATTAAGTCATAATTTTATTTTTCATATGTCATAGCATCGGCTGGTAGACGAATCCGCAACAACCAACTGCTTGCTTGCAAGGCGGCAGCGCTGACCTCTCGGCTAACAATGCTTGATAACTTTATTTTATTTTTAAAACTATATATAATAATTTGTACATTAATCATCTTTATTGATTTATACTGAAATGATATATAAGAGATATCGTATGGAATTTCGGGTTGTTGTTTTTCCCTTAATTTTCTGTGTGATAATTTTTAAAAAAAATTCATAAATTCTGATAAAAAAAGTACATTATAAACATATAAGTTTTTATTGTGTATAAGTAACTATAATTTAGATTTTAACAATGGAAATTGTTGAATTATTTTACAGTTGGATTGCTTTATATCGCATTTACAACGTGCTTATTTTATATTTTGCTTTCATTTCCTTTTAGATAAATAAATTGTAAAGCATCATAAATGTGTTTCATAAACGGCGTTTTGCTTCATTAACCTTCAATAAATATTGTGTTGTTGTTTGTAGCCCAAAATGAAATAATTGTTAAAATAAATTATTGCAGATAAAATTGATACTTTCAAAGTTATATATATATATGCGTTTGTCTGTGTTCATTAAATGTTCTACTGAAAAAAAATTGTTAGCTCCAAAAAGTCACAATAATGCATATTATGAAACGATGTAAAAATATCTTATTTTAATATAAAAGTGTGCCTTTTGCTTTTTGCCAAAGCTTTTAACAAAAACCTATTATAGATAGCTATTCCATCTTAAATATATATATATGTAAAGAGATAGTGCATTAGTATTACCTATATAAGAAAATATTCTAATGCATTTTGCTAGTTCAAAATTAAAACTAAATAGAAAATATTTAAATCATAGAGGGCGTTGCTGAAATATCTTAACAATTGGGTAGGTGATTTGAATATTAATATTACCGAATATTAACAAGGTTAATAATTTCATATTTTGTCCTGTTAAAGTTGAATGCATTTTTGATGTGGTGGGCTGTAATCATGGATTTTAGTCTATGTTGATCAGGCTATTAGAAAGATCGACAGTTTGGGTGTGAAAATGGAGTAATATATTGCTATTTAGATATCACAATATGTAAATAAATGAATGGATGCGCTTGTTTAAGAGTATTTTACGTTGTAAGATAAAATGTTGACTCATTAAAATAGATACTATTTGAATATCTATTTCATAAAACCATAGCAAATATGATTTCTTTTTTTTAAGTACATGAAGTATACAAATCACTCAGGCATTGAGAAAACAATGATGGTAACATTTAGCAAAATGGCAGTCCTTATTTTCCACTTATGGAAAGGCTATAAATAAATAATGAGTTACATTGCAAATAAATTTAGGACAAGAATTTAACTCAATAGTAATTTTGTGGTTGGACAACCATATTGACTGATCTTCTGTCTAGCTTAAAATATAGAATGAGTAGACAAAAATGCTAAAAAAAATGTTTTTTCTTGCAAAATCAAAATTACCTCACATTCACATTTTTCATTAACAATTTATAGATAGTTTAATTAAATAACTGTAATAATAGTAGTTGCAAAGCAAAAAATAATGAAAACATTCATTTCAATGTTGTTTCTTTTAAAATGTAAATATGTGGAATGTGCTAAATTTTCTTGGTTTTAATGTTAGTAAGAATTTGTCAGAATTTAATATATATGTATATATTGTAATGATATAGAATAATATGGCATAGCATGGCAATGAAAATCATTATCAAAGTATCATTGCTTTTATGGAGCATCAAAAATGAGCAAAGAAGCAACATTAAGATTAAATAATAGGCAACATATACGTGATAAATATAGCACTACCAGAAATAATTATCAAGTTTCAACAGTCACTCTTTCTGATTGGATTTAAAAAGACAAAATATAAAATCTTAAGCTAATCATCATCTAGGCAATGCCAAAGTTAGACATAATATCACAGAAGCAACCAAGATCTCATCTATATGTACATATACAAGTGCTAAAATAACTATAAAAGTGATACTATATCAAAAATTTTAGGATCATTATGTCATTGCAGATCATCAATTCTAGGATCATTATGTCAATGCAGATCATCATCAATGGTCATGGCTATCTGGTTCTTTGACTATAGTAGTCATCAATAAAGTAAGTACCATCACAAAATCTATAAAGTAAGTAAACTTTAAAGATGACCTTTATTAACTTAATGACGTTTAAATAATTTTTTTAAAAAATATATAGACATTTACACACACACATAGATTTTGAATATCATTATGTCTAAACTAGCTTTGGCATGGCAAGAATTTAATAATTGTAAATAAGAGAAATTACTCAGTTATACTATTCTATCACTAAATAACTTTGGAATAATTTTAAAATAAATGAAGAATAAATTTATTAATGAGAAATAATAAAAAATTATAGGATCTAATAAGTACTTTATAATACAATCATTAAAAACCAGTCAACACTTAGACAATAACAATCAACAATTTTAAACCGTTGTCAAGGCAATCTCCTTTTAATAATAAGCAGATCTAAAACTTAAATTGCAATAATCATGCATATATAATTAGCCTAAATTTTATCACAATTTTCATTTTTAATATATAGCAATTTATTATTGCTAAAATGTAGACAAAAATATATATGAAAAGAATCATAATTTTTGAAAATATATAGATAAAAGTCTTTGTTTCTAGCCAAAACTCCAGATGATCTACAAGAAATACCTATTATTATAATAAAAAATGCACTAATCCATAGTATAAATTTATGCCCCACCTAGAACTAACTTTTTTTGTCTTTGTTGATATCACTGAAGATTTTTTTTCATATATTTTTCTATAAAATGTTCAATAACGAAAGCTTATTCTGATCTCATAAGGAAAAAAGACTATGTGGTAAAACTAACTGCTGCACTTATGGCTTATATTATTTTTTTAGGAACTGAAACTACTTCCACTTTTGAAAAATTATTAGCAGAAAACTACAAAAAAAAGCTTAGTTTTCTTGTCCCACATAAAGAAATCATTGGAAAATGTACAATTCAACACTTTAATGTCTCATTAAACATTAAACTGTAAGAAGAACAAAAGTGAAAAAAAGCTATTTGGAAAATCATCATAAAATCATTATTTTTTATCGTAAACAAATAAAAATTACATTTTCCAACAGAAAATAAAAGACAAATTGCATGGTATAATGTGTGCTTGTGTAATATGTATGGTTTTCACACTATATTAAGTTAAAGCCAACAATTACTAATTTCAAAAGGAAAATATGCACTGTGTACTAACTACATAATGATCGTTAAAAATCTCCAGATTTTATTTTGTCCATTTATAAACTGTAAAAAGGATTTCAAAATACATATCCACCTGTTAATTAATTCCTTTGTCAGCTGTTTTACTTTTATTCAAGAATAGTTTTTTTTTTCTTTTCATGTGTCAAAGCATCATCCAGGAAGCAAACCTGGGACAACTGCTTGTAAGGCAGCTGTGTGACCACTCGGCCACCAATGCTTGATTTCAAGAATATTTTTTGTAAGGAATTTTCTTTTTTTATATATAAAAAAAAAAAGTTAGTTAAAATGAAATAACTTAAGTGAGATAGATTTTTTTCTTCATTCTTTAGAGTTATATTGGTAATATATCTGTGATTGATAGATTATTTTATCTGTGATTCCACGCACATATAGAGCAGCACATGTATAACATGTAGTAGTGGAATCTCAAGAGTAGTAGGCTGGCTTCTTATTGCAATGACCAGGATATAGACAATTATAGTAATGCTGATGGTTCTCAATTTTGTTCAATTTTGATAACTTTTGAACTTCACCAATGGCACGCATAGATCTAGTAAACACATGTGGGTTATGAAACACCTCAGAGAAGGCATTCCTTACTTCTTAGGGGATTTAAACTTAACCAATATGGAACTTGAAAGAAGCTGACATTGCAGTACTCTCTGAAAACTAATGACTAACTAATCTGAACCCACTATAAATTTTAAAATGCGAAAAATACAGTAATTTATTTTCACTTTGATTAACAAAAATAAAAAAAATTATTGTTTTGTTTTTCTTTTGCTTTTATTAAATTTAACTAGTTCAAAAAATATTGATTATTTAATTAAAAACAGATTAGAAGATTAACTGCAATTAATACACATTATAAAAACATATTTGATTTATCTAAATAATTTCTTTGTTACATTAAGAATTTTGCATTTTCTTCAAAATCAGAAATAAATTTAGTAAAAATATTTGTATTATTAAATAAACCTCTGTTTTATATTTGATTTCAAATAATTTTCCAATGTAACCTGAATGGGTTTAACAGGCAACAAGGATACAAATTTGTTAATACTACTTATCTTCTCATATGTAGTGGAAGATAATATTGATGCATGACTTCCTGAATCTAGCAATGCACCAATATCAATGCTCTCAATGGACACTCTTATGATATATCAATTGTATAAAATTGGAGAGGCTCTGCTAAATCATAAGCTCAAATAATCTATGTAAAGATTAATAGTATATAATAAATATACTTTATTGTCCTGCTTCAAGTTAGTTCTGGGCACCCATGGTGAGGAACTCTTCAACACGGTTCTTTTGGGTTTTATGTACTACTTTTAGCAACTACTTTTTCACACTTTTTAGGAGTATTTTGAACTCCACTAGTTGAAGTTTTTTAGAAATCATTATCTGAACGTTTACTTATAACATTAATATGATTGCCATTTTTCTTATCATAAGGGGAGGTCTTATAACACTAATGACCTATACTTCTATAAATTGCCCTAAATTTTGAGCTTTTCACTGGTATAAAATTGACATTAAACTACTAGATAATGGGGTCTTGCATTGGTGGTCAAGAGGTCAGCGTGACTGCCTTGCACTTGCAAGCAGTTGCCCGAGTTGCGGATTCGCGTCCCGGCCGATGCTATGACACTTAAAAAAAAACTACTAGATAATGGTTTTGATTTTTTTAAGATTTTTTATATCCTAGTGTTATATTATCTTCTGTTGCTTCTAAAGCATCAATGGTCATCTCTTCAATAATGTACCTATCAGCAGAGATTAAGACCTGCTCAATATGGCAAGATAAATTGGCCTATATAATCCTTACAATTTGATGCTCTGACAAAAGAAAAGTTTTCAGTATTTTTACCTTGACTGCCTGTCCTCAGTAAAATTGAGCATAACTACCCCATAATGGATGCTATCTTGTCTACCCTCTCCCTGGAAACTAGACATAATCAAATATTTAAAGTCCTCATACTTCTGTGGATGATCAAACAGACTGCCACCTATCTTTGGCAGTAGCATGAAGATGATTTCTTGAAATTGCCAAGTTTTCATTTGCAAAAGCTCATAGGAGCTTATTAATGCTCTCCTGTGAATAGTGTTATTTTCATGAATTTAAGTCCCATTGAATTCCCTATCATATTATCTTTGTTTTTTGAACAATTTAATTCAAGATTATCATTTAGTACTGACTTCATGGTAGTGTGGTCATGTCAGGCCTTTATTGTATTATAACTTTTTAAATTATCTCTAACAGTTTACTAATCACATTATGCTTTTATGTGAATTCATGATTGAGTAATCTTATTTTTTGCTACTTTGTAGTTCTTCTACCTTCTGTTGAACAATTTTAATTTTAGCTTCTATCTGCATCTGTGGAATTATATCCTATATTATGCTTATCTACTCAGCTTTAAACTCATTCACTTCTGCTAACAAGCCTAGTCTTTTATCATCAACCCGCTCTAGCCATTCTTGGCATTTGATTGATAATTCTTTCATTTCCTTGTGGATTTTTTGGTGTCTCCTCCTAATTTAACATTAACTATTTTAGATTCCTCAAACTCTAGTTTAGTATCATTAAATGCTTCTATCAGCTATATTCTAATATTCTCAAATTCTACTCTACTCTGACATTAGATCTGTTGTGTTTGCAATAATTCTTTTTCAATAATCATCTGCTCTTCATTTATATCCTTAATTTTAATTTCACATTCTACCTCAAATTTATTTATGGACTGATGTGATTGTTATTCAATTTCCTGAAATTTTCCTTTTATAAAATCACTTTGTTTCATAAGTTTACTGTTGTATATAACCATCTCACTTTCTAATGTTTGCAATTTGTTCTTCAATTATATCTTATATCCACTCAATTGGTTTTGAATTTTCTTTAACTTTCTATCTGAATCCCCTTTTATCATTCTACAGTAAGATTCAAATAAATCAAATTTGAGGTTAAAATTTTTAAGTTTCCTCTTGGAACTTTTCTATTTTAATTTTCATATCTTTAAATTTACACTCTGGTGAGTCTCTTAATTCATTTAAATTTAGCCTAAGATTATCTTATGCTTTGACCAATTTTTTTTTCTAGGATTTTAAATACATCCTCTAACTTTTCATTTAATTCTGCTCTCAGTGTTTGAAATTCTACTCTCATTTTGTTTATTTCAGCTGGTTGACTATCAATTTTAAATTCTAATTTTTCATTTATTTCTTCCATTTATATTTTTAATTCTTGGAATTCTACTGTTATTTCTTTCATTTGATTATTTATTCTTTTACTCATGTCCTCATTTCTTAGATTGTTTCAATATTAATATACAAATATGTTGAAGAGTAGAAGCCATATTTTGAATTTCATCTAATTTTCTAATCTTTTCCACTTCCTCCATTTTTAATATCAAATAAAATACAATTGAATTTTAACACAAACAGTTTCTTTAAAATAGTTTCTAATAATTATTGCACTAATACTAAATTCATTAGAATACGATTCAACCATCACCAAACAATATCTCATCTTGATAATGCTAGACTTATCATTTTTCAAATTTTAAACAATTTATATAGCTATTCTATTGTAACAGTATGAAAGTAGAGCTGCTTTAACCTAACCTAGAGATGCAGGTAGAGGGGGTTTGAACCTCACCTACTTCTCCAGATTGCTACTAAGTGACTTACTCCCCAAACCTCACTAGAATTTATTCTTAATGTATGCCCGGTGATCAGGGAGAGATAAGACCACAAAATGAATTTTAACAAGTAGACATATATAATGACCAGATTTATATATGTGTGTCACACAAAGAAAAACAAACAATACTACAAAGTTTTAATGATAGTGAATGGCAGACAAAAGAAACCTTTATTAGTTATGCTAGCAAGATTTTACAAAGTTTTGTTGATTGAGCTGCAGCATATTACCCTTCAACCATATGCAGATATATATGAAAAATCCCTTCTTTTGTAATGATAATGATAGACAAAAATTTATATTATAATTTTTCTTAAAAATATTTCTAGCCAATGGATGGGTTATATAAAATTCAAGAGAGAGACATAATTCATTAACTCTATGGATAGAGCACATGGTAATAAATAAATGGTTAAACTCAACTAAACACTTTTTGGACATATTTAAATCACAGCCTTCTACTAATAACTAAAGAAAATGAAATAGTGACCCCAGCGGAAATTTCCAACTGTGATTGAAACATTTCAATAATATTTTGAGACGGATTTCAAAGTAAATATAAATATGCAATAAGGTGCACTAAAGCAAAAGCATAATGTGAGCTGTGAGTCTCGAGACATAGAATCAACCAAGTGGCTAATACAAGACTGGATAGCACTTTATCTCTAAACTGGGTTAGAGAAAATGGAATCCATTCACTAACCGCATGAACTGGATTCAGAATACGGAGTTTTCTTGCTTATGTCCAGTTACGTACATTGAAATATCTGAGATAGATATGAGATTCAGAATTTTTATTTATTTTCATGAAGATCCATATGCAGGTATATTAGCATAAACAGACTTGGTAAAAAAGAAACACTGAATACATGCTGAGACATCATAGATTACCCAGTGCACAATATAGATAAATATAGTCAAATGACCTTTAAATTTAAAAAGAAACCCTCTGCAATATATATATAATTATTACTAAAAGCTCAACCACCACTAAAAAATCCACAGAAAAATAATAGTAACTTTCCCTTTTATAAAATTTAGATCACTAAAACAAAATGGGTGGATATTTTACTGATTTAGTTGAAGTTTAACCTATCTACCCACAGAGGCAGATGGTATATATACATATTGTTAGATGTACACTCTCTTATTAAAAAAAAAGCAAACATTTATTTTATTTCATGCTCTTTAAAATAGAATTTTAAATTCGTAACCCTTCATTGACTAAAAAAATAAAGTCATCAATCAGGATCTTTCCTTTTTATATATATCAAAAAACAAAAGGCTAAATTAAAAATCTTTGAAATTTTATAATAGTATCTTTTATAGTTATATGAAAGAATCTTTAGCAATTAAATATTAATTCTAAGAATGGGATTTGCGCTTTTTGTGATTTGCTTTCTCTCCTTCCAAAATAAAATATACACATAAAATAAATACTTAATTATGGGTGCACAATGGTGGTAAGTTAAGTGACATATTTTCAATTAAATTAATAAAAATTATCTCCATTATACAAACTAAACTATCACCCATTACAATATTTTAGAAAGAAAAAAAAGAAACAAGTGATGAAATATAGTTGCACAAGATGCAAACATATAAATTCAAAAATATACATATAGATAAATAGAATAACAGAGTAGATATTTAAATTTACATTGTGGAAAGATAAAACATTTTAAATCATGGAATAGTTACCAGTAACTAGAAGGCTGGTGTAAAAATGGAAACTGTTAATGTTGCATGGCAATCCTTTTTGAGTCTTGATGTCTATTTCACATTCTCAATTGAAAGAATTAATTAAAACAGGTAGGCATAAGTCTATTCTTAAGTTTTCTAGAAAGATAAATCTTGACAGTTCCTGACAATGTTCTATTACTAACAAATGGTGTAGCTGAGGTAAAGTTTAAAAAGCTCTGATGATGACTGCAGGGCAGTTGAAACTGTAAGCAAGAAGAAATAAATCATATGTTAAAATTGCATTGTAAAGTGTAAATTAAGGAGTATAGGGTATATTATATATAACTTAAGTAAAGAAAACTACATACAATGTTCTTTGTGGCTGAATGCTAACAGAAGTTTTATAAATAATAAAAAATTAAATAATCAAATCGTTTACTTGGAAGTCTATACAGATCTTGAATGTGGAAGTGACAGATATGTGTTGTGGGCCATTAATCTTAATTTTCCAAATCTGTTGTATCACTGCACCAAATCATGCATGCAAATATAGGGATTTTGAGTGACAAAAGTGAAATCACTAATAAAAAAATTAAATATGTTTAGAATTAAAATATTAAGAAGAGAATAATTTTCTCATTATGATCATTTTATTTGATTTTTTTTAGTAAATAACATATATACTTGGAAAATATTTTAAACTCTTGGAATGAGTTTATTTTCTTTTAATCCTTTATAACTGATTGCTACTGAGTTACTCATATTGGAGTGTTTTCAACTATTATAATAATGCTGCTATTGCTTCAGCCTTGCTTCCCTAGTTTGCAGTTATATATAATGTTAGTTTGCTGGTTCATTTTTTTTTGCATAGAAATCAGAAAATAGTTTTTAAAATATCTAAAGATGTCTGTATTGTATGGATAACTTACAAATATGGTGCAATTTTCCAAACTCAAAAGAAGTCATCAATGCCCTGGTTGATTGTGTCATAATACATAGAATGTAATAAAGTCATCAATCAGTAGATTATTTAGCTTCATTCTTTTTAAGAGTATGCTTTTTTTTTAGTATTTCGGAAAGAAAAATTGTAATTTTCAGTAATTTCTTTACATATTTATGCTTACTTACACAACACATTTGTAAAATATTTGTTTTAAACCAATATATGACCCCAATGAGATTTCATTTGAAAATATTTGTTTTTAAAAAGACCATTAAAAACATAATTACAGTAAAGTGAAAATTATTACTTACTAAAAAGAAATGTTTTCATAGATGCTGGTGAAGACATTTTTTGTGAAATTTTAATTACAAGTATAATTTTAAATTTTAAAACATATTTTCATTATTTTATGATATCTCAACTAAAATTTGTTTCTATTTTAAAAATTGAATTCAAATAAGAAATATTCTATTCAATGATTTTCATGAATAGGTGAAGATATGATCCAATACAAAAAGAGCCACTGTTAATTATTATGAATTCACTTTAATAATTAATTTTGCTATTTTGTAAAATTCATATATTAACGTTTAGAATATCTTTCATTTCTAAGCTTATATTTATACTAAATAATGCAAAAAATTATTGATATATGATATAGAATAATGGTTTAATTGTAAAAATAATGTTGCAAATATGATTAAAACAGCCACTAATTGTTTTTATTAATAGCATGAGGGGTGTGAGAGTGAGTTAATTAATAAAGTATGAATTGAAATTATTATTAATAATATAATCAACTGTTTTAACTTATTTATATTTGGTTAAATATTCAGCTTGATGAAATTAAAACAGCCTTTCATCATTTAAAAAGTGGAATGGATGATTATCTGTGATAAAATGTCTGATGAAATTAAATTATGTTGATTGTATTCGCTTTAAAATTAGTGCATATTTTTAAATTTATATGAACTAATAAATATAGAAGTGAAGAACAATATTAAAATAATTCTAATAGTTCAATTTATAAAAATAAAGATAAGTAAGTTTTAGTGAAAAAGATATAAATTAAATGTTAATATCAATAGGCTTAAAATTTTCGAGAATCTATGCCTCATAATCATGGCTATGATTATGAGGCATGGATCCTTGAAAATGTTAAGCCTATTGATATTAACATTTAATTTATATCTTCTTTACTAAAACTTACTTATAAATAAGTGTTTTGTTTACATAATATTCAGAAGTAAAACTATATTTAAAAATAAAGATAATTATAAATTTATTTAAATGCACATTGATTACATAAGTAATATTTACTAAGGCTTTAGTCTCAAGAATATGCATGTAAAAATGCAATATTAGGGACCTCTACAGGTCTTAACCACAAGCTTACACTTTGGAAGAA
This sequence comes from Epiperipatus broadwayi, assembly GCA_028023455.1. NCBI lineage: Eukaryota > Metazoa > Onychophora > Udeonychophora > Euonychophora > Peripatidae > Epiperipatus > Epiperipatus broadwayi. Next base: position 872,252 of record JAQFVV010000175.1, read on the forward strand.
AAGCGTAAGCTTGTGGTTAAGACCTGTAGAGGTTCCTAATATTGCATTTTTACACGCATATTCTTGAGGCTAAAACCTTAGTAAATAAAGATAATAAAAAATGTACAATAATTTTCATAAAATATCACTGTTATTAACATTAGAAAAAGTGCATTCAATTAAATTTTTTAATATGTCACCCAGTTAGATATATATAATTAAAACAGAATTAAAAAGATCTATAGATGTGATCTCTATTTCCAAGCAAATGCAAGATATATGATATGAGAAAATGTGATTTATATATGTTTCTAATAACTTGCTCAGTCCATTTTATTCAAATAATCAAGATTCTTTATGACAATTTAGGAAATAGCTGTTTGGTGATATAAAGAAGTATTATTACTACTGATAGTAAAACTCCTAGGACATTTATAATAAAAACTGATATCATATACATAGTCCAACAGTCTATTTTATGATCATTATCTGTGTAAGAGTGCATAAGTCACTTCGTAAATTAGGCAGCAAAATGCAGTAATGGTTTTACTGTTTTTTAAAGTAAATTGATTAAATTCATAAATATGAAATTCATCTTCTTGGCTTCTAGATTTAGATTATACTGATGATTTTGCTATTCTGGCCAACTGAAAAATTGATCTAAGAAAACTTCTTAATGTTCTGAATGCAAAATATATATAAAAAATAGGTTTAGTTATTTTGAAAATAAGTATTTTCTATAATATTAATAAAACTAGAATTATTCAGTACGCCAGAAACAATTTTGTTACAATCAGAACATAAGTAACAATTATCCATATTAAATAAATCTATTGTTGATAATTTTAAACATTTTGCATAAAATATTTTAGAACAAATTCGAAAACAAATTACAGATAATTGTTTATTAGTGATATCAGCATAACAAAAAAGACATATTCTTTTGGAATTTATATTATTAATGAATTTTTATTTTTACTTCGTTCAACAGGTGAAATTATTGTAATTGACATGTTAGCTATTTTATTTTTTAAGCTAGAAAGATGTTTTTTTTACTTTATCACAAGTAAAAATCAGCTAATCCAGTTTTATATCTATGCAAAAGGATTAATTGATGCAAGCTAAATGAAACTTATTTACATATCTTCTGTAAACAATTCCTGATTGTTTTCCAAAAATTAAATAGCTGCAGTTAGCACGTGTCATTCCACCCAATAATAGTTCGGCAGCAAAAATAACAATAGTAATAACAACATTTGATATTGTTTTAAATACAAAAACCCTTATTAAATTATTTATAGGAAAATTAAGCATATTTGCAAGAAGTAATTTTAACATCAAATATTTGTATCCATACTTAAAAGAGAACGTAAAACGTAATTATTGTTTTAAAAAAGCATTTAATTTTATTAAAAAAACATAATGCAGAAATCTTATTCAGTCTACATTTTAATAAGACTATTGCATTACATATTGCTTCTACATGTGGGTGCATTTGTGATTCACAAAATCATTTGAATAATCACAAAACTGATTAGGTGTTTGTCTGTTTGTTTTTTCGACTTTCTATCTTTTTTTTTAATTGATTATTCTTATTTGTGAATAACACTTCTATCATGGTTGCTAATAGTTTTAACTTTATTAAAACTAAGTTAAGTTAAAGTTATATAATATTTTAACTAATAAAAACGGTAATCATTTAAAGTGTTTATTGTAGCGCTATTGTTGGAAGAAATGGTTACCAAAAGTACATCAAGCCAATAAACATCACATGGTCACCATTTCTTATGCTTGCTTATAACTGTTATTAAAACAGGCAAAGCTCTCCATACAGTATTGCCACTCCATGTAAGACAGAGTAATCAATGGATGCCAGAAGGCTGGTGTATAAAATCCCCATCTAGTGCCTACTCGTCCAATATCCCCAGACTAATTTCTGGCTTGTGGAGGGTTACATTAGATCCTAAGATCTAAATGCAATGCTCTCAGATCTAAGGCTCCTCACTGACAAAGGTCACAAACCAGAAACTAGTGTGGGGATATTGAATGAATAGGCACTATATGAGGATTTTATGCACTAGCCTTTTGACATCCATTGATTACTCTGGCTTGCACTGAGTGGCAATACTGTATGGAGAGTTTTGCCTGTTTCAAAAAGTACATCCTTATAAAATATTTTTTTTATAATTTTCATTAATAAATATAAAACAATGGAGTGTGGTACTTATTAAACTTTATTTGGATCGCTAGTAATGTATGTAATCTTATATTTTGAAATGTAAGAATAAACAGTTAAATGAAAAAGATTATGGTACATAAATAGAAAGAGATAAAAATAATTGAAAAAGAAATAGTAATTGTCATAAACTTGTACAAACAATATTTTTAATAAATCCAAACGTTATTAAAATTAAAAATCTACATTTAAGGTTAATTAAAATGTAAGTGTTTAATTTGCCACCAGGGGAATAATTAATAATTATTTATAAATTTATTGAAAACTGATAATAACGATAAAAGTGCCATGATAATAATGTGACTATATATTTAATAAAATATTTTGGACATATATATAACATGTATTCAAAAAATGTTAATTGAGGTATTGGCAAGATCACAAAATAAAATTTTATTTCCTCGTATTGAAACTTTATATTAGATATTTTAGCGAAAGCATATAATTATATATATAAATAAGTGAGAATATATATATAAAGTAAGTACAAATAGACACATGTAATATTAGAACTGTCGTTTTTCATTAAACTTATCTTAAAATGCTCATCTATTAATATTTAAAGAAAAAGTTTAAGTGATTTTTGGTTTACAAAAGATAAAGTAAAGCTTCCCGTTCAGCATTTCAGAAAAATGAAAGTTACTAAAATGTAGTTAAATATTTTACTGTGGAATTAAAGTTTCAAGATAAAATAGAAAAAGACTGAGTAAATGTCAAATATGAAGATTAAGATGATGCCGTTGGACAAACGTCATAATACTTTAAAAAGCAATTAGACAGTTCTGATAAAATATTCTTTTTTATTTCACCCCCCCCCCCATCTCTCTCTCTCTGTATATATATTAAACTAATTTCAACAATTTATTAATCAAAATCAAATTTAAAAAGTTATAACCTATAGTAATTAATTTTTTGATTTAATTTTGGCTAGAGCTTTAATTGTTTAATTGATGTACTTGGTTTATTACACATATATAAGCTTAAACATCCTTAAAATATCTTAGTTCAAACCATCTAGAGTTAACTGATTACTTTTTGGGGGGACTTTAAGATTAAAGATGATTGAGGGTATAAATGCTGTGACAACTGATTATCTCACTATCATTTTTGAGTGATCTGTTTGCTCAATAAGCTTTTCAAATTCAAAGAATTGGAACCATTATCATGGAATCTAACTGAGGAAATCTTTCCCAGGACATAAGCAGTCTAAAGTCTAATGCAGTCTGCCCCAGATTTTATTACATGATTTAAATATGCTTTGTGCTAACATTATTGTAAGTTAAACTATAGTTATTTTTATATTCAAATAATATGTGGTTCACTGTGTATATTTGTATATACATAAATTAATAGTATCAGAAATTATTAAACAATATTTTAAATTATCAAGAGTTTCTTTATAGTCTGTCAGTATAATTGTATTTCTTATCAAATTTATCATTCATTTACTATCTTTTCCGGTCATAGCCATGTGTGTAAAATCAATTTACAGACTGGACACATCATTTATGTTCCAAATTAACACTCTGTTAATTTTAATATCAGATGATGTAACCATAACAGAATATCTTCTATCTTAATATTTATTTTTGATTCCATTGTAGGTTGTGAGTTGACCTTGCTCTTATTGTTTTAGCTGAAAATATTTTTATTGATATTTTTAATGTAGATATTTTTCCTAAAATGACTGCTATATCAATTTGTATATGACATTTCTAAAGTTTATATGACATTTTTTTAAAAATTATTACTGAAAACATTTATTGATGAATATATTTACCAGACCGTCTTTTAAAATCATTTTAACATTGCAATGTGGGTGATTTAAAATTTTTTTTATTTATATGTCAAAGCGTTGATCGGTAAACGAACCCGGCCGGCTGCTTAGAAAGCAGCTATGCTAACCGCTAGGCCACCACAGAATATTACAAATGAAAAAAAATGCAATATTCTGAGAAATCAAGGGATTTTTTGCCTAAATACCTAAAAACAGATTGTATTTAAGTTAATAGTAATATATTGTTTTCTTTCATCTTTCTCTGTAAAAACATATAGTTTATGATCATTTTTATTAATTTACGAATTTTCTTTAGCTAATGCTATTATTTAGGATTTTGATAAGATATTTTGAAGTCTAAATGACTAACGTGTTTTTTTAGATATTATTGATAGTTTTTATAGAAAGGGTGGCAAACTATGCTATTGCCCAGGGCAGCAAAATTCTTAGGGTTGATTTATCTTTACAATTTTATTGTTCGTTATTTAAAAATATGCTTATTTCTAATATTTAATTATTATTGTTTTAATATATTCATTAATAAGACTTATTTTATTTTTTTTAGTGAATATCTGATATTTTTTTATTATAATTGTTTCGTTTTTTGTGTTTGTGTGTGTGTGATTTTCTTTTTATCTATTTTTTAAAACTTTTTTTGTTTTATTTTTAAAATGACTGCTTTTGACATAAACATTTTTCTGCAATAAAGAAAATAATGTCTTACAATAGTTTAGGAAATGTTTACTGCTTGGTATTTTTTCTGCACACTGAAAATTTTAATCTTTTCAATTGAATAATATTAATTTATTCTTAAATAACATTATTAAAAACTGAAATTTTTATTTTCCATAATGACATGCAACAGCATAATGGCACTCGATTTATATGACAATGAAGATTGTAATTATCAATCATTTTTTCTTTATATTTCTTACACATTTAATGTAGATCCTAAACTGAAAATTTTCTACAACGGGTGGTTTTTCTTGTAATTTTATTTAAATTTACTTTTTATTTTTTGAAACCTTATATATATATATGGAGATGGACGGACGGACGGATGGACAGACAAACAGACAGACAGACAGACAGACAGGCAGGCAGGCAGGCAGGCAGGCAGGCAGGCAGGCAGGCAGGCAGGCAGGCAGGCAGGCAGGCAGGCAGGCAGGTAGGCAGTAGTAGGCAGGTAGGCAGAGCAGGCAGGTAGGTAGGTAGGCAGGCAGGCAGGCAGGCAGGCAGGCAGGCAGGCAGGCAGGCAGGCAGGCAGGCAGGCAGGCAGGCAGGCAGGCAGGCAGGCAGGCAGGCAGGCAGGCAGGCAGGCAGGCAGGCAGGCAGGTAGGCAGGCAGGCAGGCAGGCAGGCAGGCAGGCAGGCAGGCAGGCAGGCAGGCAGAGCAGGCAGGCAGAGACAGGCAGGCAGGCAGGCAGGCAGGCAGATAGGCAGGCAGGCAGGCAGGCAGGCAGGCAGAGCAGGCAGGCAGGCAGGCAGGCAGGCAGGCAGGCAGGCAGGCAGGCAGGCAGGCAGGCAGGCAGGCAGGCAGGCAGACAGACAGACAGACAGATAGATAGATAGTTATATAGATAGATACATGGATGGATGGAAGTTTAGAAATGAATTGGTTTTCAATACGTAATCAAAGAAAAAATTACACAATGTTGGAGATGTAGAAATGAATTTGTTTTTAGCCACATTCCGTGAAACATTTAATTATCCAGTTTACACAATATGGTCAAAGAAGAGAAGCTTCTTACTCTAATGCCATCTACTGTAAGCTTAAGTAATCAGTGATTATGAGAGATTTTACTGCACTTAGACCTTTATTCTCAGATCACTTTCCATATTGTGCCTTATGAATGAGACTTTGTTTCAAACTTTGACTCTCAAAGCCTCATTGGTAAAGACAGCAGATAGAAACCAGATTGAGGATTAGAATTTAAATTCAGTAAAAGCATCTGGTAATCACTAATTACTCAAATTTAAGAACTTGCTATTTTAATATAAACTGAGCACTGATTGCATATATGTGTGAAAGTTATGATCTGGTCCAAATGATGAGTGCTGGTTTTGCATGAAATATGTATGTAGGGGATCATTGGGCATCAATTATTTGGGAAGAAGTGGAGGATGAACATAGACTAAAAATCCTAAGTTTAAATCCCTCCATTAACTATAGTAAACATTTAGTGTACTGAATGAATAGGTTAATAAATGATGGTATCAGCTTTTGTTTTGATTAATTACATAAAACAAAGATTTCTGACACTTGTCACTATGATTAATTATGGCATTTCATGTAATGATTGATATGACCATATCAACATTATTTTTTGATGCATTAAAGCATTTCATGTAATGATTGATATGACCATATCAACATTATTTTTTGATGCATTAAATGAAATGACAAATAGTGCATTTGATATCAAATCACAATTCATTTTGATGACTTACAATAATTTCTTAAAAACATACTTTTGTTCAATGTCTTCAGTTGTAGCATAACATCTCCAACACTAATAGAATTAGATCGATTGAATTACACAGAAAACAAAAAATATTTAATTTTTTAAGTTGCATTTTAGAAAAATCTTTCTACTTGGTAATGTGATATAAGACAAAGCATTTAATGAAGCACTTCTGATAAATAAATTAAATTCATATATTCAATGTTTTTCATGTCAATTTTATATAATTCAATGTTTTTTACATAAAAATTATTCGCGGTATTATTTAATAAAAGAACAAGAATATACATTCAATCTAATTTTCCATAGATCATTTTTTCCATTAACTATCGAACAAGACATTTATTTTATATCGCGTGATTTTTTTATAAACTGTAATATCAATAAGATAATAAGCTAATGCACATGTGCTTTGTAGATGTCACTATATAAATGAATATTCCCACTCTTTCAAACACAAGATAAAGTCTTTGGGAAAAGATAGAATGAACCCATCTATCTTTTCGACCCAAACTTATATGTATGGGCAAATCTTAAGTGTTTGAAAATGAGAGTGTGAAGTTGTTAATTGATCACTTTTGGGTCAAAAAGATAGATGGATTTATTCTATCTTTTCCCAAAGACTTTATCTTGTGGTTGAAAGAGTGGAAGTATTCATTTATATAGTGACATCTACAAAGCGCATGTGCATTAGCTTATTGGCTTATTAACTATCAAATTAAAAGAATATCTGAAACTTCTTCTTTTTTCAGTTTTTTGCTTTAAATCATGGCAATATTTTTTATCAATTAGTAAAAACTTTATTTAAAAAAATTGAGGTATTTGTGTTAGTTTTCTGATCAAAAACTTTTATGCTATATTATACTTTTTAATATTATATATGATGTTCATCTAGTTTATTAATTCACTTTTTGTGAAAACTTATTCCAGGATTGCAGCAGTAGTTTATTTCAAATTGTTTCCTTTTATGTATATCTTCATAATAAATAATGTATGTGAAATGCGAACTCAGACTTTCACATGACCCTCAAATCTCCATGCCATCTCATATTGCTAACACACCTGATCACACACATGTTGAAAAGATAAATAATCACTAATATACATATTTTGTGCTAAACCATCACTCATCAGTTGGTCCAGATTACCATCTCCACACATATATACAATCAGTGCTCAGCTTTATATTAAGATAGCCAACCTTCATACTTTAATGGACAGGCTTCAAACTACTCCAATCCACAACTCCTCAGCCTTGCATTTCATTGAAAATCTAAATGGAATGTTCAAAGTGTATGTTAATACCAAGGTTGTCATCATACTCATATTGACATTTAATCATTCTGATCTCTCATGTACAGGAAAATAATCCATTTATATATATATATGCAAGGGATGGGCAGACCTTTGATGCACTATGTTTCAATATGTAAATTAATATACTACATGGACTTATATGCAGGTTTAAGACTGTATAGTGTATTAATTTATAATAAATAATATACTATCATCAATAGTTTTTCAAACATAGCTTATAACAAAACTTTTTTGAGCATTACTCTCTACTCCATATAAAGAATAAATATGTTGGCTTTATATGCATAGTATATGCTCCACCTTTCTCTAAGTATTAATATGTACACATCTTGTAAGCTCTTACTGCAATCACTTTTCATGAAGATTCCAACATGCTACATAATCTCAGCATAATTTTATTCACAGTTTCTGCCATATATATACACATATATTGACAATATCTAAATACAAGCTCTCTCTAATTTAACAGCATCCAATTTGTGATTGAGAGATCCCATCCCAGGATTGATTCTGTTCTTACAGAATGTTCAAATGTTTTTATGAATTCCTGAGCAATAAAGTCTTTGGCATTTTTTTGCCCTGCACAGTTTGGTGCAGTTGTTAGAGCATCCAACTTGGGATTGGGAAGTTCCATATTTGATTCCGGTATTCACACTTCTTATGTAATCCAGATCAATAAATTAACATTTTTTATGATCAAATTTCCTTCTAACTTCTTTTACAATTCTATACCCAACCCATTGCCATTATAAAATGACTGTCAAAATACCCATGCATGTAAGTTTCATTTAAGCATCATCACTATTTTTACTCTTACTATCTGAAGTTTTCAAATCTATTAGCTGAAATTTTAACCAAATTTTATGTATATATTAAATAGCATTTGAAATTCAGTTTGAAATTAATATTTCAGCCAGATAAAAGTATGACATTAATAATTGTTAAACTAAACCTATTATTATAAAGCACTGAAAATGGTTGAAATTATTCAAACAGAAGTCACTCTCCAATAATGTGCTATTTCTTAAATATTATAAATCTCCATATATTTTCCACCAGTAAGAATTTAAAAAACTTAAGTGAATCACTTAAGTTTAGAATGTACACTCTATATACACCAACTCTTACAAACCATACTTAAATCAGGATTTGAATCTATTGTGTGCCTGAGGTTATAATCAAATATTCAATTGTACAAATCTATTTAACCCATTGTATGAGAAAGACAGTGTCTCATTTTTAACCACCTATGAGTAGATAAACATGACTTTAAACCTATTATTATAAATCAGAGATTGACTTCTGTTTGAATAATTTCAAAGTTTTCAGCACTGTATAATAATAGGTTTACATTATAAGTCATGTTTGTCTAATCGTAGGTCGTTAAAAATGAGACACTGTCTCCTGTGATGGGTTAAATAGATTTGTATAATTAAATATTTGATTATAACATTATTTAAACAATAGACTCAAGTCCTGATTTATGCATGGTCTGTAAGAGTTTGGCGTATATAGAATGTACGCTCTAATCTTAAGTGATTCACTAAGGTTTTTTAAATTCTTACTGGTGGGAGAGTGCGTGGATGCTTATAATATTTAAAAAATAGCAGATTATTGGAGATTGACTTCTGTTTGAATAATTCTTAAACAAATAAAGAATTATACAAGAATGGAGAGAGAATTTCACTTTTAATAATATTGTTTCAATAATGAAATGGAAGTTAATAAGTGTAAACATAAAATTAGCATAGTTTAATATATATATATGAAATTAAAGAGAGCAAATAACTCCTCCACAGACTATAAATAAATAATATTCTTTATGTAGACAAAAACTATTGCAAATTAGTGTTTCAAAATGAGACTCCATATTTGATTTTATTACATATACCCTTATATAATTCTTAAAATTTTATACACATTTTATAAAAATAAATAATTTTCATTATACCAGATAACTCATGTGATGAAAACTAATTGATTATGATAAGCATCTATAGTGAAAGAAGATGATCTGAGTTTTTGTTTTGAAAGAATTTGAAATGGGGGAGGGGTTACATATAAAAATGCTACATTTTAAAAAATTCAGTACAATGAAAAAATGTTAAGTTGTTATCATTGGCATAAAGATCAGGTGTTTTGTACTTCTATCTCATCTGTACAGAATATCTGTAAGTTAAATATGAATATTCAAAACACAATCAAAGCTAATATTTTTTTAAAGAGTGAAATGGTAATTAATATAATTCTTGTCATCATTAGATAGCAAATTTTCTAAACCCCATCAACATAAAAATTATACTATATCTCCAAATAAACTTTATCTAATTCACACATGAACATGCTTTTATTTATTGCTGATATTCATTCTCTTCAAGACTATCACTTAGATATTTCTGGTTATCAGGTATTTTGATATCATTTCAAAAGACAAACTTTTAGAATTTTAATTCCAGTATGACATTTATTCAAAGTTGTCAAGCAAAACTATTTTAATAACAAGCAAAATTTTTATCAAACTGTACTGTAAAAATTGAACAACCTTTAAATAGCCCACTCCAGAGCAGAATTATTCCTCATAGATGAATCATTAAAAGAAAAGCTTTTTCTAATTTCTGCAGGGTAGAGTTTGAATGAGTTTTTTATCATTGATTAATACATTATTTAAGAATAGATACATTTCTTAACCAATCATGCTAGCCAAGATGGAAGTAAGACAACTGACTAAAATATTAATCCTGATCGGAACTGGAAGTTTTTTCAGTTTCATATATATATTGTAACATTATAGTTACACTGCGAATTGGCTATTTTGGATTTTGGATTATAAAAATTTTATTGGCTTTAATTTGTTTGATTTTATATATATAGTTAAGCATATGTATTTATCATTTTCATTTGGTTAAAGAGTATTAAATATAGTCATTATTATATTTCCATAATCTCTCATATCAATATTTATATGGCCTACAGTCATATAATATATTTTTTAATGGTCTTATAAGCCGATTTCTATAATAGACTTCTAAATTTTGTATGAATAAAATAATTATGGTTTTTCATTGCTATTTTATTTAAGAAATAAAATTGTCAATTACATAAATTAAAAGAAGCATTTCACACCTATAACTAATAATTCAAAAATAGAAGTAGAGAATAGGATTATGGATACCACATTACATTTTTAATTATATATAAAATAAACAGTCATTACATTTATATACTAAGTGTGTGCTGGGAAGATTTTATATTTTAATATTTAAAATCTTGTTTAACAAAGATTGATTTTAGTTTGCTAAAAACATTTATTGGGTAATAAATTATTTATTAAAGGTCAATTTTATGAGTGAAATAAATATCTGAGAATTTAAATTTTATGATTCATTTATTTTAAAATTGTTTTGTCTTCAAATCCGGAAATGAAAGTTTTGTTTTAAAAGCTTAACTTTAATATTTTGAATAGCAGACCTTATTGAAACCTTGGAAAAACTCAGAAATTCCAGTGCATGATGGAGAATATGCACTCACTTAGACATTATGTGATCATCGGAGGAGATTCGACAAAAATCAGACAATCTGCAAAATTTTTCATTGATAATAGGACTTCAAACAATCATTAATTTTAGATAGCCGTTTTGTTCTTCAACTACCTGATGGCAGACAGAATGATTTGGCATTTTTTTCTCACCATTCCGACGACGGAGAGATGACCCACAACAAAGTAATCAGAAGTCACCATTATCGATTTAATTTATAAAATATTTCAAGAAACCTCATTTATTTGTCAGCTGCTAAAATATAATAGACAAATTGACTGTTAGAATTGCTGATTCATTTGTCAATAAATTGTTGCACTTTCTTCAATGGAATATTAATAAGTAATCTTTGATTCATTTTGGAAAAATTGTATTTCTAAATTTTAAACAAGTTTGTTGGACGTGTTTGTTTTTTTAAATATTATAAAAATGTTTACTCTCTTCACTACAGGATATTTTCTGAATTCTCAAGAAAATGAATTTGACCTCATCTTTAATTGTAAAAGAAAACATAATTTTAAATAATAATATTTTTAAAATCAAATATGCTTCGTATAGACTAGCTATTAATGAAATGAATAGATCTATAAAGGGATAAAAATCATCTTGTTTGGACAATAAACTTCTGCTTTATCAATGACACGATTATCATTATAACTTAAATTAAAGGATTAAAGATCAAAAGATAAATGAATTAATTTCATTTTTGGAATTAAAAGTGCTGAATGTCAAAATTTTTGGATAAAGATAAAATCTGTTTAAGGAATTAAACCGCTACTTATGACAAAAACTACTAATATGCTTTCCAATAATTGCATGAAAGATTATCGGTGCACAATAATACTCAAAAGATAATCGATTATAAAGAAATACGTTGAATGCTAGTTATAAATTACGGATCCTCCCAAACAAAGGATATAATGGATTATTTGTTTATCAGTGATTTTACGATAAATTTATCTTGGATTAATGATCACATCAAGTGAAATTTAATATTTTAAAATGGATAGTATAAAAATTGAAACGAACTGTCTCATAAATTAAATGGATTATTTAATATACAGTCTACTTTATTAGTTTAATCACATTATAATGTTTTTGAGAAAACAAAATGTAAGTAAAATTTGTCTCAGATATTTCAATATACAGATAAAAAGTAATTTTTTTTTAATATTATAGTTGGTGTTAAGTCTGAATAAGATTAAATGTAATTTATGTAAAGATTTGGTTTGTATAAATGTAATCGTTATTAAATTTGTATCCAATGGTTCTTGCCAATATTTAGATTTGTATGAGTTACTTAATTCTTCAACTTCAAATTAAATGGAGTTATTCTTATGTGGACATGACAGTCTATAAAGGATATTTTATGTATCATTCATATTTGTTAATTTTAAATTTTACAGTTATCTTGTAAGTAATTTACCTGCTACGCAAAAAAGCAAAGCTTGCAAAGTATTATTAAAAGTTATATGGGTAAGCGCTTTCGGAGAACTTAAGTCTCCATATTCATAGCCTACATTAATTGAAGTTAATGTAAGCTATGAAAATGGAAACTTAAGTTCTCCAAAAGTGCTTAGCCATATAACTTTTAATAATACTTTGCGAGCTTTACTTTTTTGTGTAAAGCGCAGGTAAATTACTTACTACTCAAAGGTGAAGTAGAAAACTAGTATTTTATTTCAGTTATCTTGTAAATAATTGGAAGCCTAATGATTTAATTGTACTTCCTGTTGATGAAGTAGCACCCTTTTAATAGTAAAGCCTGAAGTTGAATCCAGTCAGGGATTTAATGACAAAAATATAAATAAGCACTCTGTGATAAATTATTGTTCAGTTACACAAAGTAATGATTTCATACTTGCTTATGTTATAGAGTGAAAATTTTCTCCATTACTTGCAAATGAGGTTAATAAACAATTGAATGATTGGTACAATAAACCAATTAAGAATGTTCATAAAACATTTAACTTTTATTGTCTTAATAGTCACTATCCTGCAATATTTAAATTGAGGCTGATTTTATGATAGATTGATACAACCCATCCTTATAAATATGATTGCCTCACTACACAGTATGATAAAACACTTGACAGATCCTGAGTTCGAACTAGTTTTAGAAAATACAATATTAACATTTTTATTAAAATGCATTATATAATTTTTATTATTGTTATTGTTGTTGTTATTAATTTTTATGTTATGCAATAAATGTTATTTAAATATTTCTTTTTGTCATTTTTTTAAATAAATGTACCATTATTTCAGTTACATTTATTATATTGAAGTTCATATTTGAAATATAAATTTACTTGTAAAACTCAGCTAGATTGAATACATCATTGTTGCACTAATGCTATCTGTAATGTAAAATATTATCGGATAAGATGGTGTACATAAAAATTTTTACATTATCGTATCTGAGAATACAGAAACATATTTAATATCCAAGCATTTATTAGTTTAACCCTGAGATAAAACTATTTTTTAACCATTTTATTTAAATTTTCTAGCCATATTTTATCACACAGATTAAATTATTTTTAGTTAAAGTTTGAAATAAGAAACATTCGTTGTAAAGATTTTGTTGTTAAAAGAAACAAGAGTAAGAGTATACAGATTATTATTATAAAATCCTAAGAAATTCATTATTTTTATTAAATATTACTATTACAAAATGCTGAGAAATTAGTTTATAGAATATTAATAATTTTATTAGAGTTCAGAATAAATGTCAGTTGAAGTAAAAAAGTTAGAATGCATGCACTTTCCTCTGTCTCAACTGGGAAGCTGAACTGTGAGTGCTCTTACACTTTTACGATTTTTGTTTACAATTTTTATGATGATGATTGATGGATTAAATTACAGGATATAATATATATTTATAATAAGAAAATTTTTAAATAGTTCTCTTCAGATGAAAAATCTCTTCATCAGATCCTTTTCATGTATAGAGAAACAAAACATGATCACCATTTCTTATGTTTGCACATAACTGTTATTAACACAGGCAAAACTCTCCATACAGTAGTGCCACTCAGTGCCAGCCAGGATAATCAATGGATACCAGAAAGATTGTGCATAAAATCCCCATTTAGTGCCTACTCATCCAATATTCCCTGACTAGTTTCTGGCTTGCGGTCTTCGTCAGTGAGGAGCCTTGGATCCAAAGCTCCTCATTGACAAAGGATCCAAGGCTCTTCACTGATGAAGGCCACAAGCCAGAAACTAGTCTGGGGATATTGGATGAGTAGGCACTAAATGGGGATTTTATGCACATGCCTTCTGGCATCCATTGATTACTCTGGCTGGCACTGAGTGGCACTACTGTATGGAGAGTTTTGCCTGTGTTAATTTATAGAGAAACAATGAAAAAAATACATTATGTAATATGGTTTGCCAATAGATGTATGATAACAGTTTTAGAACTCTTGTAGATAAAGTCTAGAACCCAGATTACCTTACATTATTAATCAGTAAATGTTATCTACATTTTTTCAGCTTCAGAATAAGCAAGGATGAAACACTACTCAAATTTTCATCAACTACTAATTGCCAATCTATTGAGTACTACTTTCTCATTTATTATTTTTTTGTGATGGCCTATTTGCTCTTCAGTAACATTTTATTACTTATATATATTAGTTGATTATATAAACATAGGTGATAGTAAGAAAAAATCTTCAATATTTTGATCCAATGATTGGAGTTCAAGATTTGCCAATCATAGTGTCAATTGTCATTTCCAATACTTAAATTTCTTCTAAATTTATGAACAATAAACTATTTAATTGTTTTTTTCTTAAGAAGAAACTAAATTTTATATAAATACAAAATAGATAAGTATATAAAAAATAAATTAACCAAAAATACATAGTAAAACTGTAGTAAAATTTAGAGGTATTACAATTACTAAAGTAAAATTGTATGATTATATGTTTTGATGTCTATTTATTAAAAAATAACTAATTTTAAATACTAGGCAGTAAGATATTATGCTAAAATTGTTTCTATAATTATATTTTCATTTTATAAATTAGCCTAATTAACTTTAAGCAAAATTTTAGGATGTTTTAAAAGATTTTTTAATTGGTCAGAACAGGAATAAAAAGAAATAATCACTATATTATTCCAATTCAATAGTCATCTCTTATTAGAAGTGGATCAGTCAATCAATAGTAATTTGTTGAAGTCTGTTTCATGTCTTTTATTCAATGTTTATATTTTGGTTTTTCTGAGAAATACACCAATGTCTACTTATTAATAAGTGAATGAAAGAGTAATGGCCTGTGGTTTTTTTATATAATTGTGATAACAATAATGAGGAATATGAAAATAGACTAATGTAATTAATGAAACATCTTTTATTAAAATAGAATGAGTTAAGAGAAAAAAATCAGTATTCAAATAGCAAGTTAGGATAAGAAGTAAAAAAATAAATAAATTTATTGTGTTGTATATTGTGGTTTCAGAAGTCATAGAAATTTAAGTTGGTTAGGATCTCTGTACATATAGCCTATAAATAGAGACTTCTGTCATCTAAGGCAAGACCAGTTTATATCTCAAATAATGTTATTGATAGAATTATTTTAATCTTTTTATCTTAAACAGACTATTATCATGAAAAATAGTAAAATGTTTTTAACTGAAACACACTGGTTTATTATATACTGTTTCTATATATGTAATATATAGGGTATATGAACACAGACTTTCACATGACCCACCACTCTCCACCCTATCTCATATCACTGATACACTTGAACGCATATATGTTGAAAAGATAAATAATGACCAATATACATATTTCATGATAAACCAGCAATCTTCAGTTGGTCCAGATTACCATCTCTACACGTATATGCTATAAGTGCTCAGATATATATTAAGATAGCCAAACCTCATACTTTAATGGATAGGCTTCAATCTACTTGATACTCCGACTCTTCAACCATCCATCCAATTGAAAATCTGATGATAGAACGCTCCGAAGGCCACCCTGAGGCCATGATCATATACCCTATATATTAAAATGTTTTTATAGTTGAATTTTAATTTCAAATTCTCAACAATATTTGAATGACATATAGTAGTATTTTATTAAGACAAATAATTTCTGTGTTAAAGACAACAATAATGTGTGATTAAAATATTTAATTAAAAGGCAAATGTACTGTGCATACAAGTATATAATCCTATTTATATTAAATGATCAATTAGTTATTTTAAAAAAATTTAACTTTAAAATATTAACAATAAATTTAAAATTTATTTTTTGCATCAATTGAATTATTCACAGATTTATTAAATCTCAGAGATTTTTAATAAATTTTGAAGAAACTTTCAAATGTTTTTGCCTTCAGTTAAAAAACAAATATTTATAGCAATTGTAAGATGAGTGAGATTTTTTTAGAAAATATGGATGGAGTTAAAAAGAAAATTAAAATAAAACCTTTTAGAAACTTCAGATTTTAATAAAATTTAGAAGAGAAGTAAATTACTTTTGTGCTCTTAATAAAAAATTGTAATTCAATTGTAGTAATTTTTAAATAGATATATATTATTTTTAATATCTTGCAGTCTTTATGATGTAGAAACAGTATATTTCTATGCCATTTCTATGAACTGGGTTAGGCTCAGTAAAGCATAAAAATATTTTCAGACTTAAGATTTTTTTATGTAATTAGCCATAAACGTCCACCTAACTAATGATCTAAGTCAAGCGTTGGTGGTGGAGAGGTCAGCACAGCTGCCTTACAAGCAGTTGTCTTGGGTTAGCGGGTTCGCTTCCTGGCTGACGCTCTGACACATGAAAAAAAAACTAATGATTTAATGTTTCTTTATTTACAAACACTTAAAAGACACCCAGACTCTCACTGCCTAGATGTCAGTTTGGTAATGATTTTTTTAAATATCAGAGGCTGTGGGAGTGACGTTCGCTCTGCAGTGATCTATTTAATGATCTTATCTTTTACCTTTACCTCACAGAAAATGGAAATAATAAAGCCAATTGGAACATATGCATAATTATCATAACTGAATCATATGAAAAATTACTGCTTTGAATTTTATATACATTTCACTTTAAACAATTATCACTATTTGTATACACAGTTTGTCCTAAGACAGTAAAGCCAATTACACAAAGCTTTAATAGGTTTATAAATGTAGATGTTAACAATTAACCCTTAAGTTATCAACAATCTCAACCTGTTTAATGATAAAGGATGTTGCCTTGGTTACAGATTGAGATTGTTGATGGTTTAAGAGTTGATTGTTAACATTTTGTGCTAGAGAAATTTTCTGAGTTACCTGCAACCCCATCTCTGAATCGATACATGTGTTAGGCAACAACACAATTTAGCTATTCACAATAATATCTTATAAGATATCCATGCATCTGAATTATGAGTTATGACATAAAATGTAACAATGAGTTTTGTATCTGCGTGGATCATTTTCATGACTCTCTCTTTCACCACAAAAATCTTGAATCCCACTTGAAAACATTATTTCACCTCATTTTAGTAACAATTTCACTTATTTAAAGCAAAATTCAATGTTAACTTACTGTTCTATGATGAGTTAAGATTCAAAACACACTATCACCTTTCATATTGTAACTTTTGATCCACATAGGCTAGCACTTTAAAATTTTTATGGTAAATAGATATATTATATTCTTGCATAATACATGGGTTAATTTAGATGTTGTGTTACAGGCAACTAGAAGAAAATAATTTTACAATATCTCAATGGCATTTGGTAAAAAAAATCAACCAATCTCTGTTGGATATATGTTTCTGACAGACTAACATTATTATCAGCCTAAAATTTATGAGTTATTCTATTTTAGGCTTTTATTAAATTTAATAAATATTAACAATAAATCTTTTATAACATTTGTGGGGTTTTTTTTATACAATAAATAAAAATGCTCAATTAACCTTTCTCAATATACAAGATTTTGAGCTTAGCAAATAATTTTGGGTCTCAAATAAATTAATACAGATAGTGGTTTTCTTATTCCATTATAATATTTAATTTATAACCAGATATTTTAGACACTAACTGTCTGGTGTCAAATATTGTCCTCAATGTATCTGAACATTATTATTATTATTGTGGTATAACACTTCCCAAACTGCTGTCTTCAGCAGAAAAGAAGACAAATACTTCTTTAAAAAAAAAAAAAACTAGCTTACTTAACAACCCATGGATTGTTGAATAGATGTATGGTAATTATCAGACTTATTAATATTATTGGATTTACACCTTTAAGATAAGATTAGTTAGTTTAAAGACTGGATGAATGTATTTAGGCTATTTATTCCTTACTTGATAGAAAAAAATATTATGTAGATAAATCATAATTTAATAGACACTTTGGAACAGTTAGTCTTTTCCATTGCTTCTATAAGTAGTAGTTATGGTGTTTTTTCCTTAATTTCTGGATTGATCAATACTTCTTTATCTTTTTCTGTTGATGAATCTTTGGTCTGAATTAGATCTTGGTTATTACTCGCTGGTTGCTAATCTACTAGGAGTCTGACCATTAATCTTTTCCCTATTAGAAAATGCTAAATCTTTCTAATGATTATGCTTAATGGTGTACATGTGACGTAATACTTTTTGCTTTCTTTGAAGTACACCATTATCTGTTTTATTTTATTTAATATATGCTCCAGATATATGACTAAATAGCTTAGTTCCAAATTTTCAGTTGGCAATTTGTTGTGGAAAATTGATGGTATTGTACACTATATCAGGAACATTATGGACGAGCAACTACTTCATTTATTAGTAGTTTTTTCATATAAGTCTTCCTTCACTCCTTGCCTATCTATTTAGCCTAATTCATTGCTTTCTAGTTGGAATGTTTATGCTTGAATATGCTATATGTATACACGTTTGCAAATGTCTGTACACTAACTATATTCATATGCACAGTCCTGTACTTTAAAATAAATATAAAATATTACTAAAAAAAGATTAGAATTTGAATTAAGAAATACAAATTATTTAATTTAAATGTATTAATAATTGGTTAACGTTAAATAGATGATTAACATTTGAAAAAGACATGAAACTATGCCACAAAAAGCTTTTTATTATTAATATACATATATTTGTATAGATATTGTATATGAATAGGCACAAGATATAGATTTATGCATAAATCTTCCTGCATCCATTGTTTGCACTGAGTGACACTACTGTATGGAGAATTTTTCCTCTGTTTAAATAACTTGTGTAAGCATAAAGAATGGTGATCTTGTGATGTTCATTGTTTAAAAACAAGAACATGAAGAAATTAAGTCTCCAAAAATGTTTAGCAAGTCTAAAAATGGAATTCAAGAATCTCTTGGTTCAAGACAGAGATTATTTAGTAATATTGCTGAAATCACTGAAACATTAAAATTTTCTCAAAAAAAAAAGTAAAAAAATTGTAGGAGGAAATTTGTTGCATATATAGGAAAGTATATACTGAATCAGAAATTGGTGTAGTTCATATGAACAGTAATCACAAATGTGTAATGTAAAGACTATTTGTTAGAGTAACAGTAAAGTGCTTTCATATCATTATGAAGTTATTAAATGTTGAATTTAAAATATGAATTTCATTAAACTGTAAAAGTATTCATTATAAAATGAAATATATGAACTGAACTAATTAAACAATAAATATTTCGGGGGGGGGGGTAAATTCAGAAGTAAAAAAAAATAGTCTTATTCAGTTTTAAAAAGCTTTGTAAAAGTAAAGTACAAAAATGTAATAGATTGTTATTGAAATGAAAATATTGATACCAAAAGAAATTTAATTAATATGAACTACATATATATACTAATTACAAAGTTGGATCTGGGCTAATTGAATTGATAAATATTTATTGTCTTGAATCACTCTATTGGCTGCAATACTCAAGAAAGAATAGAAAGGTATATAACCACAGCAGAATAAAAAATATTCTCTTTTTTCATCTCCAAAACCTGTTTTGGAAGCAGGCAACAGCAGAAGAATATCAGTGAGGGATATCTTTTTCCCATGGCTCTGAAGGTTATCAAGTTGACTAGGGCATTAACCAGATCACTCTGAACTTATTATGATTTTATAAGCATAAAGAGCTGCACAGACCAAGGAGAAGACTAAAAGATAGTATAAAGTTATACTATCATATATATCTTAATTAACAGACTGTTAATAATATAGTAAATAATACTAGTCAGAAATTAACTGCTATATTCTATGGTAATATTAAAATGTGTGTGTGTATATATATGATCATTAAAACCAGTTAATACTTAGGCAATTTTTATATCAATAACAATTTCAAACAGTTGTCAAGGCCATTTCCTTTTAACAATAAATGTGGAAATAATGTACACATTAAATTTTTAGGATTATAAAACATATTGAAGCAGTGGTTTATTGTGTTCTACAGTGATATTCTGAAGTATTATTTGTTATCCTTAATCCAATAACTCTCTTGCAACATCATGAAATAATACAACAACGAGAAAACCCTTTCTCTTCCCACCCAATTAAAATCAATATGGTAAATAATTTGAATTAATTCAACTTTGAATTTGATAATTTATGAAAAATTTATAACCAATCAATTAAAATCAATATGGTAAATAATTTGAATTAATTCAACTTTGAATTTGATAATTTATGAAAAATTTATAACCAATCAGTGTCACAGTTTATTTATTTAAAGATATTGTTTATTGTTCAGGGTTTCAAAAGTTTGAACACTGAAAATGACAAAAATAGATCAAATCCATGAGTCTTCAGATTCAGCATTATCATTTGGTTATCACATCAAGCCATATATGGCAATTTCCATAGACATATGCCTTCAAAAGCCATGATAAACTGAACATGGTGTCTAATGCAAATACAGTGAACTATAATTACTTACTGATCAAATAAAAGCTACATATAATGTTATGACAATTATTATCTAAACATTTTCTATACATCACATATTATTTAAATATATTATTTGTTTAGAAGTTATTTTTTAGACAAATCTAAAAAAAATATTTACAATAAAAATTTATTCTTAATCAGAAGGTAAGTTAGTCTCCAACATGTGCTACTTATTCATGTACTAACTGATATTATACTGAGGGTGTAGGATACTCTCAAACCCAAATGCAAGATAAATTTTTAAAATATGAGAATGGTATTTTTATCTTTATACCCAAATGCAATTCTATAGATCAATCTTTTAAAGTATTTTATAATGAGAGTGTGAAGATTTAATCTTCATAACTTACTTCCATTGCATTATTAAATTATAGTTTAAACCCAACAAAATCTTAAATTTATGACTGGTAAATATTAGATGATTTTTGAATCAAAATAAAAAATTTTATCTTGTGAGTGGGTTTGAGAGTGTCCTACATATTCACTATAACATTGGTTAATACATGAGTAAGCAGTGAATGTTGAAAGCTGATTTACCTTCTGATTAAAAATTATTAATGTAAACTGCACTTGTAAATTATGTTTGTTATTAAATAAACATTTAAAAATATATTACAAAACAATGAAAAATATTCAGAAATCTTTTGGGAAAGATAGGAGTAATATTAACTGTTCCTTAATGATATGCAATGGAATACTTCTGTTATTTCTAAATCATTGATTGATCCTTCTTTTTCCGTAGGAGTATTCAATTATTTTCTAGAGTCATTATACATATAGGCTTTTAGATCATTTTAATGTCTGGTAAATTGTCAAAGATATAGTAATACACTATAATAAATTCTATTATTAATTCCCTTTCATATTATCTAAAACATTTTTGAAAAATGACAATACATAATTGCAAGCGTAGAATAAATTTTATATGATCCAAAGTGCAAGACAAAAATATTGTCAAAATTGAAATAAGATTAATTAAAGAAGTATGAATCTTAAAATACTATGCACAAAGGATCCAAACACTGATTTTCTCATTTAAAAAATTCAAACAGAACTAAGAGTTATTTATAAAACATCATCTGTCGTACATTCAAATACCTTTTATTATTAATGAAGACAAATAAATGAATACTTATTTTTTCAAAAACTGAACAATTGGATTAGGATATTCATATGAAATGTAATATGCTTTAAAATTTATCTCTAAGTAATAAAATTTTAAAGTCCACATATAAATAAATTAAAATGTTCTTCATGATTAATGTAGTAATGGAGTCACAGATTCAAAATTTAGATCACTGGATTAAAGCTCAACTCTGTCATTTTCATTAGTCAGATCATTATCTAATATATGGCTTCTGATATTGGATTATTTATTTATATAACTCCAATTAAGTAATGCTCTAACAAATGATTCTATAACTTTCTCTAATTATAAATACTTATTGTACATCACCACCCATCCTAGCAATATTTTTAATCAAAAGACTTTCTTGGATTAAATGATGTGCAAGAGATCATTCTTTCTTTCTGTCTATCTCAAGCCAATTTCTTAGAATACACCAAGAAAAAAAAATTGCAAACATTATTTAGAAAAAATTACATCTAATATCTGCTCTTCAACTTTTGGAAATGCAACATATGATAAAAAGTATAAAAGCACATGTCATTTTAATTATAAATTTATTTAATGCACATTGATTATGTAAGTAATATTTACTAAGATAATAAACCTTTAAGCATGTGCACTTGAAAATACAAAGAGAGGAACTTCTACAGGTCTTAACCACAAGCTTACTCTTTGGAAGAAAAAATTATATAAATAAAAATAATTTACACTCTAAATCAGTGTTTGTCAACCTGGTCACTACTGCCCACTAGTGGGAATTCCAGCCTTCATGGTGGGTGGTAGGAGTTTTGTCCGACACTGGAGCACTTTTTTTTAAAAAATTTAATTGACTTTTTAAAAAAATTCCATAAAGATTTATTATGCCAAACTTAGCAAAAGTCCAACATAAAGTATTTAGTAAGTAATTATTATTATATGCTTTAGCTTGCTGTAACTCTGCTTTATAAATTTTATAAAGTAAAGTTACTTGCCTACTTTAATACACCATATACTCCTTAATTTACACTTTACAATGCAGTTAACATAAGATTTATTTTATTTCCTTTCTTACAGTTTCAACTGTCCAGCAGTCATCATCAGAGCTACAACATTTAAACATATACAATTAATATAAATTTAATATCTATTCATACATATATCAACATATATATATACATACATACATATACATATAAATATAAAAATAAAAACAACATTCCAAATATTCCAACTATTGTCTTAAATATGGATTCTTAATCTCTATAATCTAAACTTCTTTATCCTCCCTTATACTTAATTAACTTCTTTTATTTAAAATTTTTTTTTAAAAATTTTTTTTAATGTATTTTTTAACGTTTATTTTTCCATATTAATATCATTTAAATTTTAAATTTACTTTTTAATTTAATTTATTTCTTCTATTTTCAATTATTTATATATTACTCATTAATCAATAACAAATATTAACATAATATCTTTACAATTTTACTTTCTCTTAATTTTTACTTTTAACCAATCTTACCTATTATCTCAGTATCCTTTCTTCTACAACTGAAACAATTTCAAAAAATTTAAAAATTTCCCTACTTTCTTAATCTCTTCACCCTTATGCCCTCTATGAACTCATTCTGAAATTATATTTTATTCCACCTCTCAAAATTTACACATACCTATTCTTTAATAAGACATCACTACACAATCAACATTTTCAAACCATGATCTTTATTAAGAGATGGATTAATGCTTCTAATTAATATAGCTTCCTTTATTTTTCTATCTCTCCTCTTTTTAGTATGATTTATCATTCTAATACTTTCCTTCTCAAACTTATGCCCTGTCTCCAATGAATGTAAATAAACAGGTGATCTCTTATCATATCTGTGCTGAGTCAACCTTGTATAAATGGAATTCTTTGTTTCACCCACATAACTGTTTTTAATATTTCTTTTCCTACAAGATTTACACTCTATTTTATACACTCCATAGAAAATTTAATGATGAGTAATAAGAATGCTCCAATATTTATGAAAAGATACGTGGATGATTATCTATTGATTTTTAATAAAAGTCAGAGGCAAATAGATTTTTTCCTTGAAGAAGTTAATAGATTAGATACAAACATAAAATTTACAATAGAAAAAGAAAAGGAAGATAAGATATCATATTTGGATATTCTATTAATGAAGTCATATTCTAATGGTAGGTGTAAAATAGAGTCATCAGTATATAAAAAGATGAATATAGATAATAACATAGTAAATTGGAATTCAAATATAGATAAAAAATATAAAGTAAATAGTATTACATCAAGAATGTATAGAGCTATAAATTATTGCTCAAGTAAAGAGGATTATAATAAGCAAATAGAGTTGATAGTTAAAGAATTTAAAAGTAATGATTACCCAGTAAAGATTATAGAGGATACTATAAGAAAGTCAGAAGAGAGATTTGTTGTTAATAATAATGAGAATAATAGAAAGAAGAATAAAGATAAATATATAGGTATGAAAACACATAATAATAATATTGTGAAGAATATAAATAAAGTAATTAGGAAAATTAATAGAAATTTTAATAATGCAATAAAATTTAAAGTAATAAATAAAAGCAGGAAAAGTAGGCTTAATATTTTGGATAATAAATATATAGGAAATATGGAAAATTGTATAAATGGAGTGTATAAAATAGAGTGTAAATCTTGTAGGGAAAGAAATATTAAGAACAGTTATGTGGGTGAAACGAAGAATTCCATTTATACAAGGTTGACTCAGCACAGATATGATATGAGATCACCTGTTTATTTACATTCATTGGAGACAGGGCATAAGTTTGAGAAAGAAAGTATTAGAATGATAAATCATACTAAAGAGAGGAGAGATAGAAAAATAAAGGAAGCTATATTAATTAGAAGCATTAATCCATCTCTTAATAAGGATCATGGTTTGAAAATGTTGATTGTGTAGTGATGTCTTATTAAAGAATAGGTATGTGTAAATTTTGAGAGGTGGAATAAAATATAATTTCAGAATGAGTTCATAGAGGGCGTAAGGGTGAAGAGATTAAGGAAGTAGGGAAATTTTTAAATTTTTTGAAATTGTTTCAGTTGTAGAAGAAAGGGTACTGAGATAATAGGTAAGATTGATTAAAAGTAAAAATTAAGAGAAAGTAAAATTGTAAAGATATTATGTTAATATTATTTGTTATTGATTAATGAGTAATATATAAATAATTGAAAATAGAAGAAATAAATTAAATTAAAAAGTAAATTAAAAATTTAAATGATATTAATATGGAAAAATAAACGTTAAAAAATACATAAAAAATTTTAAATAAAAGAAGTTAATTAAGTATAAGGGAGGATAAAGAAGTTTAGATTATAGAGATTAAGGATCCATATTTAAGACAATAGTTGGAATATTTGGAATGTTGTTTTTATTTTTATATTCATATTTATATGTATATTTGTATATGTATGTGTGTATATATATATGTTGATATATGTATGAATAGTTATTAAATTTATATTAATTGTATATGTTTAAATGTTGTAGCTCTGATGATGACTGCTGGACAGTTGAAACTGTAAGAAAGGAAATAAAATAAATCTTATGTTAACTGCATTGTAAAGTGTAAATTAAGGAGTATATGGTGTATTATAGTATATATAATTAAGCAATGCAAATAAGAAATGGATTAAAATTTAATACTTCCCTACTTTATAAATCACCATTACTGTGGAACTGGTGGACAGTTAGAAATTTTTACTACTAACAGAGATACAAAAGTGGGTGATAGGTATAAAAAGGTTGACTACCCCTGCTCTAAATAAATGTTTATGAGATGTATATGTAATTTCTAATTATCTAAAAAATGCATTTCAATAAAATATTACATGGAAACTCCAGATAGTTTATCTGTTTCTAGAAATCAAAGCATATATATATAAATGAAGTATTCTCAAGGCAAAGCAGATATAAAAAATCCTATGTTTTGACTTGAGGGTATTTCATTTACTTAATAAACTAGTCATATGATTTGTGATATATATATAAATTGCTTGTGCTGAATATTTCCTATATATGCAATTAGAGGGACTTGAACTCAGAATTTTTCAGTCTATTTATCCTCCACTCCATCACAAGCAACCAATACACATGAAAACCTATACGTGAAAAAGATATGATCCCCAATATATATATTTTCTGAAGAATCAGAACTCATCAGCTGGGCAAGATCATAATCTCCCTCACATATACCCAATCAGTGCTCAGGTTATATTAAGATAGCAATTCCTAAAACTTTAATAGTTAGGTTTCAGTCTTCTCACCATTCCAACTATTCCATCATCCATTTCATTGAAAAACCAATGATGGAATGATCAAAGCACTTATGGATTTGATGTTGTAGTCATACCCATGTAAATGTCAATTTAATCTGTCATATTATCACACATATGATTTTTTCAGTTGGAGAGCTGACTTTAAAGACATGTAGATGTCTAAAAGTTTCAGATCTTCTTCTAACAATTATCTTTTAGATAAATGCTTTGCTTGAGTTGGTTTTTTAGATCCAATGTCCCAACTCCTCACTGAAGAGACCCATAGGTCGAAACCGGTCTGGGGATGGGGACCATGATTTGAATGCCTTCTCTTGTAGTAGCATTTATCATAAATAAAAAAAAAAAAAGCTTGTTTAGAGCTATTAGCACGCTCTTAACTTTACTATTATGTATATATATAGTAGATGGATGGGCTGAACTTATACTAAAATATAATTATAAATTTATTAAACGCACATTGATTACATAAGTAATATTTACTGAGGCTATAACCTCGACAATATGCATATAACATGCAATAGTAGGGACCTCTACAGGTGTTTTAACCACAAGCTTGCACTCTGGAAGAAAAGAGGGAAATCAGAGTGTAATCTTGTGGTTAAAACACCTGTAGAGGTCCCTACTATCGCATGTTATACGCATATTGTCGAGGTTATAGCCTCAGTAAATATTACTAAAATATAATGTAATTCTAAAGCAATATGTAATTTTCTTATACTGAATATTCCCTACATTATAACTTAGTATAAGTTCAGCCCATCTCTTTACTATTAATATATATGGATATATAATGATCTTATAATATGAGGATTAGATTGATGTAATGTTTACATGGGTATGATTACAATATAGAATCCAGTAAGGGCTTTGAGTGTTCCAGCTTTGATTTTTCAATGAAATGAATGGTTGAATAGTTGGAAGGGTGAGAAGACTGAAACCCATCCATTAAAGTTTGAAGGATTGCTATCTTAATATAAACTAGGCATTGATTCATATTAATCCCAAAGTCTCCCTGAAAAACATGTCTATAAGAAATTTCATGAACTTTATGGTGGACCATTCATTATTGTTTGTCAATATGACAATAATGGTTTTGTACTTAATAATTAAGAAATGAAAAGGAGAACATATGATGCCTCTTCTTCAAAACTTGCCAAACAGCACTTGATTAGTGGTGATGAGTAGGTAGTTTGACAAGATAGAGGTATAGGATGTAAGATTATAGTATATATGCCCATTGTAAGGTGAAAATATTTATATGATTAAGTCTTTTATTTGAGGAGTTGCTTAACAGCAGATGTAAGCTTTTGTTCAAAACCCCATGCAAGTTGATGGTGAAGCATCAGTTGAAAGATATCCCTGGGCTTACTACAGAATATCTGGTAGAAAGCAATTCCCATGAAATGATAATTATAAATTGTAAGTTAAAATCAGATGTCCAGTAGAATTTTCCTGTCTTTTGTGAAAAGCTATTCAAACCCAAGAGTCCCTAATTAGTAACCATGTAATGAACAACATGGTTCATAATGTAGTTGCAACATTCTTAATAAATTAGTTAATTTAGTCAGTTTACTTTAGTATTGAAAGTATCTTTAAACTTATTACCTCTATTTTGATCTCCAGCTCATTTTCAAGATTAATTTACATTTAGTTAGTTAATCTCATATGGAAAAGTGATTTTAAATGGTATCTTCAATGCCTGGAGTTTAAAACCAGTAGTTCCACCTGAATAAATGTGATTTATTTAATGAGATTAGAGTATTATTTCCAACATTGTTTTAGTATTTAAATTTAGACCCATATTAGTTGGTAATAATATAACTACAAATGTTTAAGATTAGAAGATGTGGGATCTCTATTTAATATTTTATTGAGAATAAGGTGTTATTATTTTTGATAAGTGATATTTATAAGATGATAATGTATTAGTATGGAAGGTGATAAAGGAAGAAATAATCTCTTAGGTATTTATATTCCTTATGAAATATTATATAATTGTAAGATGGGAATATTATGAAGCCACTTAGAGATGTGAAATAAATTTATGTTTGCTTAGTAGTGCAAATATAA
This sequence comes from Epiperipatus broadwayi, assembly GCA_028023455.1. Taxonomy (NCBI): domain Eukaryota; kingdom Metazoa; phylum Onychophora; class Udeonychophora; order Euonychophora; family Peripatidae; genus Epiperipatus; species Epiperipatus broadwayi. The sequence continues at coordinate 901,015 of JAQFVV010000175.1, forward strand.
TAAGTGATGAAAATACATAGCTATTAAATATTAGCTAGTGATATTTGGCTTTAAATCATTTTAACATGAATGATAAATAATTTTACTTTATGAACAGAATTTTGGGAATATAAGTTTATTTTCAAAGTTGATAGTTGAGCATGATTTTTAAAAGGGAATACTATATTTGAAAATGCATTAGTATTTAAAAAAGAGAGAAAAAAACCTTGTCACTGTGTTATGGTATTATGGCAAAAACAATGAATTAATTTTTATACAAAAAGTCTTAAAAATTAATCATTATGTTATTTAATTATAATAGATTTGAAGTCATATTATTAAAGAAATTACTGAAAGAGGGAAAGATCTAAAGAATCAATTTCAAATTTAGGATAAGACTTTAATCATTGTATTTAACAAGTTTTATAAGTGATGAAAAAAACATAGATATAGTTATACTTTATAGTACACTGTTAATAAACTTTGAATGAGCCAATTTTTGTTTGTCGTGATATTTTGACATGTTATTTATTGGTGACCTATAATGAAATAATGGGAAAATATTGAGATGAGAATAAAAGGAGTAAATAAATTGTCTCATTTTGATGAACATACTAATAATGTATTTTGAATTCATTAAAATTAGATTATTAAACAATATATGAAGATGAGGAAAAAGAAAATAAATGTTTGTGTGTATTGAGGTGAAGATAGTTTTTTGTATACATTTAAAAACAATAGTAAATTGTTGTTAGTTTTAAAAAAATAAAAAAAAAACATTTTTTGTATTAGAAGGGAGGTGTTGTAGCTACTGAAATTTGAGATGACAGTATGTGATAAAATGTCAGCCATATTTTTTTTCTTGATTTTGGTTGTGGATATGTTATGTTGTAAAACATTGAATTGTGATGCTATGGTGATAATAATATTGATATAAAATTGTTTATTATTAATTGTATGGTAAGATTGTAAATTTACTTTATTCAATTTAAAAATGAAAGTCAATATGTGAATAATAAAGCATATAGTTTGGGTAAAATTATTATTCTTTATTAAATGTTTTATTTTTGTTACTGCATTCACAGTAGTAAATTATAAACAATATAAATAAATGGCTAATCTTTCAAATACATTTGTTCTTTTTATTTGTGTAATATTATATTGGAAAGATATTACAAACTATATATATTTCCAGTGCAATGTAGTGAAATGTACTATAAATTGTTTAATTTATGTTAAAATGAAAAGTCATTTTGGTATTGTGAAATGTACATTTTTGTTGTGTATAATAATTCTAAAATATTTATTTTTATTTGTTATATAATACAATTTTTTATTAGAAAGACTGCCTGTAATTGCTTAAAGAGTAAATACAGAGGGTTGCTATAGTTACAGTGATGTCATTGAAAAATTTTGTAAATAGAACTGAATAGTTTAAATGTATTCTCTCTTGTTTTAGCTTCAAACAGAAGCATAAATTTCTTTATATGATTTGTTTTATTCACTTTGATAAGTATTTAGTTAACTGAACCAAATGTACAGCTAAGAAGCAACATCATCATCCATGAACTGTGCAGCATGTTGAGAAAATGTTATGGAAAATAACAATTTATTATAAAAGGAAAATCATCAAAATTGCTTCATTACATTATAAATCAGAATATTTTGTCCTTTAAAATAAATGTTACTTATATTTTAAAGGTGTAATGCAAATATCAGAAGGTGTACAAGAATCATATCTACATGCTGTGTAACTTTATTAGATAGATTGATCAATTTTATGAATCAGTTTAATTTCCCAACATGTCTTCCTAGATAAAGCTAGTATCTATTTAGTCATATTTTGAAATAATACTAATTCATGAAAGAATATCTTGTCATATCATCATGAATACAATCTAATACTTATGTGTGTAATGCCATATAAACTAAATAATTATTATTTAAAACAATAATTTGGATATATATATATAAAACATTAGGATCAATAAAATTTACTTTGGATTTAAAAATTTTCAGAATATACTATATCTTCTCTGGAAAAAGAACACACTACTGGTTTGTAATTTGAAATAGACATCAGAACTGTGATGCCATTCAGGAAATGCAGTATTTAAAGTCTCTCAGTAGAGCCATTTATATTTATTACTACTACTGTTATACTTTTTATTTCTCTTCATTTATAAATGTATAGCATTCATTAATAAATAGTATATTATTTTAAGTTAAATAGTAATCTATTCACATACCAAAATATAAGAGTTACATTTTTCTAAGATTAAACTTATATCTTGTGGCTATAGTAATTATTATTTTAATATTTAAAAATATTTATTTTTTTAATTTATTGATTTTAAATTAACTTCAGGTATATACTTATATTAGAAGTTCAAAAAAAGATTTTATTACCATAATTATTCACTTTAATTTATTTTCTTAAATTTATATTAACAAATAACTAGATTTATCTTTATATATATATTTAAATTTTATATATATATAATGTCATGTGAAAATTTTACCAAACCTAATTTAAATAATAATTGAACTGCCCTCTAGTTGCCAAGTTCAATAACTATTATAATAAGAGAGTGGACCACCTCTTAATGTATCTTAGATATTTTTTATGTACAGCTATCTAGAACAATAACAGCCAGACTGCAAAAATCTTCACTCTATAGATTTAATATTACTTATTTAAAGATCAATTTATGTTAAAAGATAGAAAGACTGATTTAAATTAGCACCCTGGCTATTATTGTTCTAGATAGTTGTACATAAAAAAATCTAAGATACATTAAGAGGTGGTTCACTCTCTTATTGTAAAAGTTATCAAACTTGGCAGCTAGAGGGCAGTTCAATTATTATTTAAAATAGATTTGGTAACATTTTTACATGACATTATATTTATTCATTATTAAAATATTATTTATCATCACATATATATATATCAATCTCTCTTGTATCTTGGAAACTATGAATCTTCTGCAACATATTTGAGTTACATAGATATATGTGTTTTGTATTTGGTATAAAACAATTGTAGATTAATAGGCAATCACATATTTAAATATAGAATTAATGTCAATAGATGATCTGTTTTACATGTAATTAGATTTTAGGTGTACATATTGATTACTTATGATCTATTCATCATAGTTGTATATATTATATAATTGATATTCATTTATTAATAAATTTTAATTGATTATTGTCCAATTCTGCCATATGGTTCCATTGATTAATAACATCCGAGTGAGACAACATAAACTGACTATATCATAAAATTTATTTGAAATAATTATATCACATAACCTAGGAATAAAATCCCAGGATTGGTAAGTTTTATTGACTTCAATAGTTCTTATCTAACTGGATATAAACTTTATATGGTAATCATAATCAAATATTTGTGTGTTTTATCTAAATTATTATTGATCAGATAGATACTGTATGAAATTCATGATTGGTCAATAAAATCTAAATCTTATTCAATTATAAAGCTGCTAACAGTATATTTTGTTCTGTTATAAGTTAGAATGATTTACTTTAATTATATTTAAATTTAGTTGATTATGGATCATAAATCCAATTAAATATTAAATTTTACTATTCATATTTGGTTATAGTAAAAACTAATAATTTTTATTATATGTCTTGATTATTATAAAATAGTGTTTCATAATCTAGCTATATGAGATTGAAAATAAATTGATATGATTAGTTGTTGTATTTGAATAAATATCCAATAGCAATCTACTGTTTCTTTTATACTGGTATGATGATTAGGTTCATTGATATTACAACATTATTGAGTATTTCATTTTATTATAACTAGCTTAATTAGTAAGAGTACAATCAATATAAAAATATAACATGGCTGAGTTAGTATTATTTATTATTATTTTATCCGGGTATTGAGAGAAGTTATAGAAAAGACAAATGAATACAAGTTGCTATTATGTTTTGGATTTGTAGATTATGAAAAAGGCATTTGATTCTGTAAACATTTCTTCAATGATTATAAAGATATAGATCCAGGATATTGTCATATTTCAAAGAATATTTATAAAATGCAACAGCAACAATTAGATTAAATAATAATACTAGGAAAGTCAACATTGAGAAGGGTGTAAGACAAGGTGATTCCATATCTCCAAAACTTCTTACAGCAGTGCTGCAAAAAGTATTTTGTGGATTAAAATGGGAATCTAAAGCAGTGAAAGTAAATGGAGATTATTTAAGTCATTTAGATTTTGCAGATTATGTAGCTGTCTTTGCAAATAATGCTTTAGAACTGCAGGAAATGTTGCAAGAGTTATCAGATGAAAGTAGGAAAGGAAGACTAAAGATAAATGTTAAAACTATTAAAGTAATGTTCAATGGATTTTCTCAAAATATGAAAATAAAGATTGATTATGATAAGTTAGAAGAAGTTGACAGCTACAAATATCTTGGTCAGATTATTAATACAGATGGAAACATAATGGATGAAATTAATCATAGAATTAAACTTGGTTGAGTGCTTTTGGTAGAAATAACTTGATACTAAAAGGAAATATGCCTATGTGTTTTAAAAGAAAATTTTTTAATAAATGTGTTTTACCAGTTCTTACTTATGGATCTGAGTCTTGTGCACTTAATAAAAGAACAATACAGAGACTTTGGACCACTATGGAGAGATGCATGATAAGAGTAACAAGAAGAGATTGAAAACGCAATATAAAGGTGAGAGAACAAACAAGCATTATTGACCTCATTGAAAAAATTAAAAAACTGATTGGGTGGGACATATTGCTAGAAGATAATAATAGATGGACAATTTAAATCTTAAACTGGATTCCAAAAGATTGTAAAAGACCCAGAAAGAGACCACATGTGAGATGGATGGATAAAATAAGAATGTGTGTAGGGGTGATGTGGAGAAGAAAAGCTAAAGATTGGGAATGGTTTGAACATGGAGAGACCTTCATCCTGCTATGATTTGATAATGGTTGATGATGATTATTTCATTTAATTGGGATTTAAAATTAATTATTCGGTCATATATTTATTTAAATATTATAGCTATTGTAAACTTATGAGACAAATTAAAGTTGTGATCTCAATCATTTATGAACTATTTTATTTAGGTAAAAACAATGTTAAAATTTAGGTTAAGTTGATTAGTTAGATATATTAGAGTTTAGTTGTTTAATAATTTATTATGTTTCATTAGATTATAAGTGAAATTTATTTTAAGCATATATTATTGTTTTGAGACAGTAATATTTGATTTAATTGCTTTATTTTAAGTAAGATATATATTTAGGATAATTGAAATAATAATAGTTTGTTTTCTATTTATTCAAAATCCTATTTCAACTATTGTTGCTGTAATAAGAATTATTAACACTCTTTTGTTTTAGTATAGTTAACAGTCAGATTTGTGATTAGATAAATGATTATTTTAAATACTTAATGATTATTTATTGATTAGTATTTGTTAACTTAGTATATTTATTCTGTTATGAACAATACTACTATTTATAGGTATTATAAAATTAGTATCATTTTTCTTTAATTTACATTTTATTCAGTTACAAATAATGTCCAACTTCTATTACAATTATTATTTCTCATTGCACATATTTATTCTGTTACAAATGGTGTTACAATTTGCAAGGCATAATTAAATACAATCACTCTATCATGATCTTGTCATATCCAATCTGTTACTAATGGCACCCTAACTTTAAGGGTAGTAATAAATGTTATTTCATCACCATATTTTCATTTCTGTTATAAAATGCTGCCCAAATCTGTAGGCCAACTATTTATTCTGTTATAATCATCATTATCAACCATTAGCAATCCACTGCAGGATGAAGGTCTCTCCAAGTTTAATCCATCTTCTCTGATCTTTAGCTTCTCTTCTCCACATCATCCCTGCACACTTTCTTATTTCATCATCCATCTCACATGTGGTCTCTTTCTGGGTCTTTTACAATCTCTTGAAATCCATAAACATTCATTTTAGCAATTACAGTTAAAATCATTTAATTCTGCCAGTTAAGATTATATAAACTATATATTGACATTTATGCCAATTCCTGCATACTAAAATAATAATAAGGCCAATGAAATCTTTTATGTGATCCCTAATGTGTTAAACTTCAAAGACAATTCTACTGGGCTTTGTTTTTCTGCATCATGTTACATTTTTTATTCCAGCAAAATTAAAAAGTTTGTGAATCCTACAGTATTTTTTATAGCTACACCCCCTATTATATTCTATAATGTGACTGACTATTGGGAAAGTATGCACTTACTTTTTAAGACAGTTACTTTCTTAAATGGATTAAAACAAATTTAGTAAACAATATAATTAGCTTTGGAAATAATTTCTTTTATATATAAAACATTTTAATTAAATCAAAAACATTTATTTACTATTTGAAAACTTTTAAATTAGATTTGGAGAATTATAGTCTATCAAAATATAATTGATTTAAAAGTATTTATTTAAATTTATAAACTTAATTAATTTAAGAACATTCATTTAAGTTTATATAAAAATTTATTTAAACCTCAAATATTTTTTTCTTAGCTTTGAAAATTATTTATTTACTCCATTCGGAAAACATTTTATTAAATCTCACTTTTGGAAAAAAAAATATTTCTGTGTTCTAATATTTCATATATCTCATTTTACAATGAAAATATTAAAAATGATTTTTAAAATAATTAAGACTTATGAAAGCTTTTAGAATAACTTATAAAATGTTTAGCATTCAACTATAAAGTCCTATTAAAATTACTTTACAATAAAAATATCACACAACCCACTGATACACTTGAACACACTGTACATGAGGGTTCAGATTGACCTTAGGTCAACATGGGTGTTATAAGAATCTCGCCTCAGGATGGCCTTTGAGCATTCCATCACCAGATTTTCAATTGGATGGACGGTTGAAAAATTGGAGGTTGGAGTAGGTTGAATTCTGTCCATTAAAGTATGAGGTTTGGCTATCTTAATATATATCTGAGCACTTATAGCATATATGTGTAGAGATGGTAATCTAGACCAACTGATGATTTCTGGTTTAGCATGAAATACGTAAAATTGGTGATTATTTATCTTTTCAACATATGTGTATTCAAGTGTATCAGTGTTATGAGATAGTGTGGAGAGTGGTGGGTTGTGTGAAAGTCTGTGCTCATATACCCTATATATTACATATATAAACACAGGTATATAATAAGCCTGTGTGTTTCAGTTATAATAAAAATATCATTGATTTTTTTTATACTTAGCCAAATTACAAAATTAGATGGCTCAATGTTTAGCTTTACTAGAAAATTAAAGATTATTTTATATATATACTGAAATGGTACCCAGCTCATGGGGTTACCCTGGGGTGATGGATAATCATCATCATCAATCCCAAGTCAAATTAACATTTAAATATAAAGATAAAAGGAAATGAATATGAGAAATGAGCATTAGTGTAATGATTCTGAGCACGGGAGATCAGCACAACTAACTATAAGTATGTAACTATAAGTTCACCAACATTTCACACAATATTAATCATTCATCATCATGAATAATCAACAATAAAATCAATAGACAATCTTGTGACTGGATTTAGAGTGGTTCTACTATAGACCTGGCTAACTATTTAGCACTTGCAAGCTTGATCAGATTATTTAAATCATAATTTGCATGAATAAACTTAAGTATTAATCCATAAGAATACAACAATTAAAATAATATGCTGGGATACTAAAACCTGCTGATCATCATCAATGCTCTGACCACTTAATATGATTAATCTACCAGCCAACTATAAACTTAATTTCTAATAAATACTAAACCAAATAAAATGTGCATGGACTTTAAAAGATATCCCCTTTGTGCCAATCCAAAATCATCATCAACGGGATGTCCATAATTACTGAATATGAATCCCTGTTTAAATAATGGACTATTATGCATGAATCTAGCTCAGGAACAAACTGTTACAAATCCATTTACTTCTGTTTAATTGTTTACTTCTGTTTAATTGTTTTGAATTATATGGAACAAACTTACTGTGAGCAAGAAATATAATTTAATATAGAATAATTTATAATGTATTAGGGATTAAATAAATTCATGAAATAGCTATAACAATATAATATCATTTTATTAATAGCAATTGAAATTAAAGTCTACGGAATATGGATATACATATAAATTAAACCAACCAATTTTGATCAATTTAAAACATTGTGATTTACAAATATGTCAACACGTCAAATGCACTTATACATATGCACACATACATGTGATATAATAATTTATAAACATATTTGAATTGTCATATAATAATAATAAATACAATTTTAACCTATAAGAGTCTACGTGACATACATTTATATAAGCAAACAGATGTGTCATAACCTATGGGAATTGTCGTGTAATAATAATAAAAAATAAGTTATTACATGTTAATGATACATAAATAATGACCGTTTCACATACATATGTGGATATCCATAAAAATGTGTGTGCATACTGACATTTATATCATATGATAGTTTAAATTGTCAAAATAATAAAATTGTTAAAAATATATTTTTCACAATTAATTTCATGTTAAAAGTATACATGAAATTTACACATATATATATAATATGAATCAGTTATTAATTCATTCATTATCTAACAATAAAAAAGTTTGTCTTTCCTTTTTTTCAAAAAAGTAATATTAATTCTTTGACAGTTTTTTATAAAAGTTTTTTTTCTTTACATAAAAAAATTTATAATTAAAAAATTACAACTATCATTTTTACTAAAGTAATTATTTTAAATAACTCACCAGCTGTACTTTCCATATATGTACTGCAGTTATTTTATTTATCTGTGCTTCTCTGCATATAGATAAAACAGTGCATGTATAACCTAATTCTTCAGCAAGCTGATGGGCTCTGGGTAAGGTAGACCCTTTTAAACCATGGAATGGCTTATTGTTATCTTGACAAAAATTGACTACCTTTAGTCTAAAATTTAATAGACTTCCAGCATACTGCTCACACACAATATGGGCTATGGAAAACACAGAAAGCAGACCCTTACCTTCATGTGAATCCAGACTCTACCATAGTGAACTAGTACCAACAGCTGGACTTGTACTCTCTTGCCTTCAATTATAACTTCATGATAACTCTGTCATAATCTGTAAATCTCCTTAAAACTTTCTTAAACTTTTTTCCAACCTTTTTATACTCAGGCTGAAATTTAAAAACATAGTAATTAAAAGTAAGTTTTCTTTATCTTGATTGAAAAATGTTAATGACTTTTTTCAACTTACTTTAATCCTTAAAAAAACACTTTGTAGCACTTTTATCAAAATACGTTATAGAAGCTTTAATTAAAAAATTACCAGTATATCTAGTGTAACATAAAAACATTCTTGTTTTAATTTTAAAATCACAATTTAAAAAATATTACACTTTTTTTAAATGTTTAATTTATAATAAATATTTTTTAAATTCAAAATTATTTAATCCTTAACTGTTACTCTAGCGTAATGTAGAAAATATCTACAAAAAAGTTTGTTTCTGTTTATTTTTACTTTCAACTTTATGTATATAGGTACACACATACTACTATGTGATTGTATGCCATGGTACACATAACCATCTCAATATATATAAACTTTTATTTTTTTTTAATTATATTAGTTTTCTGCATAGAGAAATTATTTTATCCAGCATACAAAAATTCCTGTTTAAAGTTTCTAAAATCTCCAAAAAGTGTTTTTCTACCAAAACAACATATTTCTTTTGTTGGAATTCATATGCATTCATAATCTCATTGTTACTTGAGTCAACAGTTCATTACAAGGTTAGAGTTGACAAAGATAAGTATGATTTTATTGAAACATTAGCAACATAATCCAGTTAAGGAATTTCTTGTTTTAATGGATGAAGAGAGATTTTGGAAATGTTAAACAGGATTCTTTATATGCTGGATGGAATAATTTCTGTTTACCAAAAACTAGTATATGGTACTATCCAAAAGAGTTTTTATTTTCATCTTATACCAAAAGTTTTTAAAGATCATACTCAACGTAAAGATGATTCTTTAGACCTTTCATTGGATGATATAATTTGTAACATTTCCAAACAGAAGAACTTTTTAACAATGACTATTTCTGATGTTCAACAGATTGATGGTTTTGCTGCTTCAGATCAACATATAGATGGTGGTAAAGGAGATCTGGGTAATTTAGAGGTGGGTGTAGTTAACCAAATATATAATGGATTGATAATTGGCACTGATTTTAATACAATATCTAGCGTAGATACAGAGTTTGATATTAATAGGGATTATTCTAGTAAACAACATTTACAGGGTCTACCATTAATTAATACAGGGGCAATCCCTAAACGTTTTTCTAGACATCTAAATAATAAGCAGGTTATAAGTAATTGAGAAACATTACATAGTACATCGTTTCTTAAACTTAGGAAATTATATGATAAATTAGTTAGATATAGACAACATATTAGTAATTTTGCATATTTTATTAACAATAACATAATTCCTAAAGGCCTCAGAATAAAAATTATTGCTAACATAGACCAATTTCCTAGGGAACATGCAATTAAATGGGATAATACAATAAGAGAAGCATCTGTTGCATTAATACATATTTTGAAAGATGCATTTTTGGTAAGACTTAAATTAATTGAAAAAGAAATTATACATTTTGGTAGTTGTAATTTAATGAATATAGATGAACAGAAGGAATTACAGGAATGGGTTTTTTTGAGAGAGAAGTTATTGGTGAAGAAATTTCATAATAAAATGTATCATTGGTTCAAAGTTATGGGTAATGAGCCAAGATTTGAATTAGTTACTAATCAGTCACAAACACTAATTAATTGTATGACTTCTGATAATCATACTGTGTCAGATATTTCTACATTGGATATGATTCCAATTGATACTGATCAATCATTTATATCATCTTCACATTCATTAGATTGTGCTGAAATGTTACCATCTGTTCTTAATAGTGATGCTGGTTTAGCATTGGTTCATAGAGTTACAGATTCTTCTGAATGCACTAACAATATTTTAGTTTCTGGAAATACAAATACTAATAAATCTAACTCAAATATTTATAGCAATGACTTTTTATGTTTAGCTAATAAGGAAAACAATGTGATTAACTAACTAACATTAATCTTAGTGAGGCAGAATGTTCACTGTTAAATAAAGGTTTATCTTTTTGCCCTACAGTTCAGTCATTTTATCAAAAAAATGAATTTAAAATTCATCAGGATTTAGATAATTTTTCAAGAAGACTTAGATTAAGAGAATTTTTTGGAAACCAAGAATGTGATACTATTGGAAAATTACGATCTGATTGGACACCACCACATCAAAGGAATGTGTTATTAGATACATACAGTGATAATGTATATCAGGATATTATTAATGAAATTAGACTTAAACAACATAGTAAGTATAAGAGTAATTTAACATTGAGAGAGATGAATGCATTACGTAATTTAGTGAAAAGACTGGATATTATTATAAAACCAGCTGACAAAGGTGGATCAATAGTAATTATGAATAAAGATGATTATGTTAAAAAAGCCCTGGAGCTTTTAGATGATAAAATTTTTTATGAGCCTATTTCACTAACCACTATTAATTCATTATTCAAGGGTATACTTTTTAGTTTAAAAGATATGAGAGCTAGGGGTCTTATAAATAATAATGTATATAACTTTTTAGTACCAACCAAAATTCATCCTAGTAGTTTTTATATTTTGCCAAAGATTCATAAACCTGGTTGTCCAGGCAGACCTATTGTAGCTAGTATTGGTAGTCCTACAGAAAATATTTCAGCATATGTTGATAATATTATTAAATTTATTCCACCATCATTTAATTCTTATGTTAAAGATATTACTCATTTTCTTTGTGTGTTAGAAAATATTAAATCTGAATTACCAGTTGATTGTTTTTTGGTTACTTTGGATATTGTATCATTATACACAAATATACCTCATGATGATGGAGTTGAGGCTATTAAATGTGCTTTACAAGATAGAGAGTATGATCATGGTCTTATTACTACTATGGTTGAATTAATATATTTGGTTTTAAGAAATAATTTTTTTACTTTTGATTCTAGATACTATTTACAGAAACAAGGTACTGCAATGGGTACAAAGATGGCACCAAGTTATGCGAATATTTTTATGTCAAAACTGGAGTCCTCTATACTTTATAATGCTAAGCTGAAACCTCACACTTGGCTTAGATATATAGATGACATTTTCATGATATGGCCACATAGTGAAGTTGAACTTCATAATTTTTTAAGTTATTTAAATAATTTTAATAAACATATTAATTTCACAATGAATTTTTCAAAATCAATTGCTCATTTTCTTGATGTTGAAGTTATTTACACTAATAGAGTTCTTACTACTACTGTATATAGAAAACCAACTGATAATAACCGCTATCTACATTTTTATAGTAACCATCCTAAACATTTAAAGGCTAATATTCCTTATAGTCAATTTTTAAGGATGAAGAGGATTTGTAATGATGAGAAATTTCTTCAACAAAATAATAGTATTTTATATAATAGATTCCTCAATATGAGGTATCCTAAGACATTGTTGGATAATGCAGTAAGGAGATCTTTAATTGATAGAAAGAAACTTCTTTTATCTGAAAAGAGTAAAAAACAATTAGATGTTCCACCATTGGTTCTTACTTTTAATAGAGATTTACCTAATATTAACCGGATATTGGCAAAACATTTTAACATATTACATTCCACAGATTATTTAAAATCTATTTTTTCTGATCCACCTAAGGCTGTATATCGAAAACATAGATCACTTAGAGATATACTTGTCAAAACAAATTTTATTAGTAGTTCTGTACAGGAAAAAGGATGTTCTCCATGTAAAGATAAAAGATGTTTTACATGTAAACATATTGTTGTGACAAAAGTGGTCTTTAGTACTAAGAATTGTAATTTCAAATGGTATATTCCTAATTATGTTACATGTAAAAGTGTTAATTTGATATATTTGATAGAGTGTAGTAGATGTTTAAACCAGTATATAGGTGAGTCAGCAAATAGTTTACATGTCAGAATGACTAATCATAGATTTGACATTTTGCATAAGAATAAAGATAGACCAGTTTCAAAACATTTTAACTTACCGAATCATTCAATTGATGATTTAAAAGTAGTGATTCTTCAGGCAGGTTTTTCTTCTACAAGGGAGAGGAAACAAAAGGAAAGTTTTTTTTATTTTTAAATTCAAGACCTTAGAACCACATGGATTGAATTTGAACACTGGAACTATTACATCTCTGGGTTACTTGGTCTCCTAAATGATTTCTATATGTGTGTTTTTTATGTGAAAATGTTCTTATATGAGATTTTTTATGTAAAGATTGGTTACATGGATGTTTAATATCTGTGTTTAATTGGTATATAGATAAATAATTAATTATTATAAATTATTGTACTTTGCACTAACTATAATTTTTGATTAAAATGTATAAGTATTTTAGTTTTTAATGAATATTAATGTGAGCACAGCTATTTTTTGTATGTGAGCATAGTTTAATTTTTCTATGTATGCACATATGTATATTTTAATTTTTAATTTTGGATTTTTTATTTTTATATTTATTTTAATTTAAATAGAATTTAAGCTTGATTAGGAGGGAATGTAGTTTTTTTTTTTTGTTTGAATTTTGTCATTGATTGGGTAGATATTCTGTGTTAGATTTTGTGACCAATCAGGGGGGTTTTGTTAAATTTTTAATCTTTTACCAAATCTGTAATTTTTGATTATCGCCATTTTACTGTGTATTTTTTTTCTTTCTGATGAAAACCAGTCCTCTGGTTGAAATATAATATTATTTATTGGATTTATAACTCTTTTTTTTTGTTTTTATATGTATTTCCTTTGGTTAGTTTGTTATATATTAATATTTTGATATATATACACCACTGGAGTAAACCTCCCCCTCCAGCTATGAATTAAAAGCACTCTAAATATTCAATAACAAGAATAGAATGAATCCACCTATTTTTGGGCACTCTCATGTTTATAGGCATATCTTTGTGAACATTGTTGGTAATTCAGAGTGAAATTAATTCATTATCCAGATGAAATATGGCATTAAAGAGTTATTAAACTCATAATCAGTTGTATAAAACTGGAAATAGCATTTCTTTTAATACCTTTATTGCCCTAATTAAATAAAACTTAATATGTAAACTTTCAATTAATCATAGCCCAACATAGATGTAAACAAAGGAATAAATCACCCTGATTCCAGGATATAAATTAAAAGCACATTCAATATTGAACAAATGATCAAGAATAGAATGAATCTATATTCTATGGGAACTCTGCATTGAGCAATGTTTAATTGTTAAATTGACATATTCAATCTTGCTTAATTATTATAATCTAGGTACTAAAATGAGTTGCTGACCACAGACTTTTATAATTGATTATGAATTAAATAATTCTTTAATATCATATTCCATCTAGCTGATAAATTAATTTCACTCTGAATTACCAAAAGTGATGACAAAGGTATGATTATAAACATCAGAATTCCCAAGAATCAGTGGATTCATTCTATTTTTGATTCTTTGTTCAACATTTACAGTATTTTTAATTCATAGACTGGAAATAGGGTGATTTACTTCCTTTGTGCTGCAGAAAGGAGTTTGCTATTAACTGAAAGATCCTTTGATTGCAGGAGGCCTTAAAGGAACCGAGCAGGGCAGCTGTTATTACTATGTGATTATTCATATAGTATACAAACATGGATGGGCTGCTCACCAACATGCTTTTTACCTCTGAGTTTAAGAATATTTTTCCAATATATACAATCATGGCCCTTATTCCCAGAAGGCTGTAAAGTCACCAACCAAGACAGCAGTTGGTGGCCAAAATCAGAGGGTGCTAAGAACCCCCTGATTGCAGACTCAGGCTGCCATTTGATGATGCCTTTTTATTTAGTTACTTACAACTGCAGATCACTTTCAAGTGAAGGAAGATTGCAAGAGTTAGAACTATCTTATATTAAATGGGATATTATTAGACTTTGTGAAGTTAGAAGAAAAGGTGAAGAAACTATTGATTTAAAAAGTGGACATATACTCTACTATAGGGATACAAATATTGGAAATACAAGTGGAGTAGGATTCATTATAAATAAAAAATGGAAGAATAACATTGTGGAGATTGATGGTGTATTGGACAGAGTGGCAAGATTAGTCTTACAACTTAATAGCTGATACCAAATGCAGATAATTCAGGTTTATGCCCCAACAAGTTCTCATAGTGATGAAGTTATAGAAGATTTTTATATGGATGTACAAAAGGCTTTTGATCAGAGTAAACAACATTTTAAAATTGTTATGATAGACTCCAATGCTAGAATTGGTAAACAAATGAAAGATAAAAATGCTGTAGAAAATTTTGGTTATGATAATAGACATGAGAGAGGAATAGACTTGTGGAGTTTGCAGGAAAAAAACTTTACATTATGAATTCTTTTTTTGAGAAAAAGGTTAAAAGGAAATGGACATGGAAGCATCCAAATGAAGGTACAGCAGAATTGGATTATATTTAGACTAACAGAAAATACATATTTCAAGATCATAATGTTCTTAATAAATTTAACACAGGAAGTGATCATTGATTAGTAAGACAAAAATTACTAAGAAAAACAATATTTACAGTTGATATTCCTAATCTTCAGAAACATTCTAATGAATTTAAAATAGAACTTACGAATCGGTTTCAAGTATTAGTAGATTTTGAACATGATTCAGATTTAAATGACATTAATAAGAAAATAACTGATACACTTTTATAAACTGCAACAAAGATAGCTGGTAGAAAAAAGCAGCAATTGACCAATAAAATTTCTACTGAGATGAGAATTTATGAAGAAAAAAAGGAATATGAGGATACAACAATGATGCATTAAAAAAGATGGAATATCTTGAATTTTGTAAAATGGTATGAAAAAGAGTTGAATATAATATAAGAAAGTATAATTGTGAACTAGCAAGGAAAGCTGTAGAAGAGAATAAAAGTCTAAAGAGTGTAAAACAACATTTTGGTATTGGTAGGAAACGTATATCTGCAATAAAAAAATGGCATTATTATTAAAAAGAGAGGTGACATCATGAAATGTGTAGAAGACAGAACTATTAAGAATTATATAGTAATAAAGAACAAGTGCCTCCTATACCTATTATATCTTCTGAATTGCCCAGAATTTTGAATGAGGAAGTGAGACATGCAATTAAATTTATGAAGAAAGGGAAGGCTCCAGGTAATGATGGAATTATAATTGATATATTAAAAGAAGCAGGTAAAGAAATAGAATCTTTTTTTAGCAAAGTTATATACCAAATGTCTGAATGATGAAGATGTACCAGATGATTGGAAGAATGCAGTATTAATATTAATATTTAAAAAAGGTGATAAAGAAGATATTAGAAATTACAGACCTATCAGCCTTTTATCAGTTTTATACAATTTTTTTACTAAGATAATTACAACTTGTCTACAGAAAACTCTGGATTTCCACCAACCAAGAGAACAAGCTGGATTTAAAAGTGGTTTTAGTACAGTAGATCATGTCCAGGTATTGAGAGAAGTTATATAAAGGACAAATAAATATGAGTTGCCATTATGCTTAGGATTTGTGGGTTATGAAAAGGCATTTGATTCTATAAACATTTCTTCAGTGATTAAAGCATTGGGTCATCAAGATGTAGATCCAGGATATTGTCTTATTTTAAAGAATATTTATAAAAATGCAACAGCAACAATTAGATTACATAATGATAGTAGGAAAATTAATATTGAAAAATATGTAAGACAGGGTGACTCCATATCTCCAAAACTTTTACAGCAGTGCTGCAAGAAGTATTTTGTGGATTAAAATGGGAAGCTAAAGGTGTGAAAGTAAATGGAGATTATTTAAGTAATTTAGATTTTGCAGATGATGCAATTGTTTTTGCAAAAAATGCTTTAGAGCTACTGGAAATGTTGCAGGAGTTATCAGATGAAAGTAGGACTAAAGATAAATGTTAAAAAGACTAAAATAATGTTTAATAGATTCTCTCAAAATATGAAAATAAAGATTTGTTATGATGAGTTAGAAGAAGTTAACAACTACAAATTTCTTGGTCAGATTATTAATACAGATGGAAATATAATGGATAAAATAAATCATAGAATTAAACTTGGTTGGAGTGCTTTTGGTAGAAATAACTTGATACTAAAAGGAAATATGTCTTTGTGTTTGAAAAGAAAGGTTTTTAATAAATGTGTTTTGCCAGTATTTACTTATGGCTCTAAGATGTGGACACTTAATAGAAGAGCAATACAGAAACTTCAGACCACTCAAAAAGTATGGAGAGATGCATGTTGGGAGTAACAAGAAGAGATTGAAAATGCAATGTATGGGTAAGAGAACAAACAGGTGATACTGACCTCATTGAAAAAATTAAAAGACTGAAGTGGGCTTGGGATGGACATATTGCTAAAAGAGATGATAATAGATGGGCAATTAAAATCTTAAACTTGATTCCAAGAGATTGTAAAACACCCAGAAAGAGACCACATGTGAAATGGATGGATGAAATGAGAAAGTGTGCAGGGGTGATGTGGAAAAGAGAAGCTAAAAATAGAAAAATATCGACTGAACTTGGAGAGACCTTCATCCTGCAGTGGATTGATAATGGTTGATGATGAGATATATATATTAAAATAAATTTTGCAAGTGTATGTAGATAATTATCAACTATAATGGTAATTTCTTTGTCATATCAAAGCATGACTAATGTGAATATTTATTATGGTAATAGTTGAAAATGATTTACAAAATCTTGTAGAATTTATTTTATTATATATTATTTATGGTATATATATGTTATAATTTATTCTTATATATATATATTGCAACAGTCAATCTTAGCTTAAGATTGACCTTCATGGTGTCATCTACTAACCTGTATTCAAACCCTATATCCCACCCTGCTTCTTTAGTCATGTATATATATTATGTATATATTTGAGATGTGAGCCTAAAAGTTATAAAGTTTTAACTTTCAACAACATTTTTTACTATTAATTCTTTTTTATTAAATTAAAGTAAATAGGTGTGGCTCAGATATATATATATTACAGGAGCAAACATACTAACAAAATATTGATTTTTTTAAATATTTGTCATTTATAAAACTTTTTCTTTTTAAATTGTTTTTTCTATCAAACTGTATTTTTATAAAATCCAAGATGGAAGATGCAATCATTCATTGTCCAAAAATAATTAAAGGGGTGAAAACACAATATTGTTTTAATCCTGGGAAGGAATTTTTAATTAAGGTATTACTTAAAATAAAATGGGGATTAAATTAATAGATTTTACTTTTGTTGTTGAAAATAGATTGGAATATATTTTTGGAATGTTATCAAATGATTGCATCTTCAAACAATGAACAAAGAAAACTTAAGATTTTAGATTAAAGATTAAATTTGAGCTAGAAATAAATTAAAAGCATTCTTCAAATACCTGGGTAGAAGTATAAAATGGACTGATTTTGAACACCAACAAAATAGCTACTATTGAGAGAACTATGCTGGTATAACCCACACTGGTTTGAAATTTAAGAATAATGATTGAGTAGAAGCCTATCACCTTTTTGATCTTTGGGGGGTGGGGTCATCTGCCACTGCCATACCACTAGGCTCTCATAGAATGCAGTAAAAGCTGGACCTGAGAACTTTGGAATGCTGATCAGAAGCTTGCATCCACCTAAGAAATTGTATAAATCCTTAAAGACTTTTTAAATGATTCTTAAAATTGTGCAAGGTAATGATTTTCATACCACCTGAGAATAAATTTAGCCTAACTAATCTTGAACCCTACTATCAATGTTTCTAATGTGTGATTTAACTTTGTACCTTTTTCTAATCAGTAAAATGCTCTTAAATAATGTCTATAAATTTAATTCTCTCTCATATGCTCTAGCTCTCTTTAACTTTGGTGTGGTCAATTATTTATATGTATATTACTTGATTTTATATGTCTATTTTAGTTATTATTAATATACCAATCTCAAGCAACCTGGCAAGTTCCACAAAGTAAGGTTATTAATGTCCTCTTTAAATATAACGTATGATTAATTAAGATGCTCACCAGATTCTTTTTATGAATCAACATTTATGTTTTAGTTTTATTATAAAATTGTTATATGTTCAACTACAAATAGAATGAAGCAATTTTACATGGGATAAATCCATTACTTAAGCTAATTAATGCTTTGAAATAATTTTAAAATGTTATTTATTTAAATTCTGACCTGTTAGTTGTTTTTTTCCAACTGCTAGTTTCTTTTATTTTTCATACTCTTAAAATATCAAATGTTTAAATATCATAATTATTATCAAAAATCCATGAAGATGGGATTGAATTATTTTAAATAGAGCAGAAAAAAGGAGGGGGGGTCAAATTTTAACATATATTTTACTAAATGAAATCTTTTATATATATATAATGGCATAATGTATTATTTGTCTAAATTGTGGCATTCAAATAAGGGTCATTTATTTTAAAGCAGTAAATTCTATTCCATGATGTTAGTGACATTCAACCATACTGCATTACTGACATTTAGCTCCTCTTTGTGAATTTATAAATATATTACATGCTTCTAATCTGGGGGTTGCAACAAGATCAAACCCATAGATTTCTTCTCATGTCCTGTCCTGTGGATAGTTGAGCTTCCCAGGACCACTTTCTTCATATAAAAGACCTCTGCATGTTGGTGACATCCACAGCATGCCTTATCCACTTTTCTCTAAGCATTGCCCTAGAAAGGAGTCTTAGTATTTGTCTGAAGGTTTGTAATGATGGTATATTATAAGATGTGATATGTTGGACTATTTCCATCATTTATGAGTGAATGTTGAATGTATAGAAAATTTTAAACTTTATTTAAACTTTCCAAATAAAAACAACTTGTTAGTAATAACACACAAATAGACAATACAGGTTAGTAATTACACAATGTTTTGAGCAGTATTATTCTCTACTCTTCTATATGCACAGTGACAATGTTCACTTAGAAGTTGAACTCGCACCTTTATATTCTTGAATATCGAATTTAAGGCAAAATGCTCTACCAAGCTATTCTGTCAAAGGCAACATATAGTAGAAATTTGATATATTTATATACGAAGGTTGGTTCAAATCCTCCTGAGTCCTTCAATTTTTTTTATTTTATAACAAAGCTAATTATTTTTTTATTTTATTTTTTCCTAAGAGGATTAATTAGAGGTTTCCTTACATTGCCACATTGGAGAAGAGTAAAGAATAATTCTACTTGAAACATTGTGTAATTACTAACCTGTATTGTCTTTTTGTGTGTTATTACTAACAAGTTGTTATTACTAACAAGTTTAAGTAAAGTTTAAAAATTTCTATACATTCACTCATAAATAGGGATCTTAGATTTCATTTTTGTCCAGAAGCATGACCTTATCTTTGATTTCTATGCCATTGTCAGTACTGCCACTTATTCATATTATTTCTTTTGCTTATGACCTAATTTTAGTGCTGTAATAATATTAAAATTGCACTCTGCTCAATATATGTATAAATTCTAAATATTACTAGTTTTGTTAATTAAAATGATTATTTCAGTCGTATTATAGCAATCCCACCATCGTAATTTATTTCTTTATTTAAGAGTATATGCTTTTGGGGAAAATAAAGTGTTCTTCTTACCAGTGC
This sequence comes from Epiperipatus broadwayi, assembly GCA_028023455.1. Classification (NCBI taxonomy): domain Eukaryota; kingdom Metazoa; phylum Onychophora; class Udeonychophora; order Euonychophora; family Peripatidae; genus Epiperipatus; species Epiperipatus broadwayi. Next base: position 921,860 of record JAQFVV010000175.1, read on the forward strand.
TAATTAAAAGAATTTTTAAGAAATAGTTTGTCATTTAATCAAACATAATTTTTCAAATGTATTTTATTTATTTTCATGACCTCCATGGTGTGAAAATAGTTTCTCTTATATATGTAATAAATCTCGGAACGCTCCCCAAAATGTTAGTCACCATGTTGCAGAATCGTAAATCAAAGCATTAATAGCAATTTTATGTACTCTTTCAAATAATTGATTGGCATCTTAATATTATACCCGTCAAAGATGTGTGATAATGTATATATACCATTTAGTTAATAAAAAAGCATATAAGAACCCTTAGCATGAACTTCACTATGTAATTATCTACCGTTTGGTAGACCACTTGCTCATTCATGCACATACTAATGTATGCAATTAATTTATAATGTATATAATAATTTTTTATTATATTAAACTATTTTTATTATCCAACTTGTTTGAGTAGTTCGAATTCCTTTTTCTCCACTTCCACACATAGAACTACGTATATGCATATTTTAAATTAGTTAATATTGAGTCTCATTGATTTTTCTGTTCTGCTAGTGGGCCATATTTAGAATAAATTCTCATGTGCCATCATTATATGTTATTCATTAGGTGTTTGATCTGGGGCTTGACTGGGTTTGAAGTATGCTTCATTGAGCTCCAGCTCATGTTAGATGGGTCAACATGTTTTGACCGGTACAATATATATATACTCATTAAAATCAGTCAATACATAGACAATCCTAATATATTTAACAGTCTCAATCTGTTTTTAAGACAATCTTTTAACAAAAAAGGTAGAATCCCACCTTTATTTATGGCCCATTATATTTATACAGACTAAAGTAATGTTTAATGGATTTTCTGAAAATATGAAAATAATGATTGATTATGATGAGTTAGAAGAAGTTAACAGTTACAAATACCTTGGTCAGATTATTAATACAGATGGAAACATAATGGATGAAATTAATGATAGAATTAAACTTGGTTGGAGTATTTTTGGTAGAAATATCTTGATACTAAAAGAAAATATGCCTATGTGTTTGAAAAGGAAGGTTTTTAATAAATGTGTTTTACCAGTTCTTACTTATGGATCTGAGACTTGGACACTTAATAGAAGAGCAATACAGAGACTTCAGACCACTCTAAAAACTATGGAGAGATGCATGTTGGGAATAATAAGAAGAGATTGAAAATGCAATATATGGGTAAGAGAACAAACAGGTGTTACTGACCTCATTGTGAAAATTAAAAGACTGAAATGGAGTTGGGCTGGATATATTGCTAGAAGAGATAATAATAGATTGACAATTGAAATCTTAAACTGAATTTTAAGAGATTATAAAAGACTCAGAAAGAGACCACATATAAGATGAATGGATGAAATAAGAAAGTGTGCAGGGGTGATGTGGAGAAGAGAAGCTAAAGATCAGAGAAAATGTATTGAACTTGTAGAGACCTTCATTCTGCAGTGTATTGATAATGGTTAATGATGATGATATTTATATAGACACAAAAAATTCCAACTTGATTACAGAGACTGAAATTATTGATAAGAAGTTTAAATATAACCTGTTCTGAATGCAGATTAATAGTCAATTATAACATTCAAATTGCAATTATAATTTTCAAGTTGCACTCAATATATTTGTTAAATAATAAGTGCAATAATATTCAATGCTAAATGGGTTTATAAGTAATTATTAAAGTCAGTTATCACTAAGACAATCTCAATAACAATCTCAATCTGTTGTCAAAGCAACCTCCTTTTAACAACAAAGGTGGATTTCCATCTTTATTTATGGTCCAATATGTTTAATATAGGTGGTAAAGATTGCAGCTTGACCATAGAGACTAAAATTATTGATAAAATAGTAATATTGGTATATTACAATTTATTATGAAGGAGTCAAATTTCCTCCATTCACAACTATCACTATATTCTTTCCAGAAAAATATTTAAACTAGAAATACAATTATTTGTAGCCTAATAAATGATTAGTTATTATTATTAAGGTATATATTCAGAGAGGGGGTTATGGTCATAGTTGTAAATGCAGAAAATTTGGAATCTTTAAAATAAAATGTAATAAACTGATGTACATAAATTATTAAAAATAATTACATGGGAGAGATTGCAATCTGGGCTAGTTAAGAGTGGAGGATCAGCATGAATTGGGGCTCATTTATCATTTCAAGTGTTACTCTTATGGTTAAATAATATTTACTAAGGCTGTAACCTTTAGAAATAAGTGTCTGAAAAATTGGAAGGTAGGGACTTCTACAGGTCTTAGCCACAAGATTATGCTAGGAAGAAAAGAGGGAAACCTTCTTTACTTCAACCTACTCTTATATATGAATAGGTGAAGCTGAAGTGGTTAGATCTAAGAGTGTGAAGCTATTCAATACTTCACTAATTTAAGTCCACAATTCTTATAATACATAATACTCACAAAATCTTACGATTTACAATGATTCAATGGAAAGATCTTATAGTAAGAAATCTATTACGATAATTTAAAATTGTAATTATAAATTTTATTAAACACACATTATTATATTAAGTAATACTTACTAAGGCTGTAACTTTTAGGAATAAGCATCTGAAAAATTCGAAGGTAGGGACCTCTACAGGTCTTAGCCACAAGCTTATGCTAGGAAGAAAAGAGGGAAACCTTCTTTACTTCAACCTACTTTTTTATATGAATAGGTGAAGCTGAAGTAGTTATTCCTAAAGATTACAGCCTTAGTAAATATTGTGCGTTTAATAAAATTTATAATTACAACTTTAAATTATCGTAATAGATTTCTTACTATAAGATCTTTCCATTGACTCGTAAATCGTAAGATTTCATGAGTATTAATGTATTATAAGAATTGTGGACTTAATTAGTGAAGTATTGAATAGCTTCACACTCTTAGATCTAACCACTTCAGCTTCACCTATTCATATATAAAAGTAGGTTGAAGTAAAGAAGGTTTCCCTCTTTTCTTCCTAGCATAAGCTTGTGGCTAAGACCTGTAGAGGTTCCTACCTTCCAATTTTTCAGACACTTATTCCTAAAGGTTACAGCCTTAGTAAATATTACTTAATATAATAATGTGCATTTAATAAAATTTATAATTACAACTTTAAATTATCTTATGATTAAAGTATACATTGTGAAATGTAAAGTTATATATATATAGTTTTACCAAACCAATAGTACCAGTAATCTGTTGCCAGCATGATCAATGCATTCTGTGAACATTTTTTTAAAAAATGTTTTATTACTTGCTAAATGTAATTAAATTCTTTTTTTCTACCAAAATTTTGTAATTTGAATATTCTGTCATGCTAAAATAATACAATTATAGAAGCGTTGTTTGTGCTGTGATGTACATTTTTTCAGCTATGCACGGTGTGTATGCTTAAATATTTTACAATATAATTGCAGTTGAAAAAAAAAAATTTTACAATATTCTGATTATGTTAGTGTGATATCAGTTTGATCAACAATGATTGTTAGCAAATTTATCTACTGAATCAGAATTTTCACAAATAAATTATGATGATATTATTATCAACTCACAATAAAACATTAAAGGAAATAAAATATAATTGTTTGCATTATATATATATTATTTTGTTTTCTAAAATATTCATTCGATAAAATTGCATAAAGCCATATTTATAATTTATAAATAATCATAAATAAGTAATTATTTATACATTATAAGTATTAATATGTGAAATTTTATTTTGAGTAAATAAAATAAAATATACATGATGCAAAAATTATATTTTATTTTCTTGAATTTTTTTTTTAGTGAATTCTCATTCAAAATAAATAAAAATTTAATGAAGTGAATTGTTCTTAACTTGATTTATAATAATTGTAAAGTAATATATTTACATTTGCAAATAATTCGAACTCGGACTTTCACACGACCCACAATTCTCAGTGCCATCTTATTTTGCTGATACACCTGATCACACCCATGTTGAAAAGATAAATAATCACCAATATATGTATTTCGTGATAATCCAGTACTTATCAGTTAGTCCAGATTACCATCTCCACACATATATACAATCAATACTCAGCTTTACATCTGGACCAACTGATGAGTGCTGGTTTAGTACGAAATACATATATTGGTGATTATTTATCTTTCCAACATGGGTGTGATCAGGTGGATCAGCAATATAAGATGGCACTGAGAGTTGTGGGTCGTGTGAAAGTCTGAGTTCGAATCCCGCATATATTACATACATAAATGCAAGTGTTAAGCCTGTACAATGTATTAATTTGCAAATAATTTAATGTGTTAAAACTATCTAAGTATTTTTATCATGAGTAAAAGAATCCCCTCTCACATGAAAATATTTCTGTTTTTTCTTGGGCTGGTTTTGATTACATATATATAAACCAATCACTGAAATTTATTTTTATATTTGTTACTTTCAAAGTTATCTTCTGTGTGTTTTACCTATACAATAATTTCCCAAATTAGCAATTTTAGTATCCATGGTTTCAGTAAACACCGATGTAAAAAAAATAATTAATAAATAATAAACATTTAGTTAGTAATAAAAATATTTTTTTTAGTTTTTATATCACCTGTATTCTTGAAGGTAATAACATGTCAAAACATTAACAATATCAATTTAAGTTCAATTAAAATAGAAAAAAAAAAATTACCTGCTTTTCAAAATCCCTGTTAATAATATAAAGAATATTGGTATTGCTTTTAGAAATAATTTCAGAAATCAATTTATGATTTTGAATGAAATTAATATCCATTCTCATGACTCAGTGATGATACTAATTGTTTAAATTCAGTTTTTATTTCAATAAAACTAAAGTAAGTATAAAATAAAGGTATTATTTTTAAATATTTTCGCTATCTCAGTATATTATTTACTTTTTTTTTTTTTTAAATCCAACAACTTTTTTTTTATTCTTTGATTACTTAAAAATATATTTAAAAAAAGAACATTTTAAATAAAAAAGTAGCCAGCTTTTTAAAAGAATAAATTAAACTTGCTTGTACTTCTTACTCTATTTTTTTTCTCATGTGTCATAGCATAGGCTGGGAAGCGACCCGCTAACCCGGGACAACTGCTTGTAAGGCAAGACCGCTGTGCTGACCTCTCGGCCACCAATGCTTGACCAGAGACACTGACTCACAATATCAATTATAGCATTAAATCTGAACTGAACAGATCAATTGGCCTAAAAAAAATAAATAAATAGAAAAGTCACTACAATTCTTATTAATTTATAGGAATTTACTGATCTTGATTTTTTTTTTCAATTATTTTCAAATGTATGTCTGTAGTTATATGTTTATAAAGAAATACAGGTCATAAGATTATATTTGATCTGATTAAAGTTGTCATCTTGAAAAAGAAAAAAACAATCTCTTTTAATAAAGATGAATGATTCTGATGCTATTAACTTATTTGAAAGTTTTCTTGGTATTAAAGGTAAGTTGAATTTCAGTTGGAATTATGAGAAAGTGAAATAGTATATACACCTGGGTCTCATTTTACGCGATAGATAGGTTCCTCAGAAAACACGCACAAATGAAATCGCACAAAAATAGACGTAACTTACATTGAAAAAGGGGGGATGCGGTCTGTGATTTTTCAAAATTCACGTAAAAGCAAAGCACCAATGTAAAATTACTTTAAAATTCGCGCAAAAAAAAAAAATAAGGAAATAAAATATGACTAATAAAAAATTTCAAATTTGAAAAAAATTGATACAAGACAAACTTTTTTTAACTACAATATTTAATTTTATTCAAAATAATATATTTTTATGCATAATTTACATTTTTTATACATGTTTTAATTATTATAGCTATTTGCCAAAAAATATGTTCGTTTGCAAACAACTAGCGCCAACTTCACACTCATGTTGTAACAGTGGTTTTCTGGTGACAACGTAATTAGTAATTAATCTTTGAGACGATGATTTTATTAATTGTTTATGAAACTAACAACTAAAAATTAAATTCTTATTTTTGTCTTTAATTTTCAATTCCGTTTAAAAATCAAATTTCACATTAATTTCAAGTTGCAGTAAGTAATTTTTAAATTGTTAATTACAATTAAAAATCAGATTTTAATTTTTAATTGTGCCCACTGCTATTACTGACCTTTAAAAAATAAACTTGCGGACACTAAATGATTAATAATTGATTACGTTTTTTTTAAAAAAGCAAAAACAGAATGTGATTTAAAATGCAAAATTAACACGTACAATGTTTGAACAAATTTACATTATAATCTTGTAAAATTTAATGTGTGTATATATAAAATGTGGAAATTATGATTTTAATTTCATTATTGCATAAAATCTTACTATTATAAAGCACTGAAAATATTGAAATTACTAAGATCAAAGTCGAATTCCAATAATGTGCTATTACTTTCAATATAACATAAGTGCGCGAAATTTATTATTTAAAGTAATAGCACATTTTCGGAGGTCGACTTCCGGTGAAACACGAATCGCGTAACTTCAAAATCGTGTTAAATAAGTCCGTGTAAAAAGAGACCCAGGTGTATTTGTTTTGTTTTAATGTTACATTGCACTTTAAAAGTCTGTATTGGCAGAAAAACTATTATAGTAAATTTGTAATTTAATTTTATTTAATAAGATAATTACTAATTGGTGTACTTACATTAATATATGCATAGATGTAATATATATATAATAAAACAAGACACAAATTGTGTAACTTGCTTTTAAGCTTGTACTAAATGTTCACTAGGTGGCACTTTATAATTTAAAGCTTGTTAGGAGCTAGTGATAAGCTCCACCTAGTGAACATATATATATACAATGAAGCTTCAAACTGTGCTGTATCTAATTACATGATTTTAATAATATGTTATCCAAAGTAAAATGTAAACAACAACCAAAAATGTAAATAAATCAACAAAAAACACATTAAAATTCACAAATCTTAATATTCAGCTACCTTTTTTTTTTATCTGAGCTATGTGCATACAAATTATGTATATTAATAAAATATCTTCAGTTTTTGTTGAAAGTACAATATATTTTACTTTTCCTTTATTATTTTTTCAGAATTTGATGTACAATATTTTACTTAATAAAATATTTTTTAAAAGTAAGTTTTACAAAATTTCAGAATATTGATTAAACATTAATATAATTAAAAATAGTATTTTTTTTTAAAAAAAGAGCAAGTCTATTGTTTCTATAAGAGAAAAGAGTTTGTGAAAAAAAAAAAATATTACCCAGAGTATATTTTGCTCTTCACTTTATTTTAAATATAAAAATATGGTAAAAGTTATTTATTTTAATTCTTGTTGCTTCAATAAGTACATGAACAAATAAACACACTCAGTAAAGTAAAATGAGTATGCCCTCCCCATCAATTATTATTAAAAACAATGTTATTATTTTTTTAAAATTTTTGTTTATATTATAATTTTGTTTTATATATGTATAACATACATATAAAACCAATTTGGCCTAATAGAGTAGTGGTAGCTGTGGTTATATAAGCTAATGAGCTTGGATTGAAAATTTAAGACTCATATTTTTATAGATAAGTAAAGATAAAAGGTGGCTGCTGGAGGGTTGCATTAGATCCTAAGATCTAGGTGCAGTGCTCTCAGATCCAAGGCTCCTCACTGATGAAGGCCACAATCCAGAAACTAGTCTGGGGATATTGGATGAGTAGGCACTAGATGGGGATTTTATGCTCAAGCCTTCTGGCATCCCTTAATTGCTCTGGCTTGCACTGAGTGGCAATACGTATAGAGAGTTTTGCCTATTTTAATATAAAAAGCATTTATGTTATATAGGTTTTAAAAAGTACTACACATTTGCATTTCAAAAAACAATATTTATTTTATTCTAATTAATGTTTATCAACAAAAGGCTAGCTATTATACACCTTTTTCTTTGAATGTGAGGAGGGCTTGGAATAAAATATCACTCCACTATATATACACACCCCTTTATTATTTGAAAAGTTTTTTTTATAATAGATGAAAACTAATTTGATATTGATAATAAATTTTATTCAAATTTAAAATTATCTGTTATAAATTTTAATTAAAATTGCCATTTAGTTACATATTCACATATAAAACACATAGAGAGAAAGAGAGATTGCCTCATGTCCACAGTAGAATAAATTGTTCACTTTGACAGTCATGTGGCTTTAATTTATATAATAATAATAATAAAAAGAAATGAAAATGTATACAAATTACTTGAGTTTAAAATGATTTAAATATTAATTACTTTGCTCAAAATTAAAATAAATTATTCAAAATTAAATAAAACATTTCTTTAATTTATTGTTAATTCTGATAAAAATAAATTTAAATGTTACTGAAACAAAAGAAAGTAAAATACTATTTTGTAGAACAAAGGTGTTGTTCTAACATGTAATTATGAAAGTTAATTTAGAATCATTTTAAAAAAACATGTAGTTAAATAACATCTATTAAATATGTAAACCTGAGGATATAATAACATTTTATGAAGAGATCTTGCTTTGATGTGTAAACCATAAGAATAATAATTTATAAGTTAGATCCCAATAGAGTTATTTAAATAAACTGATTTTTGTGTTACTACTAATTTATTAGCTAAAAAAAAATAATAATTGATTTCTTCCAATTATGACATTATTATGTGGGGAGTAAATCAAGCATTAAGATTTGAAAGTGTAGTTGGATAAAAGTGAATCTTTTTTTATCCAATAAATAAATTTGTTAGTTAAAATTAATACTGACTGTTGGAGTCTAATTGTGAATAATAATAATAATAATAATAATAATTATTATTATTATTATTATTATTATTATTATTATTATTATTATTATTATTATTATTATTATTATTATTATTATTATTATTATTATTATTATTATTATTATTATTATTATTATTATTCAAAGGATAAACTTTATTAATATTCTAAAACGTTATACAAGTTACATTTGACAACATAGTTCTTATATATAAATTGGTTTTGCAAAACTGCATATGTACAATGATTTGATCAGTGACTGTATGCATTATCAAACTAGAAGTATCTAAGAAAAAAAACAGTTCAACAAAGTCAATGATGATCACTCAATCATACGATGATATTCAATTAGATATACTTCAATTAAATTAAAGCAGGAATGTGTCTAATTTGTGTTAGTTGACTTCAGAACTGGCACAAGGATCCATGTTAGATATAGTTTTTTTTGTTAGTGCTTTTATATAAGTTCTTGTATATTCCAGGTGTCAATGTACTTAGATTGATCTATAATCTTCATGTCTCTTTCACATATGGTTTGCAACTTCTTCTTCTTTTTCTTCTTCTTCTTCTTATTATTATTACTATTATTATTATTATTATTATTATGATGATGATGATGATAATGATGATTTGCATATAAAAGTTATTTTCACCATAAAATGAAATTAATTTTAGTATATTTTGTACTTAAAGAAGATTAAAAAAAAAGTTTAATTAAGAAATTATTTTGTTTCTAAATAAAAAGAGGGTAATCATATGTTCTATTGGTGAATATAAGATTTTAAAAAAACATGTTTAATCCTTCTGCTTATTTGTCTATAGACAAAAGAGTTCTATTGTTAGAAATATGGATTACTGATTAAAGTTTGGGAATGCTCAAAAATATATGTTTGTAATGTTTTCCGTGTTGCTTACATAGCCCCTTATGTATAAAGTCATCCTTGTATATGAGTTTAAAGTATAAAAGTTTTAAATATAACCTGAAGTCCATCAGTATTTATCATGTCTATTTGCTAATCAAGACTTTTTATAAAACAATCAATATCTGAGACCAAAATGCTTACATATATAAGTATACATGTAATCTTCAATAGCTTCTTTTCCTTCTTTATTTTTGCTTTTCTAATATATAACATATAATAACCACATTTCAATCTTTTTACACTTTGAAGCAAAATATATTTATTAATATTACAGATCTACAAAAATGTAAACATTATACCAATACAACCATATTTCATACATATATCTATTAAATTTTTACAATTTTACCAACTTAATTATTAACATAACTTTATTCATAAAACTTACTATTATATAACTTTAAAATCTACTTTACCCTTTATTTCTATTCTTAGTTATTATCATATTTGTATTTATTCAACTTTTTTCTTTTGTTATAATTTTATAAATTCAATGTAATATTAATGAAATCTTTCTTATATTAATATATTCTTGTATTTAACCTTATTTTACATATTACTATATTCACAAATTTAACTTTATTTTACATTTAACCTATTATCTTAATTTTTAATTATCTTATTCCATTCCTTAATTCCATTTTACACATATTTTATTTCTGCTTCTTCCATTTACTTATTTTTTATAAAATTATTTTAATTCTTATATGTATCTTTATTTTATTTCTTACCTTATTATCTACTAAACTTGCTTTACTCTACCATTTTCTATCTCATAATACACTCTAATTTCTTTTAAATCTATATACAGCTCCCTCTATTATCAATTATACAAATTACTTATTTTATTTCTTATTAGTTTTCACTGTTTATTTTTATACTAAGATAGTTTTTAAACCACTTTCTCTATTAATATTTGGATTTATCTTCATTAAAATTGCCTCTTTTATTTTCTATCCCTCCTACTACTTGCATAACTTATCATTCTGATATTCTCTTTTCCTAGTTTATGACCTGTCTCCATAGAATGCATATATACTGGTGACCTCTATCATATTTATGTTGTTTTAACCTAGTATATATTGAATTTTTCATCTCACCAACATATTTATTTGTAATCCCTTTATCCTTATATTTTCTACATTCTATCTCATAAACCCCATTTATATATTTCTTCTCTTTACTTATATACCTATTATCTAAAATATCCATTACATTTTTCTTCCTTTTACTCACTATTTTCTATTTAATATCATTTTAAAATTCTTTATTAATTTTTCTAATAATATTATTAATTCCCTATACTATAGTACTATCACATAATGAAGAACCTTCTCGTGGAAAAATTTTAATTTTCATATCTTCATCTATACTAGAACTTTTGATTAGACATTTTGTCTTTTTCTCTAAATATATCAGAGGATCTCTAATAATCTTTTATTAATTTTTATTATTAATTTTATTATTATTACTAAAATTCATAAACCTGAGATACTATTGCAACCTATTGTGTGTGTTATAGGTTCTCCAACACATGCTTTGGCTCAATATTTAGCCCAATGCTTACAACCATTGACAGACAAGATTCCTTCAAAAAGTAAAAATTCAAGTCATTTTATTTCTATAATTAAAAACTTAAAACTAAGTGGAACTGATTTATTGGTTAATTTTGATGTTTCTTCTATGTTTACTAATATTCCTGTTAAAGAAGCATTATGATAAATAGCACAATACAATGATTTATCTGATTTTATTATTCTATTAGTGAAGCATTGCCTTGAAAATACATTTTTTGTTCATAATTCTTGAAAGTTTAAACAAATTAAAGGACTTTTTATGGGATCTCCACTATCAACTGTAATTGCTGATCTTTTCATGGATAATTTTGAAAGTCAAGTATTATGTGCAGCTACTAAAAAACCTTTTATTTGGCTTAGATATGTGGATGATACATTTGTTATATGGCTCCATGGCATTGATGCCTTAAGTTCTTTTCTTGTTTTTATAAATAATTGGCATCCAAATATTTCATTTACTATGGAAGTGGAAAATAACAGATCACTTTCTTTTCGAGATGTTTTAATTACAAGAAAATATGATGAAACATTATCAATATCAGTTTACAGAAAATTCATCCATACAAACAGATATCTTAATTTTAATTCTCATCATCATCCTGCTCAAATTTTTTCTGTAGCAAAAAAATCTTTTGACTAGAGTTTATAATTTATCTGATAAGAACATCTTGCTCAAGAAATAGAACTTGCAAAAATATTCTACTTTTTATTGATTATAATGAAAACATCATATGTAAGGCTATACATAGCATTGATACTAAAAGGAAAAAAGAGGATAGAATTGACAATTCATTTTTCAATAGAATAATTTTACCTTATATTAAAAGAGTTACTGTTAAAATCAGTAGAAGACTATCTTGTTTTAATATAAAGACTTTTTTCTACTGGCAAAAAAAAATTGATTTTTTTTACATAAACCTAAAGACAGAATATTTTTTGGAACACCAAGGAGTTTATGAAACTCCATGTTTTCAGTGCTCAAGAAGCTATGTAGGTCAGTCTAACAGACCAATAAATGTCAGAATTAAGAAACATAAAAATGCTTTTAATCAAAAAATTAACACATTAGTTTTTACTTCCCATTTTTTAGAAATTGGTCACAAACCCGACTTTGACAATGCAAAAATGCTTGCTAATTTGGAGAGATATGATTTGAGAACCATGAGAGAGTCAATTGAAATATTAAAGAGACCTACTAGTTTAAATAGAACTGATGAAGCACAATGTATTCCAGCCATATGGAAAACTCTCATTTTATCTATGTCTTCTAATATTGACACCAAATTAATGGGTAGTAAAACTAAAAGAAATATACATTTTGATGAACCTCGTATTCTGAATACTAAACTATTTCAAACTGATTCGCATGCTTCATCTCGCACTCAATCATGTTATAGTTTGAGATCGAACAAATTTTGTTTCAAGAGTTTATCTTGACAATGGTGAATGCTAGTTCGTTAAAATATCGGTATATAATACAAAATAATACATGGTTTTACCCAAAAAATCATTTATATATATACTTTTATATATAATTGAAATAGAAGTAATTACATCTACCACATAGTTATGTAAATATTTTATCTCTTTTGTTATATAAACTTAGTTTATTGATGTAGTTTTAAACAAGAGAGTAAATATTATCTATTATTTTAATTTATGTACAAAATAAATACTAAGACTCTGATCTTGACCTATCCACATATAGGTCAAAACATTTAAAGTAGCAAATAATAAAAATAATACATTTCAACAAATGTTTTATTATTCAAAGCAGCAAAAATATATCTACAAAAATAATATATATATGGTAAGAGAGCAAACAGGTGTTACTGACCTCATTAAAAAAATTAAAAGACTGAAGTGGAGTTGGGATGGACATATTGTTAGAAGAGACGATAACAGATGGACTATTGGAATTTTAAACTGGATTCCAAGAGATTGTAAAAGACCCAGAAAGAGACCACATGTGAGATGGATGGATGAAATAAGAAAGTGTGCAGGGGTGTTGTGGAGAAGAGAAGCTAAAAATCGGAGAAGATGGATTAAACTTGGAGAGACCTTCATCCTGCAGTGGATTGATAATGGTTGATGATGATGATGCTTGAAAAAAATTTTAGTTTAAGAGCAACTTATGTTGATTAAAGGTGTTAATAAAAGTCTCCTTCAGAAATAGGCTTTTATTTTTTAAGACAGTGAAATTATACTTTTTAAATGATTTTCAGAAGATTTACTAAATTCTTTCAAATCCTCCAAATGTTCTCTTGGATATATTATATAAAAATGATATGGCTTTTTTACATAAACGTTTAAATATCAAATAAAATATATAAATTACAAAACTTTAAAGTAAATAAATGTTCAAGATTATGACAAACCTTATTTTGGGAATTGTTAATATGTTTATCTTCTAGGTCCATGGTCTGATGTTCAAATCCAGATAAAAAAAAATGATAACTTTTTTATAGTCACATGCAAATTCAGCATTTTATTTAGATATTTCACTGACAAGAGTGCAGATATATATCTAGTATTGGTCAGTAAAATAAAATATAACAATTGTTAACTGGGAAATTAGTTTTAACAATTGGCAGGATCAAATGTAACCCTTTTTTAACATGAGTTTCAAACAACACTTTTTATGATTGTGTAATAATTAATGTTTAACATGAAAAAATTTGAATACTTTTACAAATCAAGTATTTTAAAGCTACACCACCAGGACAATTAATTTTTTTTTTCTGCTTTTTCAAATGCATTCCTTTTTTTTCCTCTGCTTCACACAATTTAGTTTGGGAAGAAGGGTAGATTAGCAGATAGCAATCACTCTTTATCTTAAGTAAGAGGGTGTAGTAAATATTATCAAACTTATCAACATGGGCAAGGAAATCTGGTCTTCATATCTTTATAACACTGCAGATATATGATTAGTAAAAGTTATTACTATATTTCCATCAAATGGTTTGTATCAAAATTGTAAAGCAGTGAATTTAAACCTGTCAATTGAACTATAGTAATGTGATATATTGTAAGGGTAGCTTACAATTTAACTTTTGTTCACTCTTACCACCAAATCAAACTCATTTATAATGTAAATTTAGTTAATAGGTGGTTAAGCATGTATTTTCATTTATTGAGTAATTATAAATTTATTAAACGCACATTGATTACGAAGAAATGTGGACTTAATCAGTGAAGTATTGAATAGCTTCATGCTCACAGATCTAACCGCTTCAGCTTCACCTATTTAAATAGAAAGTAGGTAGAAGTAAAGAAGGGTTCCCCTCTTTTCTTCCATAGCGTAAGCTTGTGGTTAAAACACCTGTAGAGGTCCCTACTATCGCATATTATCGAGGTTATAGCCTCAGTAAATATTATTTATTGAGTAAATAAACCCATATATATATATGTAGTTGAAACAAACGTTTATTTTTCGCTATATTAAAGAAATATCACAATATATTAGTTTCACTTATCTATTAGAAAGATGAAAACCCTAATTAGAAAAAAATGTACTAATATATATGTATGCAAACAATGAATTCAATGTCAGTGTACATCATTATACAAGACTTGGACTAAGTAAACATGGTAATGACCTAATGTCAAACCAGTCATTAGGTAACCAAATGCAAAAGTTGAAAGCATAATTCTACTATATAATTTTATTTTATTTACAATCAATATAATTCATGCAACAATAGGGTTTACACAGCAATGGAAAAGGAAATAAAATGTGAGTATACTAAACAGTGGAAGCCGAGTCCAGTATAAAAACAAACCAGTTTACTTCCATCATCTTTTACTATTTTTAAAGAATGCAAATGCTGTATAACAACATCAGAAAATCAAATGTTTGGATCTTAGAGAATGTGGACAGTTTATTCAAACACTCCAAATTATTCATTTTATCATTGTAAAGCAAATTATGAAAAACTGCAGCTGATATTTAAACAGAAAGAATTCTGATAAATTTGTGCAGTTGGATAAAATAATTGAACTGATTTAAATAGACATTTAAAATAAAAAGGACCTCGTTATTCTTCAAATATGGATAAACTAAGAAAATATAATGCCATCAGCATAGTTATATATATAAATGATGGAATAATTCTGATCTTATAAAAATTATTAAATACTAAACACTGAATTAAGAAAATTTTAATTGTTTATGAACTGCAAAACAATGTAGTCTGGCTAATTCAATAGTGTCATAGGGATAAAGTGTTATCAGCCCCGACTATAGGAAGTGTGATGGTTTAATATTCAATTGCATAACACCTGTTGACACATCAAATACCCTATCCTAAATGTCCCAATGGATACATAATGAAAACAGCAACAGAAGATGGAAATATCATCATTCCAAATACATTGCCAAGGAGTCACCACAACTAATGCATGACTTGCCATGGACAGCAATGAACTTATCTATCAGAGATATTAGTTGCTGAATTCATTAACATTATGCAAGATAATTTGAAGAAAGTCTTAATTTGTTTTCTAATCTATTATTTTACATATACATTTGTAGAATTCTATACTTTTTTATTTATTTATTTCACTTCCACACTTGGGAATCTAAATCTTTACAACTTGGAAAAATCCATTGTAGTTAAAATGAAGAAAGTGCAGGGAGGAAGGTTGTTAAGTTAGACAGTTTTTATTTTGTTAAATAAAGTTTAGGTAATATCTCCCTTCATAGAGACATGATATTAGGTATTATCATCATCTTTACTACAACATGGAATAAAGGTAAAATTTTATTTGATATTATTCCATATTAAAAACATGCACTTGCTACAGGATGGAGTTTGTATTATTTATTTGTTTATTTTTTGTTAATGATAGATTGTTTACATTTCTTTATTCAGTATGAATGATTAATATTCTAGTGTGAATGTTATTTTCTATCAAATTTGTACATAGTTAAGGGGAGTCCTTAAAGAAAATGGAATCTCTACACTTGGAATTATACTACAAAGCTATTGCACACACTTTCATATAATCTTGTTAAATAGTTAGTTAGCTTCACAATCATTGTAACAATGAATTTTTTTCTTTCTTTTCATCATTATCTACTTTGTAAATATGTAGTGGCTTTATGTAAATCTACTATGGGAAGGGTTGGAGTAACAAACATATTTAATCATTAATATGGTAGAGATATATACTTGACACACACAGGTATATAAATTTTTTTTTCTTAAGAGTTTTTCCATTTTTATTTTGTTTCTAAATAAACATTGTTAATTTTGATTCTCATTAAATGCTCTCTAGCTTATCAAAGTTATTTATCCATCTGTTCATCTATTTATAATCATACATATGTGCATATACACACACCTTTTTTTACATTACAATATAGTAATATGATTAAATGAGTTCTTTACTGGATTGGAATCAATATAAAGGTATTGTAATTGTTATCTAAGGTAAATTTATCCCTAAAGAGAGCCAAGTGCAACATTCTCCTTGGGTTTAAATTCTGAAGCATGTGTGGAATCTGTTAAAGGGGTGAGGTATGAATGAACTATCCTAAATTGTGTCTGAATTCAATGTGTAAACATAGATCTAACCCATTCGAAGTAGATCTGAGAATTGGTTAGATACTTTCTCATGTCATTCATCACATCCTACCTGAAGACCCTAGGTCTGAACATAGTTAGATGGGTTCCCCCTCTTCTGGTGAGAAACCCAGACCATCACAATATATGTATATAATGAACAAATTGATGAAGATATATGTGACAGATTGTTATCTGGGCTAACTGATAAGTGCTGGTTCAACGTGAAATGCCCACCTTAGGAATCATTTATCTTTTTCAAGTTTTTAATTATATGTTTCAGTAATGTGTGATTGAATAGAGTTTGAAATATATTTATATTATATAGAATTAAGTTTAAGTAGCTCTAAAAAATAATGTGTATATGAATTAAATTATAACATATGCTATGTGATTGATTGAACAAGTGTATTTTTTCAAATGTATTTGTAGTGTGAGTTGGTGGTGACTTCTGGGCTGATGCATGATTGTAATAGAATTGAGGTAAAGGTGAAAGTGATACTGATAAAAACAAAAATATTACAAACCTTTTTTTGTAATAGTTAACATGTTTATCTTCTAGATACATGGTCTGGTGTTCAAGTCTTGATAATTTTGTTATGGCCACATGCAAACTTAAAATTTTTATCCAGATATTCTGCTCATAGGAACGCAGATATATGTTTAATATTAGTCAGTAAAATAACAATTGTTAATTAGGAGATTAACAAATCAAGTTAACCTAAAATGGTCTGGATATATTGATTGTAAAATTGAAAAAATACAATTATAATAGGGCATAGATTTTATAATTGGCAGAGGCAAATGTTACTCTCTTTTTAACATGAGTTTCTAACTGTAAATTTGTGATTGTGTAATAATAAATGCTTAAAATGGCAAAACAACAATACTTGTACAAATAAAATATTTTAAAACTATACTACCAGGACAATTAATTTTTTCTGCTTTTCCAATTCTGTTCCTATTTGTTTTTCTTGCTCTGCTTCAAACAATTTAGCATGGGGAGGAGGAGAGCAGAATAGCAGATTCAAGTACAAAAAGTTAATGTATTGATTTTCACTTAAGTATATATATATATATATTGGACAAGTGAATGGAAGTGTTGCATTCAACTTGCCATTTTGGTGCAAAAATCATGCGAATTTCTAGATAACTATATATACATACACATATTTAATCTTTCTTTTTCTTTATGTATGTATATTGTCATAATAATTTGGCAAAATAATATGATCTATATACTGAACTATTATATTTATATCTGTAAATTATAATTTTAAAGATAGCAAAGCCTATGGCCTAAAATCATTCTTCATTTTTATCATTAGTTTTATTTATTTTGAGGGGAACCTCAGCACTATAATCTGGCCAATGCGTGATAAATTTAGAAATCATAACTAAGCAAAGAAATTATTCAAATCCCATGGCTACAATTCAGAGCAAGCATTAAATTCCAGCTAATCAATAAGATATTGGGGATATTTTAAGTTTTACTAAAAGTTAAAAAGCCCTACTAAAATTGTATAATGAAATGATGTTTAATAAATAAATATATCAGAAATTATGGTTATGCTAATTATGCTAATAAAGAAACCTTTAATTTTAATTGTAATAATCATAATGATATCAAAATATATCAGTGATTGGTTATTGTAAGGCTATCTATATCATTTAATTAATATATATCTTTGATTTTCATAATGATTGTACTTATTAGTATGACTATCTTCCATATAGTAACCAATAAAATATTAGCTTAACATTTTTAGAAATTTCTCCCAATTTATTTCACTTTTTATTTATCATAATCTTCAGAATAGTCATTCTAATACATATCCCATAAATTTAAATATTCATTAAATATTAATAAAATAAATTGAAGTAATTTACAGAAGAAAAAAAACAACATCTATAATAAAAATTATCTTTAATGATTATTATTCAAAATGTAAACCCATCAATTAAATCATTTTAAGCATTTGATTTTTTTGATGAGAATATATTAAATACCATGAACTTAACACTAATGTTTTTAAATTAAACCAAATCTTAACTTTTTAAATAATATTTCTTTAATTATTATCTTTTTATTATTGGTTAAAGTCTTCTTATTTGTTTGTTTTTTAGTTTAACGTATAAACATTTATACTTATTAGTTTTCTTTATCTTTATATCAAGCTAATGTTCTTGCAATGAACATAAAGCTAATTTATTAAAATAGAGTGATAAATTAACATCAAATCTTAATAGGAAATTATTTATGAAAAGCAAACTAGAGTTTTTGCTGAGAAGTACTAAGAAATATAATTTTTTTTTATAGAAATTCATTAGTAATGAATAATCAGGAAATAACAGTATTATTGGAAATCAAGCACAATGAAATTAAAAATTATAAATCAAGATAGATATGGCATATATTTTAAGATAACTAGACATACTTCTTCATAACAAGAGGATGTGATAACAATCTTGGAGAGATCTTGTAGTCAGTATAGTAGTTATAGATTTACCATATGTATTTTCAATAATTTCACATATAAAGTATTTTTAAGTCCCTGGTTATAGAATTCATATAATTTTTATGCTTTGTGAAATGCTGGTTAGGATAGATTTAAATTTTTATAGTTGCATCTGCTTGTAAATATATAAGACAATATTTGCTCACACTTTTCTCAAGAAAACAATGAAAAAAATTACCGGGACCCTTCCCATATGAAGATTTTTTTATTTCACTTCCCAAGAAGCAATTTTTAATTAAATATTGTTTTTATTTTATGAGTCCATTTATTTTTTTTGAAAATAAAAACTATAATCCATTGGTAACAAAAAAATTAAAACTATTTAATCTAATTATATGGATAATTGTGTAAAATATAATCTTCATTAATTAATTAATGTATAATAACTCTTTTATAAACAATAAAAATAACAAAATAATCTGATTTAAATAAAACTGGAAATTTGATATTATTTCTAGGTTTTGTTTTTTATTAAGTTTATTAGTCTAATTAAAACTTATATATTGACAGGACACACATATATATAATAGAAAAGTAAATTATATAAATTATTTGATTACATGTTCAGATTTTATTCATCATGGAGCATGAGGATATAATACTTTATTATGTATAATTTACAATTTATATCTTTTATAGAAATTTTCTATATTTCAATGATGCAATGTATGTAAATGTTTATTTGAAAGCAAGTCTATTTTAAAATGAGTTATATTGAAAGTTATTCCTTTCTGTTAACATTAAACCAATATAAAGAAGGCTTTAATTAAATTTATATACTATTTTTATAATTATTTTTATTTTTTGAAATTATAATTTTAACAAAATCTGTGAAAAATATACAAATTTAAAGGAAAATATTTTTTTTCTGTATTAAAATAAAAAGCATGAAAAATATTTAGAAATTAATTACAAGAGTCTATTCAAAAACATGTACTTTAAAATATAAAAATATAAAGACTTTAATGTATTGCATGTTCATATTATATTATCATAAATGGTGAAAGCATATAAAGTATACAAAAGAATAAGGTAAGAAATTTAATTTTATTTTAACTTTTTTAATCAAATTTAAATGTCATCTTGTAATATTTCATATTAAACTACCAAACATCACAAGATCAATATTTCATATTGCATAAAGAATATTTTATATGTGAGTGTTATGGTTTATAAATGGAATCAGTTTACAATCTTTTTTAAAAAAGGTTCCTGCTCAGGTTTCCTGCAAAATTCAGTTTTCATTGAAAATACTGTTTCACTAACTAGGTTTAAATTGTATAATACCATAACTAAATAGCTATCAAGGTATCATATAAATATAACATAACTCCATAAAGCATCAAAAACAGAACAAATCATTTATATTCAGTTATATGTTTTATTAAATGCCCATAATGCATATATACAAATTAAAACAGAAGTTTTATTCCCATTTTAATTTCCTTCAAGTAAATTTAAATATAAGAATAAAATGTATTTATAAATTATAAGATTGTTGTTTATTCTATGTGGCACATAATTTTTTATTACAGTATTTTTTGTGCATTATATTAAATTACATTAATTTAAATTACATAAGCTCAATGATGCTGTGTTGAATACAGGGAAACTCTCAAACCCAAACACAATATATAAAGATATGAGTAGCCATCTTATCTTTAACCTAAATTCTTGATTTGAGAGAGTGAAGATTTTATTAAGTTCACTTTTACATCCCCTACTTTCTTTTATATATTAACATACGCCAAACCTTTTGATTTACTATGAGTTGATATTAAGAATTAATAGAAACTACGTAATGCTGACATTTATTTGTCAAGCATATAGTATGTATGTAAATAAATAGAAAGGATTACACTTTTCCCATATCCACTGTACTAATTTATATAAGCTCAATAATGCTCTCTCAATCTAATATGCTTCAAATTGGCCTATATAAATCAGAATTTAGATTAAGGATAATCTCTTATCTTTATAAAATCTCTATCTTGTATTTGGGTTTGAGAGTTTCCCTGTACTCAATACAGCATCAATGAGCTTATATAAATTAGTACAGTGTATATGTAAAAATGTGAAATTCTTTCTATTTATTTACATTCATACTATGCACTTGATAAATTTCAGCATGATTAATTTAAATTGTAAGAACTTTAAAATAGAAATAAATTTTAGTCTTATTCTCAGAATAGAATATAATTAAACATGTATGTTGTGTGTTCATACTTTCACTCTTACAAATAAACGATTTTTATACTTATAAAATATCACAGCTGATATTTATTCTGTGAATTTTAATTGATCAGTTTGAACAATGCTGATAAAGGATTTCTATTAAAAGTAAAATTTTGTAATATTTCTTATTATCAATAAAGTATATTACAGATGGTATATGATTATATTAATTATTACATTATATTTGTCGTATATTAATAAAGTACATAAGTATGTAATAATATTGAGTAATGTTAACTTACGAATCTAAAATTGTTGCTTAAAAGATCGTAAATATTTTATAAATGGCAGTTTATGTTAAATTTAAACTAATAAATATTATAATTACATACATATATGTTAAAATTAAAATTTTTATTGGCTGCAGATATACAAAATATATTTTTCTAGTTCATCCATGTATGATTCATGACACAATTATGCCTGCATTTCAGCTGGGTACGATTGATCACCAACTCAGTAATGAATGTTATTATAAAAAAAAATCGTTACAGAAGTGTTGTAATCATCGTCATATAATAATATTAAAATTCAACCAATAGAAAACAACAACTCTTAGGATTCATTTGGAAAAGAGTTTTAAAACCCATTAAAACCAAAAGCTATTGATTTTATATTGCTTTTCTATTATCATTCCAAACTCACTTTTATATTTTAAATTTTTTCTGTTTTTTGTTTCTATTGGTTGAACCTTTAAAATCTTGTCATATGTCAATGCTTCTATAATAGTTTTTATAATACATTCATAACCAAGAGTGCAACTCAGCTAAAACATTAGTATGATAGTATTATAAACCATTTAAAGATAAACTTGGACGTCATTTATTTATATACAGCATATGCAATGTATAAATGTATTAATAACTGAAACACACAGGCTTATTATATACCTGGGTTTATATATGTAATATATAGGGTATATGAGCACAGACTTTCACATGATCCACCACTCTCCATACTATCTCATAACACTGATATACTTGAACACACATATGTTGAAAATATAAATAATAACCAATATAGGTATTTCATGCTAAACTAGAAATCATCAGTTGGCCCAGATTACCATCTCTACACATATATGCTATAAGTGCTCAGATATATATTAAGATAGTGTGGAGAGTGGTGGGTCATGTGAACGTCTGTGCTCATATATCCTATATATTACATATATAAATGTATTAAGTAATTATTACATTACTGCTTATTGAAAAGACAGTGCCACATAAAAAGTATGTTTCTCTATTTGTTACACAGGAAGAAAAAGATATGTCTGATATTAACTCCTCTATTCTTGAATCATATATAGCACTCTAAAGTAACAGTTAATTGATTTATGAATTAATTGTTTTAAAGTACTGTTTTATTTTTAAAATTTATATAAAAATTACCTAATTCTAGCAAGTTATAATATTAACAAAATGCAGACAATTTTAGTTATTTTTAAATTTTAAATACATCAATTTCTGGGTATTAATTGTTAGTACTCTGTTTTTATTTCCTTCAATTTGACTTTGGGCAGAATGACTTTCATTCATACTTATAAACTGCTAACATTATTTGCAGCATGCCTCAGTTAATCTCACATTTAATTCAAACATAAAAGCAATAATCCTGCACTAATTAAAATCTCGAATCAAATTAAAAATCAACTAAAAAAGTACTTTGCAATTTTATTATAAAAATTTTAGATAATTAAAAACAAAATAAAACGGAACAAAGCAAGAAAATCTGTTTAATTGATGATATATATATATATAACATTAAGCATTATTCCACTTATTATAAAACTAATACTTTAGGTGCAATTTGAAATTTATAATTGCAATTTGTAATGTTGTAACTGACTATTTATTAGTCTACATTCAGAATAGTTTATATTTACTTGTTTAAAGAAGTTTATTTAAACTTCTTTGCATCAATAATTTCAATCTCTGTAGTCAAGTTGCAATCTTTAGTGTCTATATAAGTATATTAGACCATTAATAAAGGTGGAATTCCACTTTTGTTGTTAAAAGGATGTTGCCATGACAACAGTTTGAAATTGTTGATTGTTATTGCTATTGGAATTTTCTAAGTGTTGAGTGGTTTTTAATGATTTATTTACAAACTCATTTAGTCTTGAGCAATATTACATTTATTATTTCAGTAATACTTTGGGGAAAATTTGAAATTTATAATTGTAATTTGTAATGTTATAGCTGACTATTTATTAGTCTACATTCAGAATAGGTTATGTTTATCTGTTTAAAGTGGTTTATTTAAACTTTTTTGTATCAATAATTTCAATCTCTGTGGTCAAGTTGCAATCTTTAGTGTATATATAAGTATACTGAACCATTAATAAAAGTGGGATTTCAGCTTTAAAAAAAGTCTTGACAACAGTTTGAAATTGTTGATTGTTATTGGTAATGAGATTTTCTAAATGCTGACTCATTTTTAAATTATATATATATATAATAATTAAAACAAGTCATAAATTTTGTAACTTGTTTTTAAGCTTGCATTTTATGATCACTAGATGGAGCTTATCAATAGCTCTAATCAAGCTTTCATTTTACAACTGCCGAAAGAGAAAAAATTCAAAATCTCTATCGGGGTCCCTATCTCCAGACCAATTGTTTCGAGCTTGTGGCTCACCTCAGTGGAGCACTGGGATCTCTAGAAACTAGATCTAAAATACCAACTCAAAAGTCAGCACTTATAAAACATGTTTCTATCAATTTGAAAGCATAAATTTATCAGACACATAAATGTCTTCAAATCCAGTCTTACAAACCAGATAGTTATATGGGTCTGAATTCAGCTCAATTTCACCATATAGTAATAGCCTCTGCAATATATAGCATTGCAAAAGCCTTCAAAAGTATACTTATAATAATTAAAACAAGTCATAAATTTTGTAACTTGCTTTTAAGCTTGCATTTTATGATCACTAGATGGAGCTTACCAATAGCTCTAATCAAGCTTTTATTTTATAAGTGCCGAAAGAAAAAAAATTCAGAATCTCTATCGGGGTACCATCTCCAGACCAATTGGTTTTGAGCTTGTGGCTCACCTCAGTGGAGCATTGGGACTCTAAAAACTAGATCTAAAATACTAACTCAAAAGTCAGCACTTATAAAACATGTTTCTATCAATTTGAAAGCATGAATTTATCAGACACGTAAATGTCTTCAAATCCAGCACTTATAAAATAAAAGCTTGATTAGAGCTATTGGTAAGCTCCATCTAGTGATCATATATATATATATTAAACTAAAATACTCCAAAGAATTTAAATCAGAATTTGCTCATCTTTTTAAAATATTAACAGACTTTGAAAATTATTTAGACTTAACTGTGATTAATAAGAACATAACTTATATTCTACTAAAAGTTAGAATAAATATATACCTGGGTCTCTTTTTATGTGGACTTATTTAACATGATTTTGAAGTTACACGATTCGTGTTTCACCAGAAGTCGAACTCCGATATTGCACTATTACTTTAAATAATAAATTTTGCGTATATTGAAAGTAATAGCACATTATTGGAATTCGACTTTCAACTTAGTAATTTCAATATTTTCAGTGCTTTATAATAGTAAGATTTTATGCAATAATGAAATTAAAATCATGATTTCCACATTTTATGTATACACACATTAAATTTTACAATATTATAATGTAAATTTGTTCAAACATTGTGCATGTTAATTTTGCATTTTAAATCACATTCTGTTTTTGCTTTTTAAAAAAGAACATAATCAATTATTAATCATTTAGTGTCCACAGGTTTATTTTTAAAAGGTCAGTAATAGCAGTGGGCACAATTAAATTTGACAATTAAAAATTAAAATCTGATTTTTAATTGCAATTAACAATTTAAAAATTACTTACAGCGACTTGAAATAATGTGATGTGAAATTTGATTTTTAAACAGAATTGAAAATTAAAGACAAAAATAAGAATTTAATTTTTAGTTGTTAGTTTCATAAACAATTAATAAAATCATTGTCTCAAAGATTAATTACTAATTACATTGTCACTAGAAAACCAGTGACACAACATGAGTGTGAAGTTGGTGCTAGTTGTTTGCAAACGAACGTGTTTTTCAGCAAATAGCTATAATAATTAAAATGTGTATAAAAAAATGTAAATTACTGTACTGTAAATTATGCATAAAAATATATTATTTTGAATAAAATTAAATATTATAGTTAAAAAAAGTTTGTCTTGTATCAATTTTTTTCAAATTTGAAATTTTTTATTAGTCATATTTTATTTCCTTATTTTTTTTTTCCGCGAATTTTAAAGTAATTTTACGTTGGTGCTTTGCTTTTACGCGAATTTTGAAAAATTACAGACCGCACCCCCCCCCTTTTTTCAATGTAAGTTACATCTGTTTTTGCGCGATTTCGTTTGCGCGTTTTCTGAGGAACCTATCTATTGCGTAAAACGAGACCCAGGTGTAGTTGGTATAAAAAAGCTATAATTACCTAGTAAATTTTCATTTGAGATGACAGTGTATAATGAAAAGAAGAGTAAGTGGTTTATTAAGAAGAATTGATATTGGGAGTTTTGAAGAATGGCATGGAAAATAATTGATAATGATATAAAAAAATTAAACTATTAAATGGCAAGGAAAGGTATAGAAAAGAATAAAAATTTTAAAGTATAAAACTACATATTATATGCATAAGCTATTAGCCTTTCTCTGCTATATGTTGGTTGAGTTAATGCAGCTCCCACTCCATAATCAGAAGCTTCTGCAGTAAGTATGATATCAAGATCGTTATTGTAACTGTCTCAATGTTAATAGAGCTTTAGTTTCATTGAATGCCTTTCCATGGTTTTCATTCTATGTCCAATTTTGATTCTTTTTCAGTAAATCATATAAAGGATACGCTATTTTGGCCTTATTTCCAAAAAATTTATTAGATGTAAAAAGGTTCATAGCTCTTTGATATTTTTTGGTTTAGAAGCCTTTGAATGACTCTTACTTTCTCCAGATGAGGTCATTTACTTCCTTTACTGATTATATGTCCTAGGAAATTTAGTTTTGGGATGTTCCAAATATTCTAATCTTCTGCAGAATTCATTTACACATTTACTAAGTGATGATTCTGAATTGGCTGGGATATGAATATCATCACATTATGGGCCAACACTATCAAGCCCCTGGACTAAAGTATTTATTTTTGCTTGAAAAATATTTGGTGCAGTTGTTATCTCAAAAGATTGATGATTACAGTAAAAAAGACCTACATATGTCATTATAGTTAATAACTTTGATGACCTTTCACTTACTGGAATCTGGTGAAATGCTGCATTTAAATCCAGTTTTGCAAAAAATAATGATGCCTGCACTAGCGCTAGTATTTTCCTAATATTTGGTTCTGGATACACACTTTTGTTTAAGTTTTTATTAATAGTGAATCGATAATCACCACAAATTCTAAATTTCCTGACTGGCTTTGAAATTATGATTTTATGTGTGGCCGGGTCAAATTCCTCTGTATGTGTTTACATCCACTTCTAAACTAGTACATTAAAAGTTTCTTTTAACTTTCTTTTTCTGGGCAAATGGTATCTTTGCAAATAATGAGTTTTGACCCTTTTTTCAAATCAATTTCAACAGATTTAGTTTGCATTATTCCCTGTTTTGACTTAAATAAACCTAAGAATTTACATTGTTCAATACTGATTTTTTTTAACTATGCTAAATATAATACCCGTCTTGCAAAATCATTCACAATTTATAATAGGATTTATTTTATTCAAAACTATATATAATGAAGAAAGCTTAGACTTTTTATTTGTTTTTACTAATAGTTTTCTGAGGATTTTCACTTCATTTTCATTTACATCATGTGCTTGTAAACAAGATTTTAAAAAGTGTGGGACCATTTTAATATTTTCCACTAATTTGTTCCAGTCTTTACTAGATATTAATGATACACTGCTTAACAATCAGGTAAATAGACAAGCAGAAACCAACTGATTAGACAAATAGTTTAATAGAATTATTAGTCGGATAATAATATTACTTATATAGTTATGAGACAATTATTTTTAACTTACAAATGCTGGCCATGAAGGCATACAAAAAACATAATATAGACCGGTGTGGCCTGCAAAGTTCCTAGTTCCACTTTTTAACTTTCAGTGGTGGAGTTCACTGGGTTTGTTCTGTTGCTAAGTTAAAACTTTTGACTTTCGTGTGCATTCAATGAGTTCCCCACTGCAAGTGCTGCTTAGTTATTTTTTGTTCCTTCTTTTTTCTTGTTAAGGAATGTTTCAGAAACCAATTAATTCTCAGCTATTGTCTACTTTTAGTAATCAGCACTTTTAATGTAGCTGCTTAATTAGTTTCTAATCTGGAGTGCTTATATTAAATAGCATACCAAATTTACTTACAAAATTCCTGTCTATTTCATTTAATAAAACTTATTTTAATAAAACATTAATTATTATATACGTATAACTTATTTTAACAAAACTTATTAATTATAAAACACGTATATAGCACCTCCACCACTTCAGAAATTATTGTTTCTGAAGTCTTACATAGTCTTTTAAGTAAGCGGGTTCTTTTCTTGTTCTTAAAGATCTTCACGATGTTTTCTCTTCTACTGGCATTTTGTTGGTCTCTTGATCATCATATTTCTCTTCTACTGGTGTTTTGTTGGCTCCTTCAGTTTCTTGATCGTTGAATTTCTCTTTGCTTTTGGGAACGTGCGGTGCTGCAGTACTTCCGGTTTGCACTAATTCTTCTCGACGTCTCACAAGATTTATATGCTTACGCGTTGTTTTTCCAGTTTCTGTCTCTACAAATATTATTTGTTTTGACAGAATTTCTTTTATGAAGGCCTTCACCCAGTATTTCCTGATAATGTCTCTAACCCAGACTTTTTCTCCCTTGGAGTAAATAGTATCTCCAGCGTTGCTTTCGTAGTGTGTAGAGTTTCGTTCTGGGTGGATTAACGATAGTTTCGTGCAGAGTTTCCATCCAAAAATTAATTGTGCAGGAGATTTTCCTGTAGCATACAGAGTACTATGTTGATATAATAAGGCAGAATGTAAGGTGTCTTGTATATTTTCAGTGCCTTCCTTCCGTAACATTTGCTTCAATGTTTGTACTGCCTTTTCTGCAATACCATTGGACTCCGGGTAATATGAGGGCATGGCTAAGTGTTTAATTCCCCATTCTGTGAGAAATTCTTCAAATTTAGTGGATGTGAAACTGGTACCATTGTCAGACACGATTGTTTCAGGAATCCCACAGAAAGCAAAAATCTCCTTCAGTTTTGCGATTGTTTCTTCGGTACTGGTGTTTTTCATTACTTTATATTCTGTCCACTTTGAATAAATGTCGATCACTACCAAAAATATGAAGCCATGAAATGGTCCAGCATGGTCAGTGTGAATACAGCTCCATGCTCTTTCAGCTGCCGGCCAAGCAGCATATTTTTTTCTCGTGCATATTTGCATTTATTTGACAACTTTCACATGATTTCACATATTTCTCTATGTCAATATTAATTGCAGGCCACCATATGTAACTATGAGCCAGAGCTTTGGCCCACACTATCCCAGGATGACCTTGATGAATTAAGTGAAGAATCTTATTCCACCCACTGCTCAGTATCAACACTCTATCATCCATTAATATACATCCCTTGTTTATGGACAGTCTTTGTCTTACGTCCCATAAGGTTTTATGTAGTGTCTCAGGCTGACTTTTTGGCCAGCCTTTGCTGATCCAATTACTTAAGTATTTATATCCATGGTCCGCCTTAGTCCAACTAGCTACTTTTTCACTGTTTATTAATTTGTTGTTCCAATTATCGATGTAGTTAATGGTTTGGTCATCTTTTTGTACTTCAGCTTTATTGGGCATTCTTGACAGTGCGTCTGCATGTTTAATGATCTTTCCTTTTTTGAAATTTAGATCAAAATCATAACCTGATAACAGATTAACCCAACGTAACATTCTAGGGCTTAGATGATCAGGGGCAGTTTTATTTTTTGCTAATAATCCCAACAGCAGTTTATGATCGGTAAAGATTTTAAACTGTCGACCATACAAATATTGGTGAAACTTTTTTATCACAAATATGATAGCCAGCACCTCCTTATCTAGTTGACTATAATTTTGCTCAGCTTTTGTTAACATTCTGGAAGCGTAGACAATTGGTCGCTCACCATCAGCTACTGTATGGCTTAAGACTGCCCCTACTCCAACTTTGGATGTATCTGTTGTTAATATCAATTCGAGGCTACTGTCGTAATGTACTAATAAGCTGTTTGACGTTAATAATTCTTTCATGTCACAAAAAGCTTTTTCTTGGGGTTGATCCCAAAGCCATTTTTGGCTCTTTTTCAGTAAATTGTATAGCGGTTTTGCTATGTGAGCTTTCCCCTTAAGAAAAACTTCAAAATAATTAAGAAGTCCTAGGGCAGCTTGAAGTTCTTTAACATTTCTGGGTCTTCAGGCTTCTTTTACGGCTGCAATTTTTTGAGGGTTGGGTCTCTTTCCCTTTTTTGAGATTATGTGTCCCAGGAATTTTAATTCAGTTGCCATCCAGATACATTTGTCTGCGTTTATTTTAGCTCTGAAACTACATAACTTGTCGCAAACTTTTAAAACTCATTCACGTAATTCCTCTTTTGAATTGGCCATGACCAAAATGTCATCAAAATACGGTGTTACACCATCCATTTGCTGGAACAGCATGTCCATTTTGGCCTAATATTTGGTGCAACCATAATTCCATAAGGCAATATATTATACTTAAACAATCCCTTATGTGTTGTAATAGTTAGCAAATCTGAGGTGCGTTCAGAAACTGGTATCTGGTGAAATGTGGCCTTTAAATCAATTTTAGCATAGTGACTTGCCTTTTGCATATTTTCCAATATTTCCCTGACATTTGGTATGGATACTGACTTTTAGTGAGGTTTTTATTTATTGTGGTCCTATAATCTCCACAAATGCGGATTTGTCCATTTGGCTTAGATATTACCATGATAGGGGTGGCCCATTCTGTTTTCTCGACTGGCGTTAATACACCTTTACTAACTAGATTTATTGACTCTTGTTCCACCTTAGTTTGCAGTGCAAAAGGGACTTTTCTGGGTCTGCAGATAATGGGGGTTGCCCCACCTTGTAGCTCTATGTTTATAGGCATTATAATAATTTTTCCCTCATCACTTTTAAATAATTCACTATATTTATTTCTCATTTCTTGCTCAATAGCAACTTTATTTATCACACATATTTCTATTCCCAAAGCATCAAACTATTCCCTACCTATAATGGGATTTAGACGGCCTTGTACTATATATAACGGTAGTGTTCAAACCTTACTATTTAATTCAATCTGAGCCATCACCTTCCCTAATATTTTCATACTATTTTCGCTAGCGTCTTTTGCTCTTAAACTTGTTTTCGTTAATAAAGGAGGATTTTTTCGATTTTGCACTACTTTCTCCCAGTCTTCAAGTGTTATCATTGACATGCCTGCTCTGCTGTCAATTTCCATTTTCACTGGTGTCTTTAATAAATTAACTGTCAGCATAAACTGATTTCCGTATCCAATCTGTGTATTGTAAATATCATACTTTTTCTTATTTTCGACTTTACAAGTTGGCAAGTTGCCACGATCCTTTTCTCCTTTATTTCGACATACTTTCTGCAAATGCCCTACTTTACCACAGGTCCTACACTACTCCTTATTATATTTACACTTATGAGCCATGTGGCCTTTTTTTCCACAGCAATAACACACTATCTCATATGTTTTGCTCTTAATAGGTTGGGACTTATTTTCAGTTTTCCGAATATATGCATTACCGTCATTTTTGTGGGTAAAATTTCTAAATTCTTCCGACCGGTCGAGTACTATTTCGTGGGCTACTCCCATTTTGTTTGCTTTGTTGTACATCAACTCTCTTGAGGCCAGTAACTGCTATCTAAGCCTATCATCTGACCTGCCTCAAAGTAATTGCTCAAGCAGATTATCCTCTAAGGCATCACCATAACTGCAACTTTTAGCTAATTCTCTTAGAGCTTGATCATAATCTCGTATACGCTCTCCCTTGTTTTGCCTTCGGTTTCTGAAGTGTAGTCTTGTGACATGCTTCGAAGGCTGGGGGCTGAAAAAAATTTTTAAATTTCACTGTAACTACATTGTATGGCAAATTCTCTGGCTCTTCGTGATCACAGAGTCTATTTGCTATTTTGATTACTTGTTGCCCGGCATAACACAATAATGTGGCCACTTTAATGGGGTCGCTTGTTGTACCATTAATCAAAAACAGTTTCTCGATTCTCTTAAAGTAAATTGGCCAATCAAAAGGGTTATTAATGTTGAACTCGTTAATTTTTACCTGAGGCACTGATGTCATCATTTCTATTTTGCTTTTTTTTTAAAAAAAAATTTCTATTTCACTACGAGATAACTATTAAACATGCTTACTGGGACAAATTTCTATTAATATGCTTATTAAATAATTACTCTTAATACCTTTACTAAAACAATTTACTGTTAATAAATATGCTTACTAAACATTTTTCTGACTACTAATTCGATATTCACTCGGACTTTGATTTTCAATTTCCTTGTCACTTTCTCTACATTATACAATTCAATTCGAATCCACTACTGTTTCTAAATTGAACCAGATTTTTCTACTGGAACGTATCCTGTCAATTAACTGCACCAATTTTCTGCTATGAACAGCCACTCACTCCACTTAACAATCGGGTAAATAGACAAGCAGAAACCAAATGATTAGACAAATAGTTTAATAGAATTATTAGTCAAATAATAATATTACTTATATAGTTATGAGACAATTATTTTTAACTTACGAATGCTGGCCATGAAGGAATATGAAAAACATAATATAGACCGGTGTGGCCTGCATAGTTTCTAGGTCCACTTTTTGACATTCAGTGGTGGAGTTCACTGGGTTTGTTCCATTGCTAAGTTAAAACTCTTGACTTTCGTGTGCATTCAATGAGTTCCCCGCTGCAAGGGCTGCTTAGTTATTTTTTGTTCCTTCCTTTTTTCTTGTTAAGGAATGTGTCAGAAACCAATTAATTCTCCTATTGTCTACTTTTAGTAATCAGCACTTTTAATCTAGCTGCTTAATTAGTTTCTAATCTGAAGTGCTTATTTTTAATAGCGTACCAAATTTAATTACAAAATTTCCTGTCTATTTCATCTAATAAAACTTATTTTAATAAAACATTAATTATTATATACTGTACCTATATTGATATAGGCACATATAATTTTATCTAAAATTATATTATTAAAATAATCGTTCATAAAAGAAAAACATAAAATTAAACGTTGAAGAGTTTATTGCAGTTTGTTTTAGAAAAGGATAAGAATCAAATAGTTTTCTAGCGTTAGTTTTGAAATAAAAAAGCTACAATTAATTAATCAGAAGGGGAGAGGGGTGTTTCGTTAGAGAAATTAAACTAAGGGTTATAAAAGGAAGTAAAGAGTTTTTATTAGTATTCGTAAAAATATAATTTAAAAAGTTAAAACATACAAATCTCTTTTCATTCAAGTTTAATTAAAGAAAAAATAATGTTAAAACTAAATAGTAAATTGTATTAAAAATATATGTGCGTATATATGTGTGATTTGTAAATAAATAAAATGTATGCGAAATAAAAGATTATCATTAAAAACATGACAATGGCTATTAATAAAATAAAACAACACGTTTTATTGCATGGCTATTACTAATTAAGCAATCTTCCAAAACACGTTTATCAAAGGATTAATTGATAAAGAATTTCGACAACAGATATTTGCCGGAGGATAATGAAAAGAAAACACTTCATTGGTATAAATACTGAATATTTTATCGGACAAGCAGTTGAGACAATCAGTTCACAAAGTAATTGAGTAGTGCAGTTCAGAAATTAATTGAGCAGTTAGCAAACAAAATGCAGTGTTGAGAAGATCTTGGGAACGCACATTTATCTCCAGCCCAGATGTCCGAGAAAACAGCAGATCTGCCCGTGAAATAATGTCAGCTTAACATCTTAGAAAATCTCCGTCAGTATCTATTTGTCTCCGATAGTAATAATCGTGAAAATCAGGAAACTCAGCAAGGAAACGTCCCAGCCGGCTGGTAAGCATTCATAATGGAAATATCCTCACCGAAAGCAGCCACCAAAGAGAACAAAATTCTACGTCTACATTCAAAAGCCTAGGTAAAACATTTGCTTATTTCGTTTATACTGTAATAGCCATTGCATTGCATTAATTCGTACGAATCTTTCAAGAGTCTAATTATATGAACTCTATATCATACATAAATGAACTATTGATGTGTGTGATTAAATTTCAAATACTATGTAGTCCTTTATTATCATTATTATGTGTGTGCATGAGTTAATATGTGCGTGATCCTTATATCAATATTATTAGTCAAAGTAGATAAATTCCCAGTGTTCTGTTATGAAAATATTCAAGAATATTTAAACTATTTAGAATGTTAATTTAAAAATATGCGTGTGTTTTTATTAGAATTATAAAATGTTTAAATTTAGTAAATAAATGTTAGTTAATAAATTGTCTTTAAAATTAAACTTTATTTGTCGGTCAATTCTTTTTAACAAATTCTTTATCAAGTCTTTTAACCACTAATTATGTATAATCTATTAGTGATTACAAACAGCTGAGCTAGTCGTGGATTTAGGCGTTGAGTTAGTGGCCATTGCTCAAAGTGCGTTATTTATTCATCCTTGAATAGATAGCTGGCGCCCGTGTTTATACACAAACAAAAAAAAGTGCTTTGAACTTGGTGTTGAACTCAACAGCCGAGAAGAGGTTATGTCCTGGAAATATAATGCTAGTTATATATTTTATAGCTATCGTTTGGGCATACATACTCTCCGAGTATGTTCTTCTCTGCCTAAGAGGCCGGTGTTACAAATGCACATATTCGAATTCGGTTCAATACTTATAACTTATTTTAACAAAACTTATTAATTATTATACACGTATATAACAAACATGTGTTGGAAAATGGAGGAACTCTTTGCTTAAATATTTAAAATATGCATATTTTGCAGCTTTAAGTTCATTTTTCTTTTCTTGGAAAATAAGACGAATGATAATCAGTACTTGATTTTAAATCTTACAGGTCAGCAATGAGAAATTTGACAGGTTTCTCTCCAAAATTAAAATTTCAGCTTTTTCTTTTTTCCTTTTAATTAAAATGGTTGGTGAGCATAGGAAACACTTTTTGAAATTCATGGAGATAGATAGAGTGAAATCTTTAGTTTTCTGTTTAGACATTCTTAAATTGAGTATATTTTATAAGGTGAAAAAAAATTTGTTTTCCAGTTCCGCAGCATTTTTTATTTTTGCTGTTTCTTCCTCCTCTAGCGTGAGAATGGGAGCAATATCTTTTTTTATTTGATTCTTTAGAAACTTAGTCAATCAAATGTCATTATTAGATTTTATATTAAAGAGTTAAATTCCAACAAAAAAATTTCAAACTTTTAAACTTTTCTTTTTTATAATCAAAACCTGGAAATCTCATTATTACATACGATATCAATAGATAGCAATTTCTTTGTGCTGTTATTTATACAACTCTTATCAATTTTAATTAAACTAAAAGCCTTCTTGTTTAATTAAAGCATATAAAAATAAAATTTAATTTCTTATTAAATTATAGGCTTTAGCTCATTATGTGGATTACTTTTTAAACACTTATTTGTTAAACATAATATTTATAAAAATATTACTTATTAAATATATTATTTATTTCCCCTTATTAAAATATTAATTATTTGAATTAATGTATTTAATATGTGAATTTGTATACACATACACACAAACCTACTCCAAGATTTCAACTTATTCCCCTTTAATAATTGAAGTTTGAACGATGAGCTTCTCGCTCTGATCATGAAATTAATTTGTCATAATAATTGTAATTAATGTATCAAACGGGTATATTTTCTAATTTGAAAAATTATTTGCTGATGATTGTTGTAATAAGTGTAACAAATCTAAACAAATGTATACCAAGAAGATTTATACTGTAATTGTATATGTATTTTCCTTAATAAAAAAAAATTGAATGTCCAGTTAATCTGTTTTATTAACAATGTCCTTCAACACTAACTCTTAGTATCCAATTTTATACTCCTAGAAGCTTTATAATCTGCCTCCAATACTATCCTTGCCTTACAAACCATTTTTTTCTATATAATTTTCTATTCTTGTCTCTCTCATTATGCATCAAAACAAGTACTAGGAAATATTATATTAAAACAGGCAAAACTCTCCATATAGTAGTGCCACAGTGCAAGCTGGAGTAATTTTGTGCATAAAATCCCTATCTAGTGCCTACTCATCCAATATCTCCAGTCTAGTTTCTGTACGGAAAGTTTTGCCTGTTTTAATAGAGTATGAGCAAGTATAAGAAATGGTGATCATGTGAAGTTTAGTGGTGAAATATTATATTTCAGTATATAATTGGAATATCATCATATTCTGAAAAATATCAAAATGCAACACAGTAATTAAATTAAATGGCAACATTAAAAACAGTATCATTGACAATATGTATGGGGGTGATTCCACATCTCTAAAACTTTTCCAGCAGTTTTACAAAATGTTTTGTGTGGATAAAAGTGGAAAGATAATGGAATAAAAATGAATGGATAATATTTAAATCATTTAGATTTAACAGTTGATGTGACTGCTTTTGCAAACAATACTGTGTTCCTCTGAAAATAATACCTAAACAGAAAATAGGCCATACCACAATATTTTAGAATGTTGTTAATATAAGGCCTACCCTGAAAATAAGACTTAGTTAAAAAGAGAAAGAAAATACTATACAAACATTATTTCTCTGTTTTGCAAATATATTTCTGTAAAACCACAGCAGTGCAGTTCTGGTTATGTGAAGAAGCTCTAAGATCACCCAAACATAAGCTTGCCAAATAACCAATCAGAATGCAGACATAACACATCTGTAAACTTCTGGTGATAGGAAAATATTTATTATATTGTCAAATGCATTCGAATTTTTTTTCTTTTAAACAAAAATTAACTAGAAAGGCTTAAATTTTGGAATTACTAACTTTATTATTATAGACATCAATGTTATGACAGATTTGCTTACAATTATATACTAATGTGAAATAAAGAAACGATTTCAGAAATTTTATTTTCTGCCATTTTTGCTGCATATTTTGCAATTGCTATAATAACTTTATGATTATACATTATGTTATAACAGGCTTTCTTACAATTATATACTTGTGTGAAATAAAAAAACGATTTCATAATTTTATTTCCTGAAATTTTTTGCTGTATCTCATAATTCTTCAATTACTGTTTTAAATAAATGTAGATTCTTATACATAAATAAATGTGGACTTGTACATGAAAAAAGTAAGACATCCCCTGAAAATAAGTTCTAGGGTGTGTTTTGGGAAAAAATTAGCGTAAGACAGTTTTTATGGGGGGGGGGGAGGCATGGTAGTTATCAGATAAAAGAGGGGAAATATATAAAAATATTTGATAAAAAAAATGTTATTTAATTTGATCAGTAACACATTAAAAAAGCCCAATGCTCCCCCCCCTCAATCACAGTTTTAGCTGTTATGAGTAACTAAAAATAAAAGTATGGGACCTCCATAAATTAATTAATTCAATGATTGGGTATTGGGCATATATTTAGCTATTATGATAGAAATAAGAAAAAACACAGATTTATAGAGTTAATAATTAAAGAATAATTGCATATTATAATTTTTTTAATGCATATCAAAATGAAAGTATGTAAGAACAGCAGAATTACATTATGTGTGTGTGTGGTCTTGTGTGTCAACTGTATGAGATAGAGTGGATAGCTGAAGAAAGTTTGAAAGTCTGGTTTCAAATCTCTTATATAATAACAAAAAATATGTTTCAATTTTGTAATGTTTTTAATAGATTCAACTCAGGAAGTGATTATCATAAGTGAAATGTAAGCTATGTTTAAATAAAAAGGTAAAATAAAAACTATTACGAAAGACATGATTAACTCTTGATATTACTAGTCTTCAGAAGCACTCCTTTCAATCTACATTAGAACTTATTTTTTTCTCATGTGTCATAGCACCATCTGGGAAGTGAACTTGCTAACCCAGGACAACTGCTTGTAAAACAGCTGTCTCTGACCTCTCGACCACCAATGCTTGACAATCATACATTATCATTTTTAAATGATAACAATCTCCAAAGATAGTTCAGCCTTGAGTGAAATCAGTATGAAAAAATGATACTTTTATTAGACAAAAAAAAGAGCAATTCACACAGTAATTCTTTAACTATGACAAGAAAATGTATGAAGAAAAAATAAATATATTTTTAAAAAAGATTACATTAAGAAAAAAAAATGAATATTGTAAAATGAAACAAACATAATTAGTTGTTATAATTATAGGAAAACATAACTGTGAATTGACAAGGAAATAAGAGAATAATATTTTCATAAATGTTAATCAACATTTTGGTACTAAAAAAAATGTTTTCAGCAGTAAAAAAAGAATGGACTAGTCAAGCGGTGTTAGCCAAGAGGTCAACGCAGCCGCCTTGCAAGCAAGCAGTTGGTTGCAGATGGTTGTTGCAGGTTCACCTCCTGGCCGATGCTATGACATATGAAAAAAAAAGAATGGACTATTATTAAAATAAGAAATAACATCATGAAATGTGTCAAAGTGTTCTATAAAAAATTATATAATAAAATATTCCAAGAAAGTAAAGTACCTCCAAAAATACAACTTCAGAACTGGAAATTATTTCTAATAAAGATATAAGACATATATTTAAATATATGAAGATACAAAAGTTCCAAGTAGTGATGAGTTATTATGATATTATAAAAAAGCAGGCGAAGAAATAAAAATTGTTGCAAAGCTGTATACCAAAATCCTGAATGATAAAATACAGTAGATGATTGGAGTAATGTAATGATAATATTGATATTTAATAAAAGTTATAAAGAAGATGAATTCTATACAAAACTTTTACCAATATAATTGCAATCTAAACAAGCTGAATATAAATGGTGCTTTTGACACTACAGATCATATTCATGAATTGAATATAAGTTGGAATTATGCTTCATATTTGAAGATTTTGAACTGACATTCAATTCTACAAGCATTTCCATAGAGATTAGAGTATCCACTCATCAGAATATTGAACCATGTTATTGTTATATTTTGAACAATATATATCAACATGAAATAACAGTGATTATATTACACAATGATAGAAAGAAGATGAACATTGAAAACCGTGTATGATAAGATGATTTCATATTTCCAAAACTTTTAATGAGAGTTTTACAAGAAGCCAAAATAAGAGTCATAGATCACATGACCCTATAGTCTTAAGCTTGTAAGTTATAAACAATGAGGATTGCCAATTCCTCAACAAGCTTTATGATAAATGCTTAGCTAGAGAAACCATTTAAAATATCTCTGTCAGGACCTCCCCCCAAACCTCTGACCATGGTTTCATGCTCTGGCACTCCTCAGAGAGATGCTAGGGTGTTTGAACCTATCCTAGCACCTCTCTGAGAGTGCCGGAGCATGAAACCACGGTCAGAGGTTTGGGGGAGGGGGTCCTGACAGAGATATTTTAAATGCTTTCTCTAGCTAAGCATTTATCATAAAGCTTGTTGAGGAATTGGCAATCCTCATTGTTTATATTTTACAAGAAGCATTTTGTGAATTAAAATAAAAATGTAAGAGAGTAAATTAAATGAATAAAAACATCATAAAAGCTAAATGGGCCTCAAAAT
This sequence comes from Epiperipatus broadwayi, assembly GCA_028023455.1. NCBI lineage: Eukaryota > Metazoa > Onychophora > Udeonychophora > Euonychophora > Peripatidae > Epiperipatus > Epiperipatus broadwayi. Next base: position 961,298 of record JAQFVV010000175.1, read on the forward strand.
TCACATCATATTAGGTAATTTTATTTTGGGTGAAAAAATCTAGTAAATAAGAAGGAATTAAATTGATTATTAACAGCATTTAAATAGTTAGTGTAAATACGGGAAATATATATATATATACTGTATAATGTTGGAAATAATGTTGTATTTAATATGCTACAAAATATTTAACTTAAAATTTTTATTTGCATGAACTTTAAAATGTGTAACTAATGGGTTCTCCTGTGAATGATTGAATTGAGAAGGGGAGGTATAAATTTGTCAGGTGATTACATGTGAATTGTATTGGATATCATTCTTGTTTATAAACTTAATAGATCTAAAATAGTTAATGCAAATGGTTATTTTTGCTTTATCAGAGGAATCTAGTAAGGAAAATGGTAATGAAATAATTATTACCAATATTTAATTCATTAGGCAAAGACAGTTAATTATATATAACTTTGAAAATAGTGTTGTAATTATAATATTTTATTAGCTACTCCAAAAATATATAAGTATAAGATAACTTACAATTTTGTAGACAAATATAAAACTCATTGCAAATCAGATATATCATGGCATCATTTGAATACCACTTAATTCAAACTTATATGTGACAATCCATTACTCAATCATTGTCAGTTTTGTGGAAGTGAAAAATTTTGCATCAAATATTTATAATGAAATAACTACAATGTTATTTCCAACATTACATATAATTTCCAATTGTTGACTAATGAAATGAATGTTGAGAATATACTTTGCAGTACTCTTATACTTAGTAGATCGCTCACCCAAAAAAATTGATATTTGTATTACCCATCCAAATATATGCAAGAGTAAGCAAATCTTTGGTCAGATTATTAATACAAATGGAAACATAATGGATGAAATTAATCATAGAATTAAACTTGGTTGGAGTGCTTTTGGTAGAAATAACTTGATATTAAAAAGAAATATGCCTATGTGTTTGAAAAGGAAGGTTATGTGTTTTACCAGTTCTTACTTATGGATCGGAAACTTGGACACTTAATAGAAGAGCAATACAGAGACTATAGACCACTCAAAGAAGTATGGAGAGATGCATGTTGGGAGTAACAAGAAGAGATCAAAAACACAATGTATGGGGTAAGAGAACAAACAGGTGTTACTGACCTCATTGAAAAAAATTAAAAGATTGAAGTGGAGTTGGGCTGGACATATTGCTAGAAGAGATGATAATAGATGGACAATTGAAATCTCAAATTGGATTCCAAGAGATTCTAAAAGACACAGAAAGAGACCACATGTTAGATGGATTGATGAAATAAGAAAGTATGCAGGGGTGATGTGGAGAAGAGAAGCTAAAGATCGGAGAAGATGGATTGAACTTGGAGAGACCTTTATCCTGCAGTGGATTGATAATGGTTGATGATGAAGCAAATCTACTAAATTTATATGCAGTGGTGATAATTCTAATAATCCAGATGTAATTACAGCGTCATTTATATACATTCAAGTTCAAATATTCACGTCAGAGCCTACTACTTACTCTTTTTTTAGTCCATGCATGTGAAATGTTTTATATATGTTAAATATAGCATTATTTTCAACAATAGAAGTCAATCCCATACTTAAACTGATAAAACAAATACAGAAAATAAACATTCCAGCAAGAAATTTACTTTTTATATTATTTATCAAAAGCCAAATTTCAGATTGCATTAGCTACCCCTCCTATAAGAACAAATCTAATAATTTTATAATCAAGGGTGAAACATACCAAATTCCAAATAAATTTAACATACACTCTTCTTTGTATAGTTCTAGTTGAAACTTACATATGAGTCTTCATTTCTTGCTCATTTTCAAGCCCACAGAAAAGTAAAAAACTGAATGAATCAATGGGTCCTCATGAGTGTGTCCTTTTATATTTTTTCATTCAATAATAAATTAAATAAATTATTTGGTCGTTTTATTATCCCTCTGTGTAATTCATTTAGTAACTCTTTTTTATTTTATTTTATAGATTTTGATAAAATATTTATTATGACAAAAACTATAAATTTATTAAATTACACAATATATACTTGAACATTGTCTTTACCAGAACAAAATGTAACAAATAAATAAATTTAAGCAGATTCTAATTATTAAAATAAAAATATTCAAAAATAAAGAGGGCAGAAATGTTTTACTGTGATAGAGTAAAACTTTAACAAAATATTATTATGAAACGAATGATTATTGTTTAAAATCAATTGAATAAAAGAAAGCATTTATTATTATCTATTTAATATTCGAAGTTGTTATCCTTTTTCTAATCTTGTTTGTAATTAGTTGCTGACAACTTTTCTAACGTTCGCTAAGGAAAAAAGGTTTATTCCGTCTATTTATTTATTAACTGTGGTTGAACATGCTTTGGGCTGCTATTGTTAATAAATAAAGAGACAGAATAAACTTTTTCATTAGCCAATGTAACGTTTTCGGCAACCTGTTATTTATTTAGGATATAAATTCTTAATGACGTACCTTAACTATTAACAATCTATTGTAAAGAAACATGTAGCAATTTTAACTGAAGAAAATCACTAAAGGCTAACTTTACGGTCTTTTAATTGTGCTATTAAAGGCAGAGCAAATTATTTTTATTTTTATGCATAATATAGTAAAGTATTTAAACATAGCTAGAGTATATAAACACACACACACACATATATATAATTATAATGTACCTACAAGTGCAGTATTTATTGCAGTAAGCACCTATCATAAATTCTTCATGACGTTATAGCAAGGTAAATACGTGGATACCATTTTTTGTTACACATTAATATGTAATATTATTTATTACCATCTATATTCTTTATTACTTTTTACAATGCTTTTTTTACAACCCACTATTCTCCAGAACTTCTACTAGATTTGGAAATATAAGTAAAAGTTCTGAAGAAGATTGCTGGGGCAATTGAAACTGTCAATAGTGGGTTGTAAAAAAGCATTGTAAACAGTAATTAGGAACATAGATAATATTATATGGATTTGGCAATGCAATAAGAAAGATAAAGGTATTTATTACCATTATCTTTCTTATTTCCATGTGTGTTATCTTTTGAAATATTCTTAAAGCTTTAACTTCTTCATGCATTTTTAAAGTAAATATCGAAGTATGTGTATGCGGGTAAATAAACTTGAGAATCATTTGACATGGAATGAGATGTAATTTCATTATTTTCAAATGTTACCAAGATTAGTGTCAGTCCTTTGTTACATGTTCATAACTTATGTTTAAATTATATTAAACAAAAACAATTGCATTTGCATATATTTATATGTTATTAGCTGCCAATATTAATAGTATCTGTGGTTCACTTACTCTGTGTATATAATGCTATATTATTTACAGTTGTCATTAGGAGACTTCACATATTTTATTTTGGACAACTTGTGGTAATGAGAAGATTTTATTGTATATTGATCACTAAATAATTTAGTGTAATAAGTAATAAATCCACGTGAGTTGTAAATTCTGATGAAATCTTGAGCTTTTTTTATATAGACAGACTTTGAAAAGATAACATTTTTAGATGGAGATAAAATCAACACGTTTTGATAATAATAAACCATGTAATCCCAATGAATTGTCAGCTATGATTTGTACATTTTTCCTTAAAAAATTATGATGGCAAATACTTAGTGAGTTCTAAGATGCTTCTGTAGGTCAAATCATTGTAATAATGGACAGACAAATTTTTCCATAATTTGTTTCATTTTTAGGTTTCATTATTTTTTAATGCAATAGGAAAAATAGTAATGAATTTTTTAAAATATTTTAATGGAATTGAGAATTTAAAATAGAAAATAAAAAAAATGGAGTTATTATACTTAGGAATCTTTCATAATATATATATAATATAATTGAAATAATAAATTTAATGGTTTACAAACTATTACAAACAATCCTTAAATCCGCAGTAATACTTTCGGTTAATTTCTTAAACCTGCCTCAACTGCCATTTAAATTTAAATTTTTTGAATTTAATGACAGTTGAGGTAGGTTTAAGAAATTAACCGAAAGTACTTCTGTGGATTTAAGGATTGTTTGTAATAGTTTGTAAACCTTTAAATTTATTATTTCAATTATATTACAATTTTGTTTTTTAATTAACAGACATTTTATGTATTATATATATATACTAATCATTAAAACCAGTCAATACTTAGACAATCCCAATATCAATAACAATCAACAATCTCAAAATATAGTCAAGGCAATCTTTTTTTAACAATAAAGCTGAAATCCCACAATAACAATCAACTAAGATTGCATTGGAAACACATAATTATAGGAAACAGACCTTTAATGAATTGATCCCAAATTAAGATTCATAGAGAAGATCAGCATAAAATAAATATTATAAATGTCAGATTAATTTGAGGGAATTTGAAATCAGATTTTCAAACTTCTTTTAGTCACCCACTCCATCTTATATAACTGATACATATGAATGACCACATACATGCGAAAAAGATAAATGATCTCCAATAGACATTTTGTGCTTAACCAACACTCATCAGTTGGTCTAAATCATCATCTCCCACACATATATATAATAAGTGCTCGGTTACATCCAGCTTAAAAGTATATATAATATATTTCTGTTTAAATGTTAAATATTGCAATAACAAAAGCAATATAGGCATATTCTTATGAAATAACAGGAATTCACTATTATAAAAGATAAAACAGAATACAATGATTATCCTAGGAGAAAACTACAATGATATAAAAGTTAAAACAAAGGCAAAACTCTCCATACAGTATAGAAATGGTGATCATGTGATATAAAAGTTATTAGAAGATATAAATAAATTGATGAAAAAAATTGTTTAAAAGGCTTAAATAAAAAAAAACAGTTGATTTTTTTAAAAAAAGAAATTTGTATACATTTTAGAATAAATGAAAAAAAAAAATTTAATGTATTTTTAAAAAATGATGAAATATATCCATAACATATATAAATAATGCACTCCAGACATGGTTTATTACAAATTTTTAAAGTGTAATACCATAAAATAATTATACAATATTAATATCACTAACATTTTTTATTATTTTTACAATTCATTTTACAACCCACTAGTTTTGATTGTCCCAGAAATCTTCTTCAGAACTATAATAAACACATTACAAATGCATGAATATAAATATACATGAACATATATTTTTACATTTTATATATATATTCTATCTTATAATCATTATTTATATACCCACATATATCTTATATACCTCTCTATATAATTATTACCTTTTTGTATATATTATACACTTTAACCGTTTTTACATTCTATATTTATCAATTAATACTTCCTATAATCATACATATATATATATATATTATTTTTATTTCATTTATTTTTTTATTCTTTTTTTTTTAATATCTAACTTTAACATTATACATTCATATTTTTATATTTTACATTATTATTATTATTCATTGTATTAACATTCAATATGCATAATTTTCTCTAACCTATAATACTATTTTTTATCATATTTTATACCTATCTTCTACTTATATTTTCAATTCTTAAGTGTTATCCATTCAAACTTTTAAATTTTACAGTTATATTTAATAGCTCCCTCTTTCTATTTTTTTTATTATTAAATCTATTTTTTTTATATCAAATTTTTTTTCAGACCCAAATCTCTATTTAATACTTGCTTAATATTATTAATGTAAATAGTTTCTTTTATTTTTTATCCCTTTTATTATTTGTAAATTGTAAAAAGCATTGTAAAAGTAATAAAGAACATAAATGATATTAATATTGTATGGATTTGGCAATGCAATAAAAATATAAAGTAATTACTTTTATTTTTGTGCCTACAACAAGTATGTAAATATTTTCCACTGATTTCTTTTACCAATAGATTGAGATGTATAAGAATATATAAAAATTCACTTCCTATCATTTATAAAAACTAGAACTATCTGTTATTAGCCATTATAGAATTAAAATTGCCATTAGACTTTGTCAATTTTTATTAATCCTTCCATGCTTTTTAATTATTTTAAAATTTTATATTATTAAAGAGCTTTTTTTTAGATTTTAAGAAAATTGTGCAAATTATTTGAAAATATTAACAATAAACTGAATAAAGCTTTATGTATTGCTAGAAGTAACACATAATTGTAAAAAATAAAATGTATTTGTAATTACAATGCTAATATTTTTATTATTCATTTTAGAAATAATTATACTGATTTATCTGCATTGGTTTTTAGATTTTTGCGGCCACAACAATTGTGTTAATTGAGTTCATTTCATAGCAAATTTTTTTCTAATCTTCATCTTTTCTAATGATTAAAACCATTTTATCTATTCTTCAAGTCAATTATTAAATATAATCTGATCAAGGGTGGCTCTTTTTCCTTGTTACCAATAATATTTTAAAAATACTTCATTGGCTTTAAATACTTCTTTAATATTATTTTGTTTTTCAATCTTCAATATTCTCTTTATATAAGAAATTATATGAAACAATAGAACTTTTTGATATTTACTAAAGGTACACCTTTATATCCCAATCTTTTATTTTTTAAATACTGCTCTGCAAAATATTTCCAGGATCCTTTGCTTTTCATTAATTCTTTTATATCTTCTCATATATTGTTTTTTTCTAATATTTTGTGTATTCAGTTATGTCTTGGATAATTTTAATTCTTTCTTCTAATTTGGTAATCTTACAATTGGGATCTTTCTATTTTCAGTGTTACCATTTATGATATAGTAAAATGTTGATATTATCCTCACCATTTTTGTAACCTTATTTGTTTTCATTTTAAACCCATACTTTTGATTAGGTAAAAGCAAAACAGAAGTCAATCTTATCTAATTTTATTATCAAAACTATACCAAAGTGGTTCCTTTTAATATAATTTTATGATAACTTTTAGTTTGATTTAAAGATTTTGGATAAGCAAAAAAAAATAAACTTTTGAACATTCGTTTTCTTAAGATCATTTAAACATATTATGTCATATCTCATAAAAATAAATATGCTGCTTTTATGGTATCTTTGATATTCATTTGAATTTGGTTTTTCATGTAGCCAATAATACAACAACAATGGCTTTACCTTTAATTATTAATTGAGCCAGCTTATTGAAGTAGAAATTATTTTTATTCAAAAACATTTAGACAATATTAAAATAAAGAACCTATATCTGTGCTGGCATGTGGCTTCTTGTATTACTCTAGTTTCTGTGATCTATTAAAACTTTTCTCTACTTTAAAATTTTAAATTCCTTTTTGTTATTGCTTACTGGTCACTGACTAGTTTTGAAAATTTATCAAAATGTGATTTAGTTTCTTATTTCATTCATGCTTTACCTACAAAAGAAGCACCTTATTCATTCTCTCCAAACATCTACACCTGATTGTTGATAATTTTGCTATAATCATAAACAGTGTGTTTTCTTTCAAATGATACCACAAAAACACATGGAATACTTCTAGTGTTAAAACAGACAAAACTCTCTATACGTATTGCCATTCAGTGCAAGCCAAAGTAATCAATGGATGCCAGAAGGCTTGTGCATAAAATCCCCATCTAGTGCCTACTCATCCAATATCCCTAGACTAGTTTCTGGCTTTTGGCCTTCATCAGTGAGAAGCCTTGGATCTGAGAGCACTGCACCTAGATCTTAGAATCTAATGCAACCCTCCAGCAGCCACCCTTTTATCTCTACTTAACTACAAAAATATGAGACTTAAATTGAAAACACCTTAATATTTTCAATCCAAGCTCATCAGCTTATAGTCATATAGGTCTGAACTCAGTTCAGTACCTATACATTTTGGTGCTGATCATTTTGGTGTATAAGTACTGAACTGAGTTCACACTTATATGACTATATACGCTGATGATCTTGGATTGAAAATATTAAGGTGTTTTCAATTTAAGTCTCATAGTTTTGTAATTAAGTAGAGATAAAGATGGATGTGGGAAGATTGCATTAGATCCTAAGATTTAGGTGCAGTGCTCTCAGACCCACACTGACAAAGACCACAAACCAGAAACTAGTCTGGGGATATTGGATGAGTAGGCACTAGATGGGGATTTTATGCACAACCCTTCTGGCATCCATTGATAATTCTGGCTTGCACTGGGTGGCAATACATATACAGAGTTTTGCCTGTTTTAATAACAGATAAGAACAAGCATAAGAAATAGTGTTCATGTGATGTTTATTGGCTTAATACTTTTAGTGCTTCATATACTCCCCTGCCAAATTATTTTTTGCATCTTCTGTAATTATTTCTAACATAGACACATTATTTAACATTTTATCAATATTTGTCCCACTTATCTTTGACATTTAATAGTATCTAAATTTTTAAATAATTTTTTTCATCATCTTATAATCATCTTAGACTTATTTATATGTTTTAACTAATATTTTTGCTACTTCAGCATGTTTGAAATCAGTATGTTTTAAAAAATCTTTTTTATTTATTAGTAAATCTATTGCTATAATTGAAAAGGAAATACTAAATAGTTATTAAAACTATCAATTCTAATATTATAATTGAATGACAAAATACTTTACTTTTTAGCAGTAGCATAACTTGGTGTGACAAAGAAATTCAAATTAAACACTTGCAAATAAAATGAGAGGCACATATAAAAAAATAGAACACAATGCTAATTTAATGTTCATAATTTTATACCATATCTTTAGTTAAAGTATTTGAAAGAAAATATTATAATAGTATAATAAATCTGAAATTGCAAAATAGCATTTTGGCTCATTAATTGGTGAAAGAGAAAGACTTTCTGATCCTGAGCGTTCTTTTAATGAAAATATTCATTCCTAGTGGACAGATGTAATTATATCAAAATTATAATCGTTCAAAGGATGAAATAAATTAATAGATATATTATCATTTCGTACTTACGAAAACATTACTAGCTTATTTGAAATAAATGTAATTGAACAAGGAAAAAAAAATGTCTTAAAGAAAATATAGATTTTAGCAAAATAGATTATTTTATAATTATAAACATTAAATAATTTATTTAAAAATGAAAATGTTCTAAGTGATGTGGTACAGGTCAGTTAGGAGTAATTGGTAGTTACAACTATTTCATAACCTCATCAAATAAGTTTGTATTGCAGTAACCCTGTTTGTCTCTATTCTCATTATTGTATTTGAGGTTAATCATCATATTTTACATTTAACGTAATATTTGTTTTGTTGTTTTTATAATAAAAATATTTATTAATTAACTAAATTATTTAGAACTGATTTAAATATGTTAAACATTCTATGAAAAATCGTTAAGTCTCTTAAAAAGAAACTATAAATATATTTGAAGAAGTCAATGTTAGGAAAGTAGACTTAAAGTATCAATATTTATTTTTTTTAAGGAAAATCATATTACGGGGGATGCGAAAATATTTTTGTGACAGTCCACAAATAGTCGAATAGCAGCGGCCTTTTTGTTAAAATTACTACATACTTCCAAATATAAAAACATTTTTTCCCCTCTCATTTAACTTTGATATAAAAGTTTAAACGATATCCTGATAATTAAAGTTTCCTTTAGATAATTAATTTATAGATCTATAATTCAACAAATTCTAAAAAAAATTTTTTTTAAATTTAAGTCTGCATTTCCTCTAAACTACATTCAGAGATTTTCCGTGTGATGTTACATGACGCAAATTGGCTTCATTTCAAACTAGTAAGAAGTTTCTATGAATAGTTTTTTTCTTTGAAATCATATTAGAGTAGTTAAACGTTAACGTAATTTAACGCTTTCTAAGTACGTATAATAAAACTAAAATGTTTCTTTTCTTCCTACTGGGAAATATATATTAGTATTAATTCCAATAATTATTTTAAGTCAATAATATGATTACGCATCATAATGATATAAATGTTTCATGAAATTTGTTATTGTAAATATAGAAATGTTCTGTGCCGTTTAGCTAAGTGGCTGAAAGTCAGACTGTCGCTTATGTCCTCGGATTGAACCAGTCCTGGGAAATACGACGCTCTAATTTATTATAATTTCAGAGAAATAAACGCATTTGATTATTTACATTATTTTTTAATACTGAAATATTAAAATAAATTATATTAGAAATAATCAAGCGATCAACTAAATTATAATATCAAAATTAATTGTGTACGGACACATTACTTATCTAATTTATTATCATATATAATAACACAGCAAAGGTACATCCACTTTTTCTTTTAAAATATATATGTTCTACAATAATATCAACAAATTAAAAATCCTTCTCCTTTTTCTTTTCAAAAACTTTATTTTTTATCTCAATACTGAACATATATATACATTTATATAATACAAAACTCCAACGTTTCAACTGTTTTTATCTCATACAGTCATTCTCAAGGATATCTTTCACCCACTGCTATATTTTATTACTCTTTCTTTTACATTATTTTTGTAATTAAATAATGTAAAAGAAAGAGTAATAAAATATAGCAGTGGGAGAAAGATATCCTTGAGAATGACTGTATGAGATAAAAACAGTTGAAACGTTGGAGTTTTGTATTATATAAATGTATATATATGTTCAGTATTGAGATAAAAAAATAAAGTTTTTGAAAAGAAAAAGGAGTAGGATTTTTAATTTGTTGATACTAATTTATTATATGGATGTTTTGGGGGCGTGATTCTATGCATAAATAATCTTACGCTAATACCATATCTCTTCTAAAAAGTGATAATGCCAATCATATGGACTCCAGAGAAGAACTGGTGTCTGAAATATAAAAAAGTGTTATCTCACAAAACCAACAAATGATAAAGAACTTTGACTGAACCCAAATGATTGCTTGTTGAAGTGGACTCATTTCATTACATTTCTGTAGATTACAAAAAGGTTTAGGAACTATAATAGGCTGCAAGGTCCTTTACTACAGTCCATAAATTGCTTAAAGGCATTTAAAAAAATATTGTAAGCAAATTTGTATTTGATGGTTATAATGATATATATATAACTTTTTGGGCTATACCGTGTATTGTTTTCCATTAAAAACCGATATTTCGACGGAATAGCAACCGCCATTATCAAGGTTAACTTTCTTTTCTAGATGTTTTAATTGCAAGAAAATGTGATGAAACATTGTCAATATCAGTTTACAGAAAATCCACTCATACAAACAGTTATCTTAATTTTAATTCTCATCATCATCCTGCACAAATTTTTTCTGTAGCTAAAAATCTTTTCACTAGAGCTTATAATTTATCTGATAAAGAACATCTTTCTCAAGAAATAGAACTTACAAAAAGTATTCTGCTTTCTAATAATTATAATAAAAACATCATATGTAAGGCTTTATATAACATTAATACTAAAAAGAAAAAAGAGGATAGAATTGATAATTCCTCTTTTAATAGAGTAATTTTGCCTTACATTAGGGGAGTTACTGATAAAATCAGTAGAAGACTATCTTGTTTTAATATAAAGACCACTTTTTCTACTGCCAAAAAAATTGGTGATTTTTTGTATAAACCTAAATACAGAATATTTTTGGAACACCAAGGAGTTTATGAAATTCCATGTTTCCAGTGCTCAAGAGGCTATGTGTGTCAGTCTAATAGATGAATTAATGTCAGAATTAAGGAACATAAAAATGCTTTTCATCAAAAAATTAGCACATCAGTTTTTACTTCCCATTATTTAGAAACTGGTCACAAACCTAATTTTGACAATACAAAAATACTTGCTAATTTGGAAAGATATGATTTAAGAACCATGAGAGAGTCAATTGAAATATTAAAGAGACCTACTGGTTTAAATAGAACTGATGAAGCACAACGTATTCCAGCTATGTGGAAACCTCTCATTTTATCCAATATTAACTTAAAATTAATAGATAAAAATACTGAGGGAAATAAACATTTTGATAAGCCTCATATTGTGAATGCTGAACTTGAATCTCATTTCTCATCTCGCACACAGTCACATTATTTGTTAAGATCTAACGGTTTTTCTTTCAAAAGTTAACCTTGATAATGGTGGTTGCTATTCCGTCGAAATATCGGTTTTTAATGGAAAACAATACACAGTATAGCCCAAAAAGTTATAATTTATCTACATCATATAACCATGAAAACATTAAGTATAAAATATATATATATATATGCTTACTGGAGAAGTATTAAATGTGAATCCTATAGTCAATAGTCTTGGGTATGAACTATATATTTGGGTGTGTAGAATATTTGATCCACAATTAGTAAAATGAATTTCATTTATCATTTTTAAAACAATTCTTAGGCCAAAATTAAAGTTAGGGGCAACAAGTCAAGACTAAAATAATTAAATTAATGCATCAGGTTAAAATTATAGCTTTATGTGAAAATTTAGCAAGTAGGTAAATCTAATAAATTTTCATTTAAGAAAGGTCATAGTAGACCTATAAATTAATATCACTGATAATTTAGCATGATTTAAAGACTCATATGAGTAAAATGTTAATAGTTTAATCTAAACTAGTAGTAAATTGAAACAGATAAAGTAAAATACACAAGATTTTGACACAAATAGTAAAGCTAAATAATCATTGCATCATATTCAAAAGAATATTTTCATATCAGTGATACAAATGGCACTATTAAAATAGCAACACTATTAAACATGTGAAATCAAAAGAATTGAAATTAATAATTATTTCAGGGGGAAATGAAAAACTAGACAAATAACACTATAAAGAAACTGTAGGCAAATTATGTGGATTATATAATCTATGATTTTTGATATTTCTTACTGATGGTCATTTGGAGAATAAATACCAAATCAAAGAGTTATGTTCCAGAATTGTGCCACAGACCTAGAGTTTTGGCTAGAAACTGTATATATGGTGTTTTTGTGTCTGAAGTTTTGTCAGAATAATTATAACAAAAATTGCAAAATAATGTATTGAAAAAGAAACTGTCTGTCATCATGGTATTGTATTAGTGTAAGACAGCCAAACATCCAACAACATATAAGAAAGTAATGAAACAGGGTAAAGAATTCCACATTCTAAGAAATCCAGAATCCAAATAACAGAAATCCATAATATCACAATGCCAAAACCACATATAGTTGTGAAAACTGAAGAAGGTAAAAAGGAATACAAATGCTATTGTTGTTGATAGTGTGGCTATTCAGCACTTGAGTGCAAATAGAAATTGGAATGCTTTAAGATATGTGGAGCCAAAGTACCACATGAAAGTACAATTGTAAAGCCATAATTGATAAGGTGAGCAAACCACCCTGTCCCTGAAAAATTAAAAATAATTTACAGAAATAAAAGATAAATAAGCATTGTGGCAAAAGACCCAGAATAGATGATGATCACTCTCATGATTTATCTTAATAATATTTTCAAGGGGACATATAGAGAAAAATAACTACTTGCTATTCATGACATTAAATTATTGGAAATCATTAACCAAAAAATAAAGTAACTCCATAGTTGAATAAAATGTCCCTTAATATTCAGAATTCAAACTAGGAAGTCTCATCAGTGATCCAGATTAGTTTATTATCAACATTTATCTTGCAACTATACAGAGTACTCAGCATTACTGATCTTATAATAGGTAGGGAACTGTTTGAACCACTCGGTTGAAAATTTGCATAGCAAACTACTTCAAGATAAAAGGGAAAATAATAAAAAAAACTCACTTATTTAAATCTGACCAGTATTGTCCTACATGGCATGCAAGAACCCGATTGCCCATAGGTAAGGCCATGCAATAACTTTGTCCTAATTTTGTATTAAGTACACTATTGATTAAGCAGCCCCTATTTATGTTTATTTAAAATAGCCTATACTATATATACCACATTCACATAACATTAAATTATAGTGAACAAAGATAAATTGCCAATCCATGTATTTTCCATCAAAAATGTATTTATTGTGGCTTGCCAAATGAGATCATGAAAATATGCGTGCATAAATCATTTGAATCATATATGAAATACGTTTTTCTAGTTTCTGTCTATGCATACTCAAAGTAAATACTAAAAAAATATGAACAATGAGAAGACAATTTTTGAAACTCATCACACTCTAAAATGAGTATTTAATGATGTTATTAGACTTGCATTAAACCAATTCAAACATCGCAAAATAAATAAGACATAAAATAAATAAGCACGTCACATTATCATCCTATATTAGATGACTTAAATGAAAAGGAAGTACAGCAGATAAAAACAAAACTTTAAGTAAGTTATACAAGAAGCATTATCAATAAAGCAAGTCATATATAATGTGACATTTCCATATAGCTATTTAAGTTAGATAGCTGGAGTAAAAGACATTTTCATGTCCGAAAACTTCAGTTTTTACTTAAATATTACATATGAAATAAATGCTGGATTTTGAGTTAATATTTTAGATCTAGTGTCTGAATATTCTAGCTCCTCACTGAGGTGAGCCATAAGCTTGAAACCAATTAGTCTGAGGATAAGAGTATTTCGAATAGAGATTTTAAATATTTTCTTTTACCACACTTATCAATTAAGAGCTTGTTTGAGCTATTGGTATGCTACATTGTATAATGTATAGATGAATTATGCATACATCTTTACACGACTGAAATTTCACCAACTAGATAGTTATACAGGCATCCATTTTATAGTAAACTGACTACTTTTTCATGATAAAAGAAGTGTATGAATAGCAGATGAAAAGGGTGAAATCATTTGAATTAGAAAAAATCTAAAGAATAGATGGATACAATAGATCCAAAAACTCCTATTAAACTTTACAGTTTAAAAAGAGTTCAACTACCATGTGTAGAGATATTTAAATCATACTAATGAAGTTTACAATGGAAGTAGCACTAGAAGCAATACTATTTGTAGAATCAGCTGACCTTGAAGCTATGATAGAAAGAAAACTATTTGAGAATACAAATTAATTCAATAGTGTCTTATGATAAATCAAGTCATCAAAAGTAGTAGATCACCAATATATTTCAAAGATTATGTAATAATCATGCACAATTCCATTTTGAAAGGAAGAGAGATATTATGATGTGTATATGCTTGTAATAAATAATAAATAATCTTATTCTAATACCACAAATTGTAGATACATATTGCAAATAATGAACAAATATGAAGCAATTACCTGAAAACTATTAGTAAGACTAATTATTAAAAAATTTGCAATGCAGTTACGCCAATTACTTACAGATAAGTGTAACTATTATATGCCTAATGAGAATATGAGGTTGCAAGCCAAGTGAACTATGTTTTGAACTCTCAAATATAGAAATAGTTCTGCCATGGTATGGGGAGATAATAATCAGAGATGATATAAAAGTGGTTATCATACATACAGAAGTGTAAACTAAAACAATTTTGAAACAAACCCTCCCACTTCATTCCATTAATATAAGTCAAATAGCAAGCTAATATAATACAAGATTTTTACTCTTATTTATGTATTCTAAAAGCATATAAGAAATTGTAAATAACATTATATTTTATCATTGTAGTGACTTTTATACATATGTATAGTAGATAGTGCAAATTATTGAAGTCATTACTTATTAGAACTAATAAATATGAATATTGCAGTTCAACATATAAACGTCATGCTTTGCCCACTCATAATTTTGATACTATCTGCTTCAGATAAATACATTAATAATTATTCCTATTTTAAGACTGGATGTTATTATATCATTTCTATCAATGGTATAGATTTAAACCTCAATTAAAGTTTAATATATCTGTTTTTTTAATTAAACATATAATTCAAATTTAATTCTATTTTTATTTCTTTTCCAATTATTTTTACCAAAAGCATTTAATTCAAATTTACTAATCTGACCAAGATATTTGAATTTACTTACTTTTTTCTAATTTACTTCCATCAGTTTGTATTTTGTCCCTTTTTTATTAACTGAAAAGTCATAAAACATTATTTTATTCAAAAGCATTACTTCTAGTTCTTTTTTTGCTTTCAACTGATAGATAGCTTTTTATAACATTCTGAAAAAAATATTTGCAAACCTACTATAATGTTTTTTGGAGATATGGAATCATTTTGACATATACCTTTTCTTCTTAGTGTCACCATGTAATCTAATTAGTGCTGTACCAGTTTGATAAATATTCTTTGGAATTTGACAATATCCTGGTTCTATTCTTAATTTTATAAATCATTAATCAAATATCTTTTCATAATTAATAATCCAATACAAAAATGACAAATCTTATCAGGTTTTTCCCTATAAATTCTTTTTATATTTAGATTTAATCTACTGTATTATAAGAAATTTTAAATCCATCTTGGTCTTTTGAATGGTTTGGGTCCAGATTTCTTATAGATATGATAAATAATGTTATATCTACAGTTTCTAATATCATCTTTTTCATCTTCTTAAATGGAAATCATTCCCACATTTACATTCTTCCAATCATGTGATACATATTATTTAAATTTTTGTTATACAAATTCCATCTTGGTCTTTTGAATGGTTTGGGTCCAGATTTCTTGTAGATTTGATAAATAATGGTTTATCTACAGTTTCTAATGTCATGTTTTTCATCTTCTTAAATGGAAAACAATCCCACATTTACATTCTTCCAATCATGTGATAAATATTATTTAAATTTTTATTATACAAATTTGCCAACAATTTTTTTATTATCTCATAATTTTCTTTTAAAATATCAACAATTATTATATTATTATTTGAAGATTTTCTTTTACATATTTAATTAAATATAACTTCTCATTTGAAATATTTGTTTATTTCAAATGTTGTTGAAAGTATAAGGATTATCTTCATAGTTTCATTTAGATGTCTAGGGATGTTATCTATTAGATTAGTAATTAATACCATATTTTCATTTTTTGTTAAAAAAATTATATTATCTTTTTCACTTTTTTTAAATATAAATATTATTACTGCATTTAATTTCTTCCAGTCAACTGGTACATATTTATTCATCATCATCAACCATTATCAATCCACTGCAGGATGAAGGTCTCTCCAAGTTCAGTCCATCTTCTCCGATCTTTAGCTTCTCTTCTTCACCTCACCCCTGCACACTTTCTTATTTCATCCATCCATCTCACATGCAGTCTCTTTTTGGGTCTTTTAAATCTCTTGGAATCCAGTTTGAGATTGTTCTTTTCTAAACATTTCACTAACAACATGTACATATTTTTTATGCTAGCATTAATTCTTTAAACAATTTTACAAAATTCCAGACATATCATTTTAAATACTTTCATATTTTCTTATCCTTTTTTATGAACACAGTCTTGCTTCAATTGAAAATTTATTGGTTTGCTGCTTTATGTACTGTTATTCAAGTATCAGTTATTAATTATATTTTTTCCAAACTCATTGATGACTAGTTCATTTTTGTAGCCTGATAATATTTTAAAATGAAAATATTTACAAATTCTAACTTAAATTACTTGGATTATTTCTGATATTTTTCAAAAATATAACTATCAACTATTAGTACTATCTGTAATTATGTTAGCTGTTTATACTTCTATACAGAATGTAATAATTGTAATAAGTGTACTTATATGAAACTATAGAAAAGTTTGTTATTTCTACAAATTAAAGGCTTAATGCTTTCAAGAACTTATGTTATTCTCGTATTCATAGCAAGATGAACTCAATCATAAAAAGTTGCTCTATAGTTGTGTATATGTGAATTTATTACATTTATTAATACTATCATTTTTATAACTTGACTGTAGTTTTGCAATGTCTCACTAATTAATTATCATTTTTATGTTACGTCTATTAAATATATTACTGTTCTGATATAATCTCTTAATTAAAATATAATCCAACTTGCGGTAGCTTTATTTGTATGATCTTATATTCATTTGTATTTAGAATTTTTCTTTTAAAAAAATGTATGGTATGTAGATTTTTTCTTCTTGCAAATTCCTCTAGTCTATGTCCTCTTTTATTTCCATCTCCATATTCAAATTTATCTACAGCACTTTCAATGTTTATAATAATTCTAGATTTAATATTACTTATTACAAATTTTAAAATGTTTTGTGTGATCAAAAGCATTATGTACAATGTTATAAAAAATATTATCAGAATGTAAACTTGTTTGAGTATAAATCTATATTATTTGTATTTGATATTTTTTATTAAGTTGAGTAACTAATATTCTTTTCAATTTGATATATAATCCTATATTACTTATACTTCCAATATTTGTACTTTTATAGTAAAATATTGTCTCATTTTTTCTTCCAATTTCACAAATTCAATAATGTCCATTTTAACATTAGACAGATCTTTCAATTTATACAGTCTTCCTTCATTTAAATGGAATGCAAAATTGTAGGTAATTAACATCATTGAATGATAGCCTAGATTTATAAACCAATGACTTTTAGCCCCATCTGTCTGGTTTGGCTGACAACTGTACAGTATATGCAATAGGGCAGCCATTTTTTTTTACTATCATGACAGTAAATATATAAAAAAATAGTCAATATAGTTTTAACTATCATATAAAAATAGGATGAAAGTTAACATATTTTCATGTTATTTTCAAAAAAGCCCAAATGATGTCTCTGTTTAGAATTATGAAACTACTGTGAAGAAAGACTATCCTGTTTTAAGATCTTTCAGCCCCATATAGCTATTTGAGTTGGATAGCTGGGTTTGAAGACATGTAGGTGTCTGAAAATTTTAGATTTTCCTCTCAATAGATAACTTCTAGATAAATGCAGGCTTTGGGTTGGTATTTTTAGATCTAGTGTCTGGACCTATCCTAGCACCTCTTTGAGGAGCGCCAAAGCATGAAACCATAGTCAGAGGTTTGGGGGGGGGATCCTGATAGAGATATTTTAAATGCTGGCTCTGGCTAAATATTTATCACAAAGCTTGTTGAGGAATTGGCAATCCTCATTGATTATATCCTGTTTTACAGTCTCAAATTTCTAAATGAAAGTACATGCTTATGTATGTTGATGATCACCTTATTTATGTTCATTTAGCATAGGATAATCACATAGTAATAATAGCTGTAGCAACAAGAACATATAGAATGGATATTAGATATTTTTTCTGTTCAGCTTCTGTAAGGTCTTAAAAATAATTTAAGTGTTTCTTTTCAATTAACAGCAAACCTTATTGTACAATCTAAGATATATATGTGCATAATAAATGTATTACTTTCAATAATTTATATTTATTTTATGTAATACTTATTAATATTATTTACTTTCTTTATTACGTTTACAATGCTTTTTACAACCCACTAGTGACGGTTTCGATTGCTCTAGCAATCTTCTTCAGAACTTCTACTTATATTTTCAAATCTTAACCGCTGAATAGTGGATTGTAACAAACATTGTAAAAGTAATAAAGAACGTAAATGTTATTAATATTATATGTACTTGGCAATGCAATAAGAAAGATAAATATAATTATTATTATTTTATTTTTTATTTAAAAATATTATTGAGAATTATTTTATTTATTAAATTATAAAAATAATATTTTTATGGTTCAAAAATCCTTCACAAACTTATAGTAATTGGTATATGATTAATTTTGAATAATAAATATGTCAGCTACAATAATATAATATTACAAAATAATAATAATATAACCCAAAAAATAAAAAAGGATCGAAATCAAGATTAAATATATATTTTTCTGTCTGTATTGATATAATATATCAAGAAATTTATAAAATTTTTAGTAAGAAATATATATTATAACGTTAACAAACATTTTATATCCTATCTTGACAAAAAATGAACAATCAATTTAAGATATAATTACGTACCGGATATGTGACGTTTTTTCATGTAGTTAATCATATTCGCCAGTTCTTATTCGCTTATCTATAAATAATGTGCGTGCGTGCGTGCGAGAGAGAGCGTGTGGATTTTTTAAAAAAAGTATTTATTGAAATGGTTTTAATTTTAACTTCTAAAATATTTAAAATTTTATGACTAAGTACAAAAATGTTATAGTTTGTCAAACTCAGCGTAAGATTGATTTTCTTTCTTCAGGATTTTTTAAGAGACTGAAATTATAACCGCATCCCTTCTTTTCCCCTTTTTAAAAAACAAGTTTGTTGGCTTCTCCAACTTTGTTTTCTTTTTAAACAGAACAAATTAACCACTTGGAAATCAGTTCATTACTTCTGTTAAATCGATAAACCTTCTTGTAGAAGAAAAAAATAAACTGTTAGTTTTAAAAATATTATCAAGTCAAATAAAAAATAGCGTTTACTAACTCGATTTAGAATTATTTTATTTCTTATGGCATAAAAAGTGATCTAAATTAAATATTATTTTTATTCATTAAGAAAAGTTAGTGAAGTTTATTTAGATCTAAGTAAAATGTATATCATTGTTAATTTTATAGTATTGTATATTATACAATTTAATATAATGTGTTTAGTGTTTATTTTAATAATTGTTGCTTCAGAAATAATATATATAAATGCATTAAAACTTCACGTGATCACCATTTCATATCCTTACACAAGCTTTTAACAACAGTTGCAAACTCTCCGTACAGTAGTGACATCGAGTGCAAGTCTTAGTAATCAATGGATGCATGAAAAATCCCTATCTAGTGCCTTCTCATGCAATATTTCCTGACTAGTTTCTAGCTTGTGGCTTTCATCAGTGAGGAGTCTTGGATTTGAGAGCACTGCACCTAGATCTTAGGATCTAATGCAACTCTCCAAAAGTCATCTTTAGCCTATTTAGTTAATTATAACACTAAGATCCCAAGATGAATCCAAATTCATTCACTTATATAGTCATATAGATCTGAACTCAGTTCACCATAACTACAATCATCATTTATTCCATGGGAAAGATAGGTATAAAACCACCAAAACATCATGTGATAGCTATTTCATATGCTTATACAGGCTGTTATTAACAGCAGCAAACTCTTCATACAGTAGTGTCATTAAGTGCAAGCTTTAGTAATCAATGGATGCAAAAAGGTTTGTGCATAAAATCCCTATCTAGTGCTTATTCATCCAATATCCCTAGACTAGTTTCTAGCTTGTGCTTTAGTAATCCATCGATTAATAAAGTTTGCACTTGGTGGCATTACTGTATGGAGAAGAGTATCAAAATATAGTTACTATATTTATATAAATGTTTATTTTCATTAATTAATTAGATATTGATTTTACTAGCATTGCCATTGTTTTTCAATAAATACAATTCATTGTATCTTTAAAGCACCATGTATTTATAGGCACAGACAATTTTCTAGCATTGTCTTTATTATATAAAGACTTGGGATTCAAAACTGGAATGAAGATAGTTTTTATTTGGCAGCCATCTTTTGCTCCATTTTGAACCCAAGATAACCTGCTTGTATAGTTGTATAGATCTAACATCAGATAGTTAATTAAAATATATTATTATAGATCTGATATCAGATCTATGCAATTATGCAAATGGATTTTCTTGGGTTAAAACCATAATGTTTTCAGAATTTCAAGCTATTATTTTAATAGAAACAAAGAAGTTAAAAGTAGATTCCAGATGCATAATTGCAATGATTCTAAGTTTAAATCACAAGTTTCACTGATAAAGACAAAAGCAATAAAATGCAAAATGAGTTGTATTATTATCTCAAAACCATAAGTAACTACATATTGCTAGCATAGAGAAGTGCTCTTGTTTAGGTTTTTGTAGTATGATCCAATAATGTTGTGGTGACACCACACACATACTCACTTTGGTATTTTGTACTTCTGATACACGATTTTAATAAATTATGATTAGTTAGAAAATCTTTAAAATGACATCTACTTTACTAAATTTTATATACTTCTAACATTTAAATTAAAATTATATCACTTCCATTTGCTTATTTGAACATAAAGTCATGATAATTTTTTAATTTTTTAGCTTTATTTTTAATAAAAGAGGTCAGTGACAGCTGCTTTACAAGCAGTTGTCCCAGGTTAGTGGGTTCGCTTCCTGGCTGATGCTACGACACATGAGAAAAAAAACCCACTAAAACATTTTTATTATTAAGGCAACATTTTACTGAGTTTGTGTTAATTGCATTTTAATTATTATTATATGATGAAATATTTTCTTCATATGATTTAAATGATTAAATGTCTTTAGAAAAATTTAAACTTTATTTAAACTTTTTAGTTACATTTAACACAAACTAGTTAGAGTATAACACCATGTTTCAAGAGTGTGTATATTCTTTTCTTCAGGTGTTGTTGGTCTGACCAAGACAGTACTAGCATGAGAATCACAGACTCAAAGTTAATGCAAATGCATGTAAATACATTTTCTAATATTATATTTATTACTGAATATAAAACCAAATATAAACTCATATTTACAATATTTTACAATGGCTGTACTCTTCCTGCTACTGCTTGTGAGGAATTGCTTCTAGTTCTGGGATGAACTATGACAAAGAGATTTCAATTGCCATTGTAAGTTTCCTACAACCACTAGATGTATTTTGGCCAGCCTGCCTCATGAATAGATCCAATGACACTTTAAAATGCTGCCTTTTACCTTTGATGCTCTGGAGAATGTGTATACTGCTATTCATGTTTGACAGTAATTCTCTGCAGAACATGTATGGAGAATGAGAATTCAGCTTTGCAACACTAGTTTATTGACCCCTGACCCTACCTACAAAAAGACTAACTATTTATTGCTAGATCCCCATCCTTAGTATAAATATTTAGATTTAGTGAGCATCGTTCCCTATTGGATTATTCTTATCATTAGTTGTTTGTTATCTATCTGTATATGCATAAATTCATTGCCATGAATACTCAATCCAATCTAGATGAGATGTAATCTGGACTGGTCCATTATTTTCAGGAAAAGTGAGATATGACATTCCATCCTCCTGGCTAAAATTAGCCCTGGAGAATAAAATCATGCAGGTGCATAGGTAGGCATCTTTTTCACTTTGTAGTTTTATCTGGCTTGATGATCTCTGCAGGTCCACTGTCATTGCTCAGAGATCTTAGAACAATAGGTTCATTGCAACTGGCTGATGACCCTTCACTGTTGGCTTGCAACTCTTTGTCATCTGATGAGGCTTTGATGATTGCTGATAGCATGTATTTTAATCTTAATTGGTTTGTCATGATGATATTGTTATCCAAAAATACTTTGATCACCACTTCTGGAGCCCAGTTGATGGTTCCCTTAACCATGCAGCATAGGATGTGTGTAAGTATCCACTTTTTTCAGTTTTTCATACATTAAATAACTCCTTTCAAGTAGACTCTGGTTGAATTTATTGTTGTGAGCTTATTCACTTTAGTTACCATAAAACCTGAGTGCATCAGTTATGCCCTAATAAATTGCTCTGCTTACCATCAGATACAACAAGAAGCAGATATCTAGTTTTATTTGTCACTGTAACTTTAACTCTTGCCTGGCCCAAGATACTAGGCAATAATTGTTTTGTTGTTAGGATGCAGCTCACAATTATTATTCTTATTAATAACAGCTTATGTCCTTTTTGACACAATGGACACTGCAGACCTAGTGCCCAGTTCCATTGTTGCAGGTGTATTATTAATAAGAATTATGCATTTAAAAGCAGAATCAATGCTTCTCACATTGTTTATACAAGCATTTTGGTTCTTAGGTTTTAAATTGCCTTTCTGGCTCTTTGGAATCATCTATTCTGTTATTAGAAACTTATTGTTTTTATGTAAAACAAGCAGCTTTTGTGTGGCAAACCTACTTGGAATATGTCCACCCTGTATATCTGTGTGGACATTCAGTTTGGGCATACACCAGCTGATCACATCTAAACACCATTTTGATTTATATCAGCAGTGACTTTTACTGTCAGCTGGGTATTTGACTAACCCAATTTTCTGTTCAATGGTTGAATGCTATTACCAATTGAAATAATTTGTTTGACCAATTTTTGATTCTGCAAGAGTAACTTGAGACAAAGTGAAATCAAATGTTATATCAGGGTCTATTAGGAACTCGACTGTGAGACTATGATTTCTCATGATACAAATAAAACAATCTCATAGACCTTCATTCAGGAAGTCTGAAATTGCATTTTAAAGCTAGTTTTTTAAAAGTTAATAGCAAAATCTATAGCTTTTTCCTCTTTCTCTTATGCACAGAAATTGAAATACATCTCTTCATTATTATTAGAATTTTGGGAGTAAAAAATTATTTTGTACAGACAATGTCTTATCAAAATCAAGATCAGCTGGAAGCAAAGTAGTTGCTTAGGCTTGAAGAACTCTGTAAGTCTGAGGTTCCATTCGAGACATGAGCATGGCTAATTTTAACTCGGGCTTTTTGATTTGATTAGCCTGCAAATAGAAGATTACTCAATCTTTATAGCTCAGCCAATTTTCTGAATAGGCTGGATCATATTCTTCAATTGAGCCTATTTTAGCCATTTTTTGCTTTTTATGCCATAAGACAAAAAATTTTACTTTTATTTGTGAGAGTAACTACTCAAATTGATTTTTAACCTTTATTTAAAAGCTACTGTTTGCATAACTGTCAATCTTTGATTCAAGACAAAATCTAACAACTCACTGAATAGTTTCTGCCTTTATTAATAAGAGTAACTACTTTTGTTTGATTTTAAATATTTTTATTGGCATGTCAATAATATTTGCAGTCAATTTTTTTTTATTAATGACAAAATCTAATAATCCATGGGGGCAAGATTTGTCAATTTAAACTTCTTTTTCAAGTCATGGGGAAAAACGTTTTTCTATTTTGTTGACTGCACCAAATTCGTCATGTTTTGTCTGGATTATATACATGGGATTTACTAATCACAGCGTCAAAGAAAGTGCAAAGACATATAAATACCTTTCTAATAAAATATTTCTTACTGATTATAAAAACAAATATATATTTGTTTTAATACTATTCTTTACAATGGCTATTCTCCATTTAATACTGCTAGCAAGTTATAGCTCCTAGTTCTGGGGTGAACTATGAAAAAAGGGAATGCTCTTATACCACTCCAACAGTATTTCGGTAAGTTTGCCTCATGAATAAGGTCCATTGACACTTCAGGCTGTACTGCGGTAGCTTGCCTCATGTCAATGTCTGGAGAATGGAAATGCTGTGTTTCAGCTTTATGGTGGCAGCTCTTTAGAGAATGTCTATACTGCCATTCAGGTTTGACAGCAGTTCTCTGTGGAACATATATGAGAAACATGTCTTTCAGCTTTGTGACAGTAATTCACTGCAGGATGTGTATGCTGCCATTCAGGTTTGACAGTATTTCTCTGCAGAACTAGTATGGTTAATGTAAATTAAATGCAAAAAATATCAGCTTAGTGATATTAATACTAATTTTTGGGGAGAAACAAAAATTTCCAATTTTTAAAAGATTAGTGTAGCATAAATATGATAAAAAGTCACCAGTTTATTTACATTAAATGGAAATAGGGCATGTGTTTGAAAAGGATAGTATCAAAATAATTCAATATACAAATGATAAAAAGAGAAAGAAAAATCAAAGAAGCTAACCTTATAAATAATATTAAACCTATATTAAATATAAATTTTGGGACTTTTGATTTCATTAAGATTGGTATAATAATTTTAAATTATAAATTTAGAACAGGTGAAAATTAGTTGTATAAAAAGTCAAAAGAGGGAGCTAGTATATAATATTAAAAGAAGTGGCTAACAGGTTTATCTGGGCATAATTGCTGAGATATTCTTGACTTCGTTTAAGGAGAAGCCATAATACATCACATCACATCAAGTGATATATATAAAGAGCCTGCTAATAGCTCTAAACAAGCTTATTATTTATTTATTTTTTATGATAAATGCTACAAGAGAAAATACCTGAAGCCTTTATCTATGATGGTCCCCAGACTGGTTTCGAGCTATGGCTCTTATCAGTGAGGAGCTAGGACATTAGATTCAAAATATTAACTCAAGCCAAGCATTTATCTAATTCTTAAATATTAAGAAAAAGATCCAAATCTTCAGACACCTACATGTCTTCAAACTCAGCTCTTTAACTAAAGAAACTATGAGCCTGAACTAAATTCAGTGATCCCATATATATATATTGCAACCTCCAACAGTAAAATAATAATGAAGTGAAATATAAAACAGGGGATATACAATCTGGCTAACTAGCATAAGCATGAGTAAATATAGGAGAGACAACAGTGCACTACTGACTTTACTAACTCTAAATCTCTTACAACTAATATTAAAAAAGCACATTTATTAAACTAACTTCCAAGACAAACATTTAATTTATAACTTTAAAAGATGGCTAATAATCAGGAAGGCATCTACCTTTGAGGTGAGTATGAAATTATAAGTATGGAATGAATGATAAATGAAGTAGAAGATTGAATGTGTGGTAAAGAGCAAATAATAATTAACTAATGAAAATGAATAATGAATAGACCTAAGAATGAGGAGAAGAGAAAGGAAATGTGTTAGGGTAATGAATGTTTAAGATTGTGATAGAATAGGGATCAGTGAAGGATGAATAAATTATGATGGTATAATAAAATGAGATGATAATGAACATAAAAGAAAAAATATGGATGAACTATGATAACTATGTTGTGATGATGAATGGGATCCTGATCTATCAAACTGATATTATTCCAAACAAAAGCAAGATATTACTGAAATAATGGCATGGAGTTCTAAACTTGGCTAATTAAAGACAAAAATTTAACTTTGAACAAAAATGGGTTCTACGTTTTAAAAGCTAAAGAAGGAAGCTTACATTTTTGAGATTTTAATGAATCAAATAAACAATAAGAACAAATATAAGAGACAAAGATAATGCATATCAAATAACTTAAGAAATGAAAACTAATAATAAAATCAAAGTTAAAATTATTAATCAATCACTTAATTTATCAGGGTTTAAATAATTTAAAATATCACAATTTTTACAAGATATATTTGGAGCAGTAAGAGGGATTTTATTATTATCCAAATATAGAAAACAAAGATGACTCAATACATAAATGAAATTAGTAAAGAATATTTAACTACTCCACTGGAAATAATAAAGATAAACTTTAAATTTGATGATGAATCAATAAATCCCTAATAATAATAAGGTAAATATAATAACCCTTTATAAATTAATTTTGATTGACAACAATGAACAAGATTACCAAGTTCAGTGAATCATAGAATCTGATAATTTATAGAAAGGTTATTCCCAAACACTAAATGTTTAACATTTAAAACATTATTTGAAAATAATGTTTTGATCAATAAATAGCAAAATTTTGTATACTCTAAATATAAGAACTTGGCAGAACTTATTTCTAATATGCTAACATATAATAAAATTAATCATATTAAGTGATGATGATGTTGACAACAATAACAATAATGTGTGGATAGCAATAACAATATGGACAGTGTTTAGCAATAAGGCTACAGTCAACTGAATACATTTTCAAAAACAAAATTTTATTTACATTATTCATAAATCAACTACAATTACAAATATATATATATTCTTGATTAACTTATAGACAGAAAATACAAAGAACAAGATTTAGTTAACGTATTTAAATATTATTAAAGAAGGATCTCTTTGAATCTGAGTGAAATTATAATATAATATCATCTTGTAGTGAATTGCTATTTAAATCTATTCTTTAAATTAAATTTGTTTTAGCCTATTAAACATTTTTATATTTTCTTTATTAGGCATAGTTTTAAGAAACTTATTTATTTAAAACTAATTATAGATAAGATAATCCTAAAATTCATATCTTATAAATAGCAAGCTAGAAATACTGAACATTAGGTCCAATATAATATAGTAGATATTCCTAAAGCATTAATAATGATTCATACTATAATCTGTTAAGAAGCTTATATGATTTCCTATTTTTATTTATTTATTAAAACAGACAAAACTCACTATATGCATTGCCACACACAGCAAGCTAGAGTAATCAATGGATGCTAGAAGGCTTGTGCATAAAATCCCCATCTAGGGCCTACTTATCCAATATCCCCAGACTAGTTTCTGGCTTATGGCCTTCATCAGTGAGGAGCTCAGATCCAAAAGCCTTCTGGCATCCATTGATTACTCTAGCTTGCTGTGTGTGGCAATACGTATAGTAAGTTTTACTGTTTTAATAACAGTTATAAGTAAGCATAAGAAATGGTGATCATGTGATGTTTATTTATTTATTTATTCAAGATGCTGGAATGTCAATATTACATTGAGAATTAGTATTGGTTTACATTTAGGTCATTAATATCATATTACAGAATTCTCCCTAATACTGGTGAAAACATCAGCATTTTAACACTTAGCTATAAATAGTAAATAAGAAAGGTGACCTGTATGCTTGAAATCATCTCAAATAGATAAGGCATTAGACAATGATCTACTAATATAAAATAATACTTGACAAGATATTATTTCTTGCCATCATTTGCTTAATGTCAAACACAGTTTACATTTTTAATTATTACCTTTTCAGGAATGATTTCATTGTTCCCCATATCAAACTGTTAGAACTAGATCTAGTGAAATATACAATATATTCAGAAGTATAATGGAATTGACTTATGGCAAATAAGTGAACAAACAACCTAGACCATAATCATTCCATGATTACAAATGGTCTGAAATCCAAATTTATTATAGCCACATTGATAATGCATTTTATAACTATTATAAATAAAATATTTGTAAGATAAATAATGAAATTTCAAGCTTACTTTAAACTTGAATTCAATTTTGGTTGGCTTTTCCTCAGTATATCTAGTAGTTTTACAGTGAATCATTTTCCTAATTATCAATTGATGGTCATGGTATGTCTTCATGAGTGTAGGTCAAATATAATCTACTCCATTAGTTACAGGTTAAGAGTAACAAATAATTTGTTCCCCAGTAATAAAAAAAAGTTATTTTCTTCTTTATTATGAGATGAATCAGCAGAGAGATAACTAGAGAAAAATAGCTCTACTGAGAGCTCTACAATTTTCTTACTACTACTATTTTTCTCCACCCCAATAAAATCTATACAGGCCTCTTTATAAAGTTTTGGTCAAGGGGCTGATTGTAAAAATAATAGACCAATTAAATTATTGTATGTGAATATATTTATATAAAATTAATAAATCTCCATTTGTAAAAATAAATGACAACTAATTAAACCGCTCAGCATAATTACAGATTATAATAAAAAATGTTTAATAAATAATTATAATGTTTAATTTAAAATAATTATAATTTTAAGTCTGTTGACAACTATTGTTTAATAACAAAATATTAAATACTTCTATGGTTTTAATTTAATAATAATACTAGTAAATTATTAATTTAACACTACTGAAATTAATTTATCTGACAGATCGTATGTAAAACATCTCACACACAATCTGGCAGAGGGCTAACACTTTGTTGAACAGCTCAATTCTTTATCATTTTAAAGAGATCTAATTATGAAATTTATCTATTTTTATTCCCTAATCCTGACAATCATGAGACCACACCACTGATATTAATCATAGATTTAATAATTAAAATTATTTTTGAATAAAATTTAAAATTTTAGCTAATTGACTGTTTAAATAGGGCTTGAAAAACATTGAGTCCAACCATAAGGTTGCAGTACATATAACAAATAAAATTTCTCTCATTTGATAAATATTGTAATAATAATAAAAAATGATAAATGTAATGATGATTAGCTATTATATACAGTCTTATAATTTGCAGATGTACTTTTGGTTAATTATTTAACCCTCTTCAATGCCTGTTTAATTTTAAAAATATAATGGAAGCAACTGTGATTTAAGTTAATGATGTTTGCTTCCATTACATTTTTAAAATTAAATGACAGTTGAAGAGGGTTAAGTAATTAACTAAAAGTACTTCTGCAAATTGTAAGACTGTATAATAATTAATCTATTACATTTATTATTTTTATATATATATGCAAACAACTTTAAAATTATTATAACACAGTAAATTATGATGTTTTAATTTTTTTGAAAAACTTTTTGTTAAATGCCTAACACAGGCATGAATTTTAATCAAAGTGTAATAAAATAAGGTGAAATTAAATTTTTAATGTATAATAAAGTTTCAGCAGTTTCTTAATTAACTATTTCTTCTAATTAATGATATCAGTTGTTAGTAGTATATCTTTTCTCCTTTCTTGTGGTTCTCACTTATTATGTTGTGACCTAAATCTATTTTGTGAATACATTCACTCTATTACACTGTAGATGTATTCAGCTCTTTTTGCATGTAAATTAATTCTAGTCTTCAGTAATAAACCACTAAACATCACATGATAACCATTGTTTATGCTTACACAATCTGTTTAAACTGAGGCAAAACTTTTCATATAATAGCACCACTCAGTATAAGCCATAGTTATCAATGGATGCAGGATGGGTTGGCATTTCTGTCTTCATGTCAGGGCATTTAATAAATTAAACATCTCAAGTAATATTTATAAAGCTAACTTTTAAATGTATAGTCACCCCTCCAAACTAAAGGAAGATAAAATAAAAATTTACTCAATAAT
The DNA here is from genome assembly GCA_028023455.1 of Epiperipatus broadwayi. Classification (NCBI taxonomy): domain Eukaryota; kingdom Metazoa; phylum Onychophora; class Udeonychophora; order Euonychophora; family Peripatidae; genus Epiperipatus; species Epiperipatus broadwayi. The sequence goes on from JAQFVV010000175.1 coordinate 991,864, forward strand.
TAATGCAATTTAATTAAGAATGAGAAATTTAAAAGACACTGAAGTATGAACTGCAGGATATATGAAAAGTTAAAATGTCAACACCATGGACTATCAATAAAATGGCTAAATAAAACTATAAATAATCTAAGTACTTATACATAGAAAACTTTTAAGGTTGTAATGATAATTAGATACAAATATAATTAGAAGGAATTTGAACTCAGATTTTCAAGCTCCTTACATCTATCCACTTCATCTTATGCAACTGATATACATGACCACATACATGTGAAGAAGATAAATAATCTTCAATATATGCATTTTATGCTGAACCAGCTCTCATCAATTGGTCCAGATCATCACTTTCCACACATATATATAATCAGTGCTCAGTTGATACTAAGATAGAAAATTCTCAAACCTTAATGGACAGGCATCAATCTTCTTCACACTCCAACTCTTCAGCCATCCATATTATTAGAAATAAGATGATAGAATGCTCAAAGCTCTTGTTGTTGCAAATACTTTTGTCATACCCATGTTGAGTTTAAGTCATTCTGAATCAGTAAATAAAAAAATCACATGTAGATTTACTCTCACTTTACAATAAAATAAATTACTTTGGATAGAAAATACATATCCATAGATATTAAAATGAGTGAAGCCAATAATGGTAATAATGGAAATGATGTAAGAACCTAAAGATTGTTTAACCTTTTTGTCATAGGGTTAGTGTTATAATGATGAGATCTAGAAAAAGAATTGCTGATATTCAATTTTGAAAATATTAATTTATTTTTGGTTTGTGATAAGTAAAGTTTAAAACTTAATTGTTTCCAACTAATCATTTGAAATTGTCTTTGAGTACCAATAAATATATCTAAGTATTTATTTATTTATAATCATCTACTTTAATTCAAACCATGATTTATTGATTTTCTATCAGGGATAGAGAAATTTAAAACTTTAGAAGCAGTTCTAACAATATTGAGAGATATCAATATTTTTTGACAAATGATCTGAAATTGGTTTTTTATTCAAAAGATAAATTGTGGGTATGTTGGAATCTATTGGTAAACTTAGTAGTTAATAAACATCACATGACTACCTCCTCTTATGCTTGTGTATAACTGTTGTTAAAACAGGCAAAACTCACTATATATTATGCCACACACAGCAAGCTAGAGTAATCAATGGATGCCAGAAGGCTTGTGCATAAAATACCCATCTAGTGCCTACTCATCCAATATCCCCAGACTAGTTTCTGGCTAATGGCCTTTGTCAGTGAGGAGCTTTGGATCTGAGAGCACTGCATCTAGATCTTAGAATCTAATGCAACCCTCCAGCAACCACCTTTTATCTCAATTTAACTACAAAACTATGAGTCTTAAATTGAAAACACCTTAATGTTTTCAATCCAAGCCCATTAGCTTATATAGTCATATGGATCTGAACCCAGTTCAGTACCCATAGATTTTGGTGTCTTTGGTTCTTTAATAACCATAACCACTACTATCCTATTAGGCAGGATTGGTTTTAAGCCAATAAACATCACATGACTACCTTCTCTTATGCTTGTGTATAACTGTTGGTTAAAACAGGCAAAACTCACTATATATATTGCCACACACAGCAAGCTAGAGTAATCAATAGATACCAGAAGGCTTATGCATAAAATCCCCATCTAGTGCCTACTCATCCAATATTCCCAGACTAGTTTCTGGCTTATGGCCTTCGTCAGTGAGGAGCCTTGGATCTGAGAGTACTGCATCTAGATCTTAGGATCTAATGCAACCATTGATTACTCTAGCTTGCTGTGTGTGGCAATATATATATATAGAGTTTTGCCTGTTTTTTTAAACTTAGTAGTTTAAAGATACAACAAGGATTAATTAAAATATGGAAGGTTCTGAATATAAAATCAGTTAGGTTCCTGTAAGCTAATGCAATGCTGGAGGGACATTAGTTTTAGCCTAGCTTTTATAAGAATTTATAGTATTGTAATACTATATCTATCAAATTTATTATTTGATATGTATTTATATTACATTTAAGGCATAAGAGTCCATTTTGTTGCAGTTAAAATGGAAACAATTCCTACTTCTTAAAATAATAATTATTGGAAGTTGATCATTAAAAAACTAACAAAGCTGATCAATTAGTTTACTTTTCATTAGATTTAAAACAATACTCTAGGAGTCTAGGTGCATGCAGATGTTAAGTGTCAACTCATGTTATATGACTATTAATCTCTGAAAATCTTTGAATATTCAATAACCAAATTTTACAAAACTTTTTTTTAAGTAAAATATGACTATACAAGATTTTTCTATAGGCTACGTGATTAAGATCATTAGTTACATGAGTGATTTTATATTATTAGATTGCTAGTTATATTTCTAGATAATTACTTCTGGATTTTTATATCCTTTGAAGATGAAAATGTAACTGTTAAGAAAGTTGTGTATTCAAAAACGTCTTTAAAATTAAGAAGTTTAATATTTAGAAAGATATACTACTAGAATATGTTTGATCTTTATAAAACTGTTAACAGTTTCTTTTGCTTAGAAGAGTTGAATAGTAGGCTTTCAATGAAAATATTTCTCCATAAATAGTTTAATAAGTGTTTTGCTGAGATTTTCTGAAAAATCATATGGTGGCCATGTGGTTAGCAAAGCTGCCTTATAAGCGGTTGTCCCGGGTTCGCATCCCGGCCGATGCTATGACACATGGGGGAAACAAGAAAGAAAAAAAAGAATAGTTCTTTCATTTCGACAAAATAGATATATGAAATGTTTTATCAAAATTAGCAAAAGCGTTTAAGATTAATGTTGATAAAATTTTCTGGTTCTATTTCATACTTTCTTTATTCTATTTGTTTCAATTTGATGAACTCTGATCGTAGATTCAAATTGGTTGAGGATTAATGAAGTCTTGCCTTTCTATTGTTATCCTATTTTCATTTTTGAAAAATTTAATTCCGTATTTAATAATTTGTTTCGTATTTCATTTGTTTTAAAAACAAACATTCAGTGGTTGCATTTTTTCCAAGTAAAATCATTGATAATTTTATTAGTTATTATAATACTAATATTATTTCATTTAATATTATATATTTGATTTTTTTTTTGTTACTTTTTTTTTAATAGTGACTTGAATGCCAAACATTTTTATATCGGTATTATTTGTGAATTAGTTAGTTAAATTAATAATAATAACATTTACATTAAGTCTACAATTTGCATGTTCTTTTTTTTTTTTTTAAATCACCTCTTACATTACAAGCTTTCAAATTAAATGTAAAACTACCATTAGATAAAAGGCAAAAATTTAAACGTAAAGCGTACGTTCATTTTTATTTAGTTTACTTTTATATTATCAAAAGACACCATTAAAATTCATTAATTTACCTTAATGAAGCAATTCACAAAATACTTTGCTTTGAAAAATGAAGTATTTTACATTTCAGTCCCCACATCAAAGATAAGGAGATTTTGTTTCAGCTTTAATAATTAGAATTAAGTACCCAAATAATAAATCGTTTTAGATATTTTTATTAATTGCTCATTCTTTGTTTATGTTAACATTGTATGTTTATTTAATCATCAGAAAAAAAGGAGAAAAATTGCTGAATTAATTATTTAATAACATATATGTTTACTGCTCTCCATTATCATAATCATCGTCAGCAACTATTTAATAAAACATAGATCTCCATATCCTCTACCACTTTGCCTAAATATCTCTATTTACTTGTCATCTTATTTAAATACTCGTAGCTGACTACTTATTTAATATCATTTTTCTATTTTTTTTTTTACTCTTTCACATATGCAATTATTATTTCTAACGGTATCATTTTATAATGTCTCCATTTCTTAGCACATGTCTAATCCGGTTCTTTTCATTTTAAATTTCATCAATAACTATCTGTTTTTATTGTTAGTGTTTTTTAAACTATTGTCTTCAACCTATCACTTTGACATGATCTTCCTCAACAAATAATTAAATGAAAAACATCATAGCCATGTAAAAAAAAAAAAATTCTTAAAATATGTATCAAAAGTTTTTAAAAATCGGTTAACTTTTTTTTAAAATGAATGATTAAAATTAAAATTCTGATTTAAAAAAAAAAGATAACTGAGTATAAAAATTTTGAAATAATTTACAGTTTTTATAGTTTTAAAGATTATATTGTAACTGATTGACAAAACAATGAAAAAAATATAAAAAATCTGAAGTTCAAAAAAGATTTTTAAAACATTGTTAAAACATAGGGTTATTTTAAGTGAAAAATATATACAATTTGAAGAGGAAAGGATAGAAAAGATTGGAAGTGTTTGTTGAAAATCTATCTTTTTTGGTAGGTAATTAATGATGATTAGTTTGGGAAAAAATTATAAAATCTATTTAGGAAAAAAGTGATATAGTTTAAAGACTACATATAAATAGAGATACAATGATAACTAGATGAAAGTATGGATGCAATTAATAGGAAGAATGATAAATCTGCTTTATATATTCACTACTTAACACATGGACATATAATAGATGCAACAGCTAGAATTTAAAAGTTTATTGTTATTGATGTGTTGATATGTGGGATGTTTGTTTACAAAATTTTTAAAATAATCTAATTTAAATGAAGTTGAATGGACATGCTTAATAATTCGACATTGATCCTAATAAATATCATTATTTATTTTACTCTCCATATATCTTGGACAACAGATAAAATTGGGTCAATTTTTTATCTGCAGTGTGGATTAATTTGATACTAAATTGTGTTGCACTAGTATCACTAATGCTTAGAAATTTATATATTTACGTGTGTGTTTGCGTGAGAGAGAGAGAGAGAGTTTATTTAAAATATATATAAAATATGCTGCTATTTTTAGTTTTCAGAATCTGAGTAAGAATATGTAATCAAATGATATAAATATATTTTCTATAATGATGTACAAATTTTTTGAATATGCATATATTCGGTTTTAGGTATATGAAACATCTATTTGAAATTAAGTTGCTAATTTTTTTTTTTTTTTTTGGGGGGGGGGGAGTAGTATTTGATCCAGACTAATTATTTACATTTTTATTATATATATTAACTTAATTTTAAAATAAAATTTAAAAAAAATTATATTGGAATTTGGGAAAATTGAAATTCAAAAGATTTAATATGCATATATATATATTATAATGGTCACTCAGCATATACTCAATTGTTAAAGATTATTTAAAGTTCTTTTAGATTTCAAATATTATTAAGAATTTTATGCATGTATATGAGTGCAGAGGTGAAATATATGAAAGCATCTTGCTTGGATAAATAAACATATTTATTAAAATGAATTTTAATAACTTAAATCCAGGTAAGATGGCATAAATTAATTTTTTTTTGTGCGTGTGGTTTGAAGAAAATTTAATCTGATCAGATTTACTGATAACAAACACAAAAAGTCTACAAATAGTAATTGAAAGTATATATACAACAAACCACACATAAACTTCTTTATAAATCTTGATTTATTCATGAACTATTATATCATACAAAATATACTCCAATGTTTCGACTATATTTTTTTATAGTCTTTATCAAGTATAACGGTGGGATAATTCAAAGAGTTTTACCGTATCAGCCGTACAGGGCGCCACTAGGCCATTTGAACCTAGAAAATTTATAGAGTAGACAGATACATGCTGTTAAGATTCACATTTTACATGTTTTATTCCGACCATCAGCCCATGCCACTAGCTCAGAGAGATTTATAAAATATAAATTCTTATTTAAAAAATATTTTCAATATTAAAAAATAAATAAAAAAAGCCACTGTCAGTAATAACACACACAAACATTTATTAAACATATATGTAATTTAGAATTATTATTTTAGTCTAACTTTTACTTTAACATTTAATTTACATTTTTAACTTTTGTTTTTGAAGTTCGCACAGCACAATACCATACTGTCAGGAATTCACATCTGAACAGCATGGTTAAGAGAAGAAATTGTCTCTGTCCAGTACAGGAATGTTACATCTGTCTGGCGAGAAGAACCATAAAAAAAAACTCCATAGGAAGGGATTGTGGTCCTTTTTTACCATCTTACCATCCCATTCCATAGGCTAAAGGGGTGATCCAAGGAGCATGGAATACATCTGCTTCTGATGGTCAGTACGAAATGGGCCTTATTTTGCCATAGTGCGGCGTATCATGTGATCCTGCACGTAGCGGACCTTCATACTACATTTACTAATTACACCAATATATCCTATCGATTAACCCAATTTTACTACGAAACAAATAACCTAAGATTAACCCTCCCTTAAACTAACATAACTTTACGAATCTATGCAGCCATTCATGCCCAACTTACATTTAACATTTATTAAAAGTTGTTTAAACAAAAAAAAAAATCATAATAAAATTTAAAAGAATGAAAAAATAAATTAATGGAAATGATTTTTTTAAAAAAATACATTCAATAAAATAATTAATAAATAATTTAGTCAGATAGAAAATTCTATTTCTATTTAAATATTGAGAGGTTTTTGGAATTAAAGTTCTTACTGTTTTGAAAATGTTCATTAGCTATATAATTCTTACTATTTTTTTTAAAAAAGTCCGTAGTTTCTAATTGCTTGTAATTTGGAAGGTGTTAATTCCCACGAAGTCCTGAGGAGATCGGTGTGCAGTTAGCTGTTGGTTCTTTATTGTAGCTGGTATTTAATTGCCAGGCCCAGATGTCCTATAGTCCGCAATATGGGAAAATGATGTTTCATTTTTTTAGAACAACTGAAGGAATTTAAAGTGTCTTTCAATCCCTTCTCCTCCAAATCTCCAACTTAACACATATCATCTCTCTCTATCACATCTTTTTTTTCTTTTATAATAAAACTTTCGGATTGAGTGGGCATTACATCATGATGATGATGAACCTTTTGTTGATGTTCGTTTCCTGAGGGATTTCTTTTATTGGGTATTAGTTTCTATTGTTTTTTCTCTCCTATCTGACCTTTACTTTTACATTTTGGAATGCCCAAGGGCTAGTTTACTTTTACTAATTAAAATAATCATTTCCATTTTATACAATAGAATTAATTAAATTTGTACGTTCTTAAAGATATATTTTTATCTTTAAATCTTTTAAGTTTTTTTTTTTAAACAAATCAAAGCAAAATTCCATATAGTAGTGCCACCTGTGCTAAACAGAGTAATCAATGGATGCCAGAAGGCTTGTGCATAAAATCCCTATCTAATGCCTACTCATCCAATATCCCCAGACTAGTTTCTGGCTTGTGGCCTTCGTCAGTGAGGAGCTTTGGATCTAAGAGCACTGCATCTAGATCTTAGTATCTAATGCAACCCTCTAGCAACCACCTTTTATCTCTACTTAACTACAAAACTATGAGCATGAAATTGAAAATACAAAAAATATTTTCAATCTAAGCTCAATAGCTTATATAGTCATATGGGTCTGAACTCAGTTCAGCACCCATACATTTTGGTGCCTTTGGCTCTTTAACAACCATAGTCACCACTATCCTATTAGGAAGGATTGGTGTTAAACCAGCAAGCATCACATGATCACATCTCCAATACTAGCACATAATTGTTGATAAACAAAGCAAAGCAAAACTCCATATAGTAATGCCACCTGTGCTAAACAGAGTAATCAATGGATGCCAGAAGGCTTGTACATAAAATCCCTATCTAATGCCTACTCATCCAATATCCCAGACTAGTTTCTGGCTTGTGGCCTTCGTCAGTGAGGAGCTTTGGATCTGAGAGCACTTTTGCTTTGCTTATAAACAATTATGTGCTAGTATTGGAGATGTGATCATGTGATGCTTGCTGGTTTAACACCAATCCTGCCTAATAGAGTAGTGGTGGCTATGGTGGTTAAAGAGCCAAAAACACCAAAATGTATGGGTGCTGAACTGAGTTCAGACCCATATGACTATGTAAGCTATTGAGCTTAGATTGAAAATATTTTTTGTGTTTTCAATTTCATGCTCATAGTTTTGTAGTTAAGTAGAGATAAAAGGTGGTTGCTAGAGGGTTGCATTAGATCCTAAGATCTAGATGCAGTGCTCTCAGATCCAAAGCTCCTCACTGATGAAGGCCACAAGCCAGAAACTAGTCTGGGAATATTGGATGAGTAGGCATTAGATAGGGAGTTTATGCACAAGCCTTCTGGCATCCATTGATTACTCTGTTAGCACAGGTGGCACTACTATACGGAGTTTTGCTTTGCTTTGTTTATAAACAATTATGTGCTAGTATTGGAGATGTGATCATGTGATGCTTGCTGGTTCTTTTTTTTTTCTGAAAATTTAGTTTTAAAATACTTTCTTTTTCCTTAATAAAGTTTTCTTTTAATAATTTTTCATCTGTGCAATTTTATATATTAGAGTTTAGATGATTTTTAACTTTCAATTTTTAATTCTTAAAAAAGTTTTTATTTGCGAACTTTTATTTTTCGTGACTAATTTTTAGAGAAAAAAATTAATGTAACGGCGTATGTACCCATTACACAAAGAACAACGAAAAAATACATAAAAACAATAAATACAAATATTCCATAATACATATAACAAGTACAAATACCATTTACCGTAAAACTCTTCAAACAAACAATCTTAACTTTTCATTAATTTGTATTTGTTATATGTATTATGGAATATTTATATTTATTGTTTTTTATGTATTTTTTAGTTGTTCCTTAATAAAGACTATAAAATAATATAGTTGAAACAGTGTATATTTTGTATATTATAATAGTCAAGATTTATAAAGAAGTTTGTGTGTGGTTTGTTGTATATATACCTGGATCTCGTTTTATGCGGTAGATAGGTTCCTCAGAAAATGCGCACAAAAGAAATCACACAAAAATAGACTTAACTTACCTTGTAAAATGGGGATAGGGGGTTGCAATTTCCAAAAATCGCATAAAAGCAAAGCAAGAAGGAAAAATTACTTTAAAATTTGCATTAAAAAAATAAGGAAACAAAGTATGACTAATAAAAATTTTCAAATATTTGAAAAAAAAAAATACAAGACAAACTTTTTTTTATTAACTACAGTATTTAATTTTACATTTTTTCATACATATTTTAATCATTAGCGGATGTTTGACTATTTGACAATATGTGTTCGTTTGGGAGATGTTAAGAAATCAGATTCGTCATGTGACATACAACTAGCGCCACTTTCAGTCTTGAGCTATGTTAATGATTATTTGTTTCTATATTAAAAAACTGAGATGGTAATCAAACAAAAAGAGTATAGATTATCATTAGAAAGATTATTTTCAGTTTATAAAATCTTCGTTATTATTTATTTTAAAAATCTAAAAAATTATTTATTTCTGTTAAATTAACAAAATACATTTTAAAAGTTTAAAATTTTTGACTATTTATTGCGATATTTTTATATGTAAATATAAATCTATTATTATTATTTACACATTAGTATAAGTAGGTTATTACATAGAAACTAATATTCTAAATGCAGCTTCAGGCCATATTTACGTTAACTGATAATATAACGTTATATTTTTGAAGAAAAAAAGTATTTCAAGTCAAAATAAGTTATTAATAATTTAAATTTCTTGATATCTAATAAATATAGTGAAATATGAAAGATATTAAGAAGAAACACGAATTGCATAACTTCAAAATCGCATTAAAATAATCCGCATAAAACAAGACCCAGGTGTATATTGAAATTAATGGACCATTTTTTAAAATAGAAGACTGTTTGTTATTTTTTAAGTAATTGAATTATAAGAAGTCTTCAATTTATTACTGTCTTTTAATGGCTGATGGATTATATATTTGTAATTAAAAAAAATGTAAAAGATGTAAAATGAAAGAAAATATAAAACTACACATTTTGGGGGGATTATTATTTATTTATTTTAATTGGATCATGTCTGTAAGGCTTAGCAGTATAAATTCTTTTAGCTTTTGTGAATTTTTAATGTGGTTAAGGAATTATTTCATGATTTACTGTATTCTGTGAAGCAAAAATCATACTTGTCAGAAATATGAAATCCAATGATCATTTGTTGATATGGCTAGAGAATATGCATTGCTAGACATTAAAGTGTACTAACTCACCATAAACTATGTATATTTCTTCTGGAGCTTCCTGAACTCACATGTCACTGCCCAACCCATGATTAATTTAAAATACCTATGGAAAATATGTGCCTCGATTGCCTTTATTTTATCTTGAAAAATGAAATTTTTAAAAGGAAAGTATTATGATTTTTCATGCTATTCTAATTGGAAATATTAAAAGAATAAAATACCATGGTAAGACTATTTTTTAAAAACCTAAAAAAAGTATATTGACAAGACCTTAAGTCAATACAAACTGATTATTTATTAACATGCAATTTATATGCATTAGTTGCTCAGCCATTATTATCCATTTATTTTTTATATGCTTTACTGTATGAGTGCATTTAAAAATAATTAGTGGTACTTTTAACTTACACCCCATGTGGTCGCAAGAGGTGCTGTTTCAATGTCAACCACAGAAATATTCAGAGTAGGGGGCCAAAAGCAGTGATGCAAGATACAACCGCTACATGGTGCTGTTCACCATGCCCGCTTGGTGGCACTGATATCCATAAGTATTCACATCTAGCTTACATCGTCTACTACCAGAAACACCAGCAATCTATTTTGTGTGCATACATGTATATGTGAGTTCATTTTAATTGTGAAATAAATTGTTAGTTTTAATTTAAGTTGTCAGTACTTTTTTAATTAGCAACTTTTATTTCCAAATGGTTATTTTAGCACTTACCAATTAAGAGAAAAAATATATATTTTTTAAAATTAGAATCTGTTTAACCACTGAGCAAAATGCTGAAACATTTTATAAATTGAGAGATTTTGATATTTGAAATTGATTGACTCAATATAGCACCCTGATAAAAGAATTAAATGCATGCTGCTTGTTTTTATTTAAATTAAATTATTGCTGAGTGAAAAAAACTATTTCAAAATACTAGTGTTTATTTTGGGGAGGTGATTGTGAAATATAACCTGTTTTAGGTTCAATCATCTCCATTATTATCTATTTCAGATGTGACTATGATATTTGCACTTGTTTCAGTCATATTTAAAGATGGCCCCTCAAAGTTATCGATCCAATAAAATAGTTTCCCAAAGTGTGGCTGGATTAATTCATTTTTACCTTAGTTACTGGTACAATATATATATATATATGTTTATTCCTACAAAAGAAAATTTAGTTTTTAAATAATTTAATATTTGAAATTAAATCATATCTATCGTTGATAAAGTGTCAGATTCTAGAATATGGATTGTAGGATTGATTCTGGTGCATGCTATTCAGGCTGTCAAACTTCTTATGAACCCTTGAGGAATAAAACCATTCAAATATTTATTTATTATTGAAAAAATTGAATTAATTATATTATGTATAGTAGAGTTATTTGAAAAAATGTACAAATTATGTTACAAAAATAAATACAAAGTAACACTATGAAATACTTAATCCAAACAAGAGCTTTTTGTTAGACCATTAAGCATCACATGATCACCATCTCTTATACTAGCACATAAATGTTTATAAACAAGGTAAAACTCTCTATATAGTAGTGCCACCCTGTGCTAACCAGATCTAAAGCTCCTCATTGATGAAAACCACAAGCCAGAAACTAGTCTGGGAATATTGGATGAGTAGTCATTAGATAGGGATTTTATGCACAAGGCTTCTGGCATCCATTGATTACTCTGGTTGGCACAGGGTGGCACTACTGTATAGAAAGTTTTGCCTTGTTTAAAAGCTTATTGTTATGGATAATTGCTACATTTTCTGATAAAACTGTTTTTCAAACAAAAAAATAATTGATATAATTCCATTTTTAAAATCTGAATGAATTATTTGTTAAGACATCATAAAGCTATGAAATTCTGTTTTAAAATTTAAAAATTCACTTATAATTGTTATTAAAATATCACAAAGTAATTACAACAGGGGTTATAAAATATTACTTTTTCAGCCAATCATATCTGTTTATATTAATATATTTCTCAACTTGTCTTTTTTTAAAACATATATTTTTAAATATAATCTGAGTTTAGTCATATGTTTTACAACTATTTTGCAAAAACAATTATATATATATAAATAACTATGGAAAATATAGATTTTCATTTTTGAAATCAAAACAAATAATGCTCTCATGAATTCTCTTGAATCTGAGAGCAAAACAATACTGACATATTAAGATTTTTAAAAAAGTAATAAATCAATATTATTTTAGATCCAATTTATTCATCAAATGTAAGCTAAAATAATAAAATATATAAAAGGTAGCTGCAAGAAAGTGAATAAAAGCTAAAGTGACCAAAGAGCCATCAGCATTATCCCAGTGCTACAGTCAGAATGAAAGAATTAACAAATTAATGATAAAAATTATGTTTATGCAAACATGTATAGGGCCAGTTTTCTTAATTCAACAGCATTACAATAGTCGTTTAAATAATAATTGAAGATTTATCTGATTGTCACATCAAACAGATGGATGAACCTAAAATATATGTTTAAACATATATACATATTAAAATATTGCTATTCCATCATCAGATTTTCAATTGGATGGACGGTTGAAGAGTTGGAGTGTGTAGTAGATTGGAGCCTGTCCATTAAAATATGAAGATTGTCTATCTTAATATATATCTGAGCACTTATAGTATATATGTGTGGGAGATGATAATCTGGACCAACTGATGATTGCTGGTTTAGCATGAAATACGTATATTGGTGATTATTTATCTTTTCAGCATATATGTGCTTGAGAGTATCAGTGTTATTAGATAGAGTGGAGAGTGGTGGGTCATGTGAAAGTCTGTGCTCATATACCCTATATTATTATGATTATAATACATAAGCTTCACTATAGCTAGTATATTAGAATATTTTATCTTGTCATTGAAATTCAAATAATGTAGAAATGTCCATCACATGAGTATCATCATCACTGTCAATCATTATCAATCCACTGCATAATGAAGGTCTCCCCAAGTTCATTTTCTCTGGTCTCTGGCCTCTCTTCTCCACATCATCTCTGCACACTTTCTTATTTACTCCATCCATCTACATGTGGTTTCTTTATGGGTCTTATGGAATCCAGTTTAAAATCCCAGTTGTCCATCTATTATCAACTCTTTTAGAAATATGTCCTGTTCTACTCCACTTTGGTCTTTTAATTCCTTCAACAATGTCAACCACACTTGTTAGTTTTCTTACCCATGTATTTACTCCTAACATGCATCCGTCCTTACTTCTTTGCATGGTCTAAAGTCTCTGTATGGTTCTTCTATTAAGTGTTCAAATTCCAAATCCTTAAGCAAGAACTGGTAAAATACATTTATTAAAAACATTTTCAAAAACATAGGCATATCACCTTCTAATATTGTTATTTCTACCAAAAGCATTCCAACCAAGTTTTAATTCTATGATTAATTTCATCCATTATGTTTCCATCTGTAGTAATAAGCTAACCTAGGTATTTGTAGCTGTTAACTTCTTCTAACTCATCTTAATAAATCTTTATTTTCATATTTTGAGAAAATCTATTGAACATTACTTTAGTCTTTTTAACATTTATCTTTAGTCCTACTTTTTTACTTTCATCTGCTAACTCTTGCAACATTTCCTGAAGCTCTGACACATTATTTGCAAAACAACTACATCATCTGAAAAATCTAAATGATTTAAATAATCTCCATTTATTTTTATTCCTTTAACTTCCCATTTTAAATCACAAAATACTTCTTGCAGCATAACTGTAAAAAGTTTAAAGATACGAAGTTACCCTGTCTTACACCCTTCTCAATGTTAATCTTCATAGTATCATTATGTAATCTACTTGTCGCTATTGCATTTTTATAAATATTCTTCAAAATGTGACAATATGCTGGGTCTATACCTTAATAATCCAATGCTTTAATCACTGAAGAAACACTTATAGAATCAAATGTCTTTTCATAATCTATAAATTCAAAGCATAATGTCAACTCATATCCATTGGTCTTTTCTACAACTTCTCTCAATACTTGGATATGATCTAGTGTACTAAAAAAAATTTTAAATCTAGCTTAGGCAGTTTTAATCTTTTACTTTATTTCAGTAACAGAATATAATTATCATCTTTTAAGATTAAACAATTCAGATAAAATTACAATCTATGTTTTAATTTTTGCTTTTTATGTTTTTACCACTTTTATCTATATAATCATATCAAAGAACATTCTCATTCCAAATACGTGATTAAGAATTACTTTTGCAAGCAGTCTCATGATGAAACATATTAATGAACTTGCAAACTTTTACTTTTCATTTATTAATGCCCATTCATTCAGTTTGATAAAAGGAAAATATGACTATCTTTTCATTATGAGTTTGGCTTTCAAACATGCTTTTATCTTTAATGTTATTATTATTATTAAAGCATAAAAAGTATTGGAATGCAAATCATATAAGTTAATATGAATGTGTGTATATACTTTTTTCTAGTTTTTTTTTTTGTTTTTATCATTGTGTTTCTTATCTATATTTTAGTATATTATAATTATCTCAGTGCAAAAACTCTTATTACCTATATATTTGTAAACAACTTTCATTCTTCAGGTAGGCTTATATCTGTTTTAACAGATTGACATTTTTCATTATACCACACTCATATATTATATTTATTACAATTTAATTTTCAAGTGTCACGCTTCATACCTAGTTCAAGTATAAACTTTAACTATGATTATTATATTTGTCTTTTTAAAAAAAATTAAATCCCATGTTTTTTTCAAGTCTTTATTTATATACTTATTTAAGCCAATAAACATCACATGATCACCATTTCTTATGCTTGCTGATAACTGTTATTAAAATAGGCAAAACTTTCTATACGTATTGCCACTCACTGCAAGCTAGAGTAATCAATGGATGCCAGAAGGTGTGTGCATTAAATCCCCATCTAATATCCCAGACCAGTTTTTGCTTAATATGTATAGTAAGTTTTGCCTGTTTTAATATACTTATTTTACTAATAAAGCATTAAAAATTGAATTTCTCATTTGAGAATCTTAATATTGAATTAAAAGTCTTTTTCTATAGTCATGTTATTTTCATACTAAAGTTACTAATGATACATCTCAGTCAAATTTTACCTATACTTTAGTATTTAACTCATTGCAAAAATTAAAAGACTGAAGTGGAGTTGGGCTGGACATATTGCTAGAAGAGATGTTAAGAGATGGACAATTGAAATTTTAAACTGGATTCCAAGAGATTGTAAAAGAACCAAAAAGAGACCACATGTGACATGGATGGATGAAATAAGAAAGTGTGCAGGGGTGATGTGGAGAAGAGAAGCTAAAGATAGGAAAAGATGGATTGAACTTGGAGAGACCTTCATCCTGCAGTGTATTGATAATTGTTGATGATGATGATTACTGTACTATTGATTCATTTTATATTGCAAATTTATAATAAACCACTTTGCCTTATTTTTCTCTTAGCATTGCTTTTTTATTACAAATCTTACTACTTTATCAAGATAAAATATGAGGCCCATTTCATGATAAAAAAAAGGGGGGGATTGTAAAATTGAGAGAATAATAGTTCCTGTTATATAAATCTTTTTTTAGCTTTGTATATATATTTGCCTTAGTCTCTGTCTAATAGTTCAAATTATACACCAGGTCTAGAACATTTTATTTCATATATATTATAATAATTAGAATTATATGTTGTTCTTTGTGTTACTGAAAATTTTTTTCAGGATTTATAATGTTTTTAAAAATATAACAGAATCTCTGAAATAAATGTTTTTCCTGAATTTTTAATCTTATAACATACGATAAAGATATACACAACTCATTGTTATTGACTTATGTATCACATGTTAAATATTTTAATGCATTTATTCAGCATTTCTGTATACGTAACATTCATAATTTCCTCAGCATGTTTATTAACTTGCATTTACAACTCCATCACTGAAATACAATAAACTAAAAACTGTACTAATACTATTTTATACTCAGATAAAACATTGAAATATTATATACAATTTAATGCATTTTCAATGCTGAGGTTATATTTAATATTTTAGATGTTTTCTCCAAGAATACACTATTAGTAATGCCTTTAATTTATACATATTTAGTGGTATTTTTATTCCAATCATATTATATTTGAGAAATTTATAATTTCTATATGGAAGCTATCTACAATTTGCCATTTTATGTTCAGTGGAAATAAAGATTTTTTTAGTGAAATCAATTTTGTCCTCAATTTTTTTCTTGATTGAGTAAGAGATTTAAATCCAATTGCTTCAGCTTGTTATTGGTTAAAAATTCTTCAGACTTTTTAAAATCTATTTTAAGATTTTTTCCATTTAATTAATCACAGAGAAGGGTGGCTGCCCTTTTCTCATAAAATCTTTGTAGTGTGTTTGGGTTTGATTGTCGTTTAGATGGCTATCATGATATCTTATTGGCTGTCAGATAGGTATTGTAACGAGTGCAGTGAGATTCGGCAATATCTCAATTTATTTCAATTTTTAATCACAGATAATGTTAAGAACGATATACAAAAACATCATTAATGCATTGTTTTTATATTGAGTTTCAGGTAATTGCCATATATGTAGACCTATAAAATTTGTCATAAACAACAGAATTAGACCAAAAATAATCCTATTTGTAGATAGGTCTGTAGCTTAGAAATATTCATATGTTGCCATTGTTTTATAGGTAATCAATTGGAGAACATCTGTTATAAAATTTTTAATTCTTGCATTGGTTGGATTATTTAATAGTAGGCTTTTAATAATAATCATTAAAACCTTTTTATAAATAGAGCCATGAATTTTCTTATGTTTTCCTGAAGGTTTGTGATGATGGTATTTTAGTTGTATTTATATATTGGACTATTTCCATCATCTAATAATAAGTATTGAATGTCTTTAAAAAGAAGTACCTTTGTTTCCTCTCTTTGTCAAGATGGCTAAGTTGGTTAGAGCATTACCTTAAAATTCAATATTTAAAAATATAAAGGTCCAGGTTCAATTCCCATGCTAATACTATCACTGATCAAGCCAGCAACACCTGAAGAAGATAGGAGAATAATACTTCTTGAAACATTGTGTATATACTAATCCATGTGCTATTACTAACAGTTGAATATAATTGGAAGATTTAAATAAAGTTATTTTTTTCCTAACGACACTCAATACATAATATTAGACAATGGAAATAGTCTAATATATAAATATAAATGAATTTCTTTAATGTCAAATGGTATTGTTGTGCATTCAGAGAAGGATTTTATATTTACTAATGCAGTCAGTATATTCAAAAGAACATTTGATGATATCCTATTTGAAACCACATAATTTTTAAATAAAATGATCAAAGTATTTAGAGTATTTGCAAAAATATATTCCATCAAAATGGATCATTAATTGTTTGGAATGGTCTATTTACATAGTAAGATAATATTAGCAACTGATAGGTATATTACCACTAAACATCACATGATCACTATCTCATATTAGCACATAATTGTTATTAAACAATCATGTGATGTTTAGTGATCATGTAATGTTTAGTGGTTTAACACCAATCCTGCCTAATGGGATAGTGGTGGCTATGGTTGTTAAAGAGCCAAAGACACCAAAATGTATGGGTGCTGAACTGAGTTTAGACCCATATGACTATATAAGCTATTGAGCTTAGATTGAAAATATTATTGTGTTTTCAATTTCATTCTCATGGCTTTGTAGTTAAGTAGAGTTAAAAAGTGGGTGCTGGAGGGTTGGATTAGATCCTAAGATCTAGGTGCAGTGCTCTCAGACCCAAGGCTCCTCACTGACAAAGGCCACAATCCAGAAACTAGTCTGGGATATTGGATGAGTAGGCACTAGATAGGAATTTTATGCAGAAACTTTCTGGCATCCATTGATTGCTCTGGTTGGCACAGATTGGCACTACTGTATGGAGAGTTTTGCCTTGTTTGATAGTTATATTTTTAAATGTTTATATTGAGTTGATAAATTCCCTTCATACTTCTTTAACATTATTTAAAAATTTGCCTTTATTTTATTTAAGATTGTATAGTTTGATTTTTTTAAACATGTCTTTATCATGTCTTTATTGTTTATGTTTTTAGTAGTAAATGCAAAACTGTTTCATATTGATTAAGTTAGGGTGTTTACATTTACTTTTGAAGCTATTAATAAATTTAAAACACTTGTTCTCTTAATGCATTTGTAAGAATTGATTTTATAATAACCATTTTTTAAAAAACATTTTTATTGATTTTTTTATTTACATTTTCTCTGTTAGCTATCAACTGCGAACATACTTAGGTTTATATTCTAATAGCTTAATTTTATTATTTATTCATTTCGGTTGTGGTAATCTAATCAATTTATATTCTTTTAACCATTTTGAGGAAAAAAACATATTTTATCATATTTAATTTTTAATTGATGTACCAATTTAATCCAATCTTCATGTATTTGTGTAAGAACTGCATATAACGCTTTCTTATACCCGTTTAGATTTTAATTTATTAAAATTTTTCTTATAAAAGCTTTAATAACATTGGTTTAAGAACGTTAAGTCAAGCGTTGGTGGACTTGTGGTTAGCATAGCTGCCTTCCAAGCAGCTGGCCCGGGTTCGCTTCCCGGTCAATGCTTTGACACATGAAAAAAAACCATTATTTTTAATGTCAAGCATTGGTAGCCTAGTGGTTAGCATAGCTGCCTTCCAATCAGCTGGCCAGGGTTCACTTCTCTTGACATATAAAAAAAGAACCTTAACAATCTAATAATATTTATAGATACTTTGAGCTATTTTAATGGCATAAAAAATTGGAAAGATTTAATAAGTAAAACAGTTATTGAAAAACTTTGTTATTGCTTTGATCATTCACCTTGTTTCTATTTCCAATAACTTTCTTAGTCTACATTACAAGTATATACATATTTCAATTATGCAATTTTATTGACAAGCATCAAATTTACTGCAGTCACAATTTTACACCAAATCCACCTGGGGATGATTTGTCTTTTTCAGATATCTTTATTTATATTTTTCAAGAATGGGTGGTAGAGTGGGAATTCTATGTATATCATAAATTTATATATCAACTCTCTTTTTACATATTGAATTCCTTTATTATTAAACCAATGCTCATACAATCATTTCTTGACAATTAACAGTTTCGATTGCCCCTACAATCTTCCTCAGAACTATAAAATATATACATATGTAATTAATCTAAAATAATACTCATGTAGAATTTTTTTATAAAATTTTTAAGAATATTGTTGTACAGAGTATATTTTTGATGTTTTCACATCATATTCATAGTTAGTCCATCGAAAAATTACTCGGTACAATAATATTATTAAAAATTTCATATTCTGACTCTGTATGAGAATTATTTTACATTAATATCTAGAATGGCAGAGTATGGTGACATAATTATATATGTATGTGTATTATGTATTCAAAGAAATAATAAACAAAAAATAAAAGAGGCGATGTTAATACATAAATATAAAAAATGCTTGATAAATCGATAGGCTGCAAATATAAAAATTAATGAATTGTGGGAAAACTAAAAATAGAAAGTGATTGTCTTTGAAGATAGCTTGCATATTTGATTCTAAAACTTTTCAAATTAGTTGACAATGATTACTTGGATAATTGAAAGCGCTTCTATATGGATTAAAAGTTTGAATTTATATTACTGTATTTGTTTTATTATTTGAATATAAAATTATATATATGTGTGTGTGTAATATTGTGAAAGTAACTACTTATGCATGTGGGAAGAGTAATTGCTTCCACAATATTATAGATATATACATTGCTATATTATTAATTATTATATAGATATTTAATTAATTAAGTATAGCTGTAGGAAATTACAGATTTTTTTATTAATATATTATTAAGAAGTACTATTTTTTTACTTAGATTCTTAATATTTGATTAAGAGCCTTTCCAATATTTGCATATCATTTTCAAAATCCTAATTGATAATGAGATTAAATAATCAAATTTTTGTATATATATAGTGTTTGATTAATATTTCAAAATGTGTTCACTTTAATACTGGTTTATTTTGTACTTTGAATTCATAATAAAATACATTTGTTTATTCTTTCTTTACATTCTTAACTTTCTCTTCACAAATTGTATTGACATTATTAGTATAATTTTAGAATTTTGGGAATGTTTATATATAACTATTAGGAACTAGTCAGCCCTTAGACAATCCCAATATAGGTAACAATCAACAATTTCAAACTGTTGTCAAGGCAACCTCCTTTTAATAATAAAGGTGGAATCCCACCTTTATACTGAAATTTATTAACATCAACAGATAATTTCTAGTTATTTTTCTGAAATATCACTTGAGTAGAATATCACTTGAACAATCTTTTTATATTTTAAAATAATTTACTTTTTTGCTTTTATAAATAATATATTGTGATTTTTTTTAATTTTTAATAGAATTGATAATACTATATTGCTACATTTTATCAGCTGTACTATGTAAGTTTTATTTTATGCAAATTTTTTAGAAAAACATTAAACAGGATGTCTGTAAGCCTCAAAATTTGAATCATCTGATATTAAAGAAAAAGTAATGACACATATTCACCATAAATAAGATATTTCAGATTACTAAAAAATTCTTTTTACCACAAAGCAGGTAGAAGACAGTCTTATAATGATAAAAGATATATATTTTGCATTTGGTATTTCATCTTTTATAAAGCATATTGAATCAAATTTGTGACAGTTGATCCAGAAATGTAATTGTGCTAAAATGATATATAAAACATACTAAACTCATCTTCATTCTCAAGCACATAATTGTCATAAGAAATGTAGACCTATTAATGATTTTCACTTTAAAAAAATTTTTTGAAGCAAATAAAATGAGGATAAATATTTGTACAAGATTCTTTTTAAAAAATATATACAAAAATATATAGAAATATTTACCTTACAGCAAGTAAAGAAAGTTCAGAGAATTTTGCTCACATGTCAATGGTAAATAATCTCATATCTATTGGGACTATACATAAAGTATGGAAATCACTAATCAATTTTGCTCTTAGAAAAAATGGAGAAATCAGAAGGAACCTCATAGATAAATATATGAAATTTCTACTGTCTGTTATCTTTGGCAAGATGGTTCAGTTGTTTAGAGTGCTACCTTAAAATTTGATAGTCAAGAATCTAAGGATTCAGGTTTGAGTAAGCTAGTATTGCCACTTATTATGGCAGCAACACCTGAAGAAGAGAGGAAAATATTACCTTAAAATTCAAGATTCAAGAATCTAAGGGTCCATTTTTGATTCCCAAGCTAGTACTGCCACTGGTCAGGCCAACAATACATGAAGAAGATAGGAAAACAATACATCTCAATACATTGTGCTTATAGTAACCAGCGTGCTATTATTAATAATTAAGTGTAATTGAAAGACTTAAATAAAGTTAAATTTTTCTAAAGATACTAGATAATGGAAATAATCCAATATATAAATACAAATAAATTCTACTAATTTAGAAATTATTTGAAATCATCATTACTGGTTAGAGACATTGGATTGTAAGTCTGTGATTAACTTTACTTATTGCAAATAAATGCTTTACTTTTGGTCTGAGTAAAAAATAAACTTAATCATTTTTATCTTGGTAAATGTTATACAAAATCTAATTAAAATAGCTCTGCAAAATATTGTTTTAATTTTTTAGAAACATTGATGAATATTCAATCTTTCCTCTTTACTGGCCTAGATGGCAGAGCAAATAAATAAATAAATATGAAAAAAGTGATTATACAGAAAGTAGATTATTGGTTTTTATGCTGGGTTTGCAAAAAGATAAGGGGGATTTAGATATAAAGGCTATAGAGTTGACAAGGATTATGTTGTGGAAATGGGATGGAGCAGAATGTGGGCAAACTTAGACTGGGGAATGTAAAATTAAGTAGCTAACAAGTTTCTCTTAGTATAATTGCTGAGAGATTCTTGACTTCGTTTAAGAAGCTACAGTATATCATGTCACATCACATCACATCACATCACTGATTTTCAAAACAAAAACCAATAATTTACTTCATTTATCAGTGATAATGTTCATTTACATTATCAAATGTTCCTACCACAAGCCAAACAGGCATGATGCCCTTTCACTATTATTTAGTGACTTGGTCAATGTAGGGAGTTTTCCAATATCAAATTCAGATTGATAAAAGCATAAGAAATCACATATTGTTTTGTTTAATCAAGCATCTATGATAATCATTAAAATTATAAATGTCAAATATATAATTAAAACAGACTTTAAAATATACCATAAAGAGATTTTCAGTGGTGATTTTTTAATGGTCAGAACAAAACTGATTAGGTTTCTTGAAAGTCTTTAAAATGTAAAGTCTATGATCTGTAAAAGTACAAATTGTTTGACTAGGCATATCTTTAGAAAGACATTAAGAACTTTTCCTGTTATGTAATGATCATATTATGATTATGGAACTTTTGGCTTCATTAGAATTTTTTACTTCATGTTAATGAAGGAATTTATTATAAATACAATATATTTTTTAAAATAACTCTTAAAATACAAAACTGATAATCTTTTTTTTCCAAATAATTAATAAAAAGAATAAATTAAATATAATCAAGATAATCTATATATATACATTCTAAAATGTCTTTGGAAGACAAATATATATAAATACTCACATCTTTTAATACATAGAGCTACACACATTAATATAATATATTATAATCTACACAATTTTATATATTCATACAGTGGCACTAGTATGTGTGTCGTTCTGTAACTTCCTGCTTCCAGTTATGCTAACCACACAAAGAGCATTTTGCAAGAATTTTGCATATGCATAATATAAAATGATCATAAATGAGTAAAATATACATAAATTGAGATAAACAGGCAAAACTCTCCATACAGTAGAATGGTGATCATGTGATAAATTGGGATAGTTATAATATTTACTTAAACCTTCATTTCTGGTATTATTCATTATCTTTTTAAATTGTAGATTTCCTAGACAATCATTTAACTATAGAAGTCTTCAATGAGCATTTCATTATCCACATCTTCAAAACTAAAAGAGATTATTTTGGATTTATTTGGATTTAAATTCCATACTCTTCAATAAATTTTGTTTTTCTTTGAATTAATCAATTTAATCTGAACTATATATTGATATTGTTCATCTGTTTTTTTTTTTTGCTCAGAAATAAATTAGTAGACATTGAAAAGCCATATTCATAAACTTTAATGTGAAAGTTGATATAATGGATCTCAGGACATAAAACCACCAGAATAGTTGTAAAACTTCTATTGCCATTAATTTCTTGAAATATAATTTTTTCAGGATATATGGGCCATGAATAAGTATACATTAAACAGGTAAAGTAAACAGATTTATTCATTTTTATTTTCAATAAATTGGTTTTGTCTAAGATTGACCATATAAATTGAATACTATAACATTTTTTAAATAAAATTGAATCTTATGTACAAAAAGTCTTATTTAGAGTCTTAACTCATATTTGTCATAATCAAAACTTATGTCTCCATTTACAATAACTATCCCCAGATTAATATACAAACAGAACATTAAAGTCGTTTTTGCATGTGGTCCTTATAAGACTATGGTGATATATAAAGTGAATCAAATCTTAGAACACATTTGAAATAAGTTACAGAATTTGCATCACCTAACAAGCAAAATGTGTATTAACCTTTTAACTGCCTGACTCATAAAAAAACAAGAAGATTTGACGTCACTCTAAATCGGCTACTTTTTATCCCACGTATACATATTATACATCATTCGAAAGAAAATCAAAAGTTCTATAAGATGTTGCCCTCTTCAGAATTATTTTACAAGTAAAAAATCAATAAATATGACCATATATGTCAAACAAAACCAAAGCACCACCTTCTCACTACCTTTTCTTGAATCTTATTGGCTGTCGAACTTCTGTCAGAAAGGAAAATGGCTGCCAAAAAGTAAAAAGTTACGTTCATTTTGATTTTTATTTCGAAAATGATAAATGAATGTTTACAACATTTTAAACAATATTTGAATTGAATTACAAATTATTATTGATAAAATAATACTAAAAATCAAATTATTTTAGAAAAATAGTTAAGATATTACCAAGAATTATTTATTTATTGCTACATATTTATCATAACGTAAAAGTGAAAAAAAAATGATTGCGTGAGAAATGTTTTTGGTTGGTCAAATAGCTGTTATCTTTCATTTCACCGCAATTGAATATTTTTTAAATTATAAATCAAATTTTATTTTTAAAAAGACTTTCGTTTACTTTCATAATCTGACAAATTATTAATATACTTTTTACAAATGAAACTAACATATTTATATTATTAAAAGTGAATCTATTTTAACAATTGATTTTGTTAAAGTTGTGAGTTGCCTAAAATAAAGTAAACAGGCAAAACTCTCTAACATATTGATCATGTGATGTTTATTGGCTAAAATAAATACCGGTATATAACAATTTTTACTAAATATTGGATATGTACTATTAATCAAAGAGAGAATGCTAGTTTATTTTTTATTTTTTTAATAACAGAATATAAAAATCTTAAAGAAATCATAAATATTTTTCTTATAATAGAAATTAATACAAATTCAAAATAATACAGTAGTTAATAAATGAATAATAAGGTTATAAAATAACTGTACATAATAGCAAAGGATACGAATTTTCTGATAATATAAAAAGAAATATAATATTATTCTTTTTATTATAAAATTCTTATTCTCTGTTATTATATATTGCTCATATAAATGAATATGAATATTTGATGATAATGATATTTAATTGTTTAAAATGTAAAATTTTAAAGTACTTAGTATTAAATAACAAGGGATTAGTTTGTCCTCTTCCTAAAATTTCTAGAATGTAGCTGTAATTGATGGCTATTTTTTAAATAAATAAATATTTTTAATAAATAAATGTTATTGCTTGAAAACTGATAAAATAGATTTTACGAGTTATATACTGCTAATTAGTTTCACTATTTTTAATTGTTTCAATCCATGAATAAAAAATGGACAGAATATAGTCTAAAAATAAAGTGTTATTTCCTTTTCAACTCTGAATAATAAATAAGCTGTAGATTAATAATGAATAATACGTTTTATAGATTTTCCAAAAAAAACAACCATTAGTATATTTTACATTTTATCAAGCAAGTTATAGTTTCAAAATTATATGCATACATTTTTGAATAAAAAAGAATAAGTCGGTAATCAGCGCCACTACATGTAGGTGTGCGGGCTGTGTGGGACTTAAAGGCACTTCAACCTGGGGGGGGGGGGCACATGTTAACACTATAATTAATAAAAATTATGTGTAAATATTTATATTTCCAAATTACTCTACTGTTAGAAATACATTTTGATTGTTAATTTTTTTATTATGAACTCATTATAATCGAGTATTAAGAAAAGATAATAGTTAATTAATATTCAAAACTTTTCCATCGCATTAAGCATGCTTTCGGCAAACCAGTGCCAGAATTATAGTGGTTTTGTTAAGCGATTGAAAATTATGCCTGTATGTGGACACAATTTATTATGTAAATATGACATTTAAATATTCCATTTTTTCAATAATGGAACACATGAATCCTTTCTATTAATTTCACTTGAAGTCTTTGTAATTGCCCATGCCTCTTTATATTTTTATTTTCTATCATCACTTTTGGCCTAAACCTGGCTTACATTAGTAGGACTGAACGTATAACCAATAATGAGACTGTGATCAAAGAAGATCGATTTATATTTATTTTGTTTTACACTGTTGTATAAGTATATGTGGTGGGCAATTCTCATAGATTTATTCACATGTGATTTTCTGTAATGTACAGAATTACAAAATGGGGCACTGCATGTAATTTTGAAAACCACTTGAGGGGCATGCTCCCTTAGTATTTTGTCTTTTGAATTATTTAACAAGTTGTTTAGATCTAAAACTAACCTTATACACTTCTGCACATATATTCCTTAGTTTTTTTGCTATTTTAGGGATGTATGGCGGGCTTACCATGCTCTTAGAAAATTGTGTGTAATTTTGCTTTTATTTTTATCTAACTTAGTGTATAATTTGCTGATTGTTCTTATTAGCATATTTTGATTATAACTAAATTTGTGAGATCCTTGATATATATAAGTATCAATATTGTTTTTCCTATTAGCCTCATATTTGTATGAAGTCATGTTTCTGTATAAGAAACAATTTAAAACTGCAAGTTTGTGTTCTGAAGGGACTCTTGATTTGGGTAAATAGCTCTTTCTATTTGAATAGGTTTTAGATTCATTTTGAAGCAAGCTTTTGATTGTTTTTTGGGATGCATAGATCCAAAAATTAATAAGATTTTTAACTTCCATTTCTATGGCCCATTGTAGAGGCAATGCGTTTTTAAAATCCAGGCATATATTATTGATATGTGTTTCGGATGTGCATATTAAAATATCATCAACATATCTCATGTAAATCTTGTTAGACCAAGGATTTGAGTACTTGGGGATAATAAATAGTGTTCTTGTATTTTGAAAATGGGATACTGCAAATTATT
This sequence comes from Epiperipatus broadwayi, assembly GCA_028023455.1. Classification (NCBI taxonomy): domain Eukaryota; kingdom Metazoa; phylum Onychophora; class Udeonychophora; order Euonychophora; family Peripatidae; genus Epiperipatus; species Epiperipatus broadwayi. The sequence continues at coordinate 1,018,583 of JAQFVV010000175.1, forward strand.
TCACTTAGTGAAAGCCTCATAAGTCATCTGCAGTCCATTTTCTAAAATTTCATGTTGGCTGATGCTACTATATCTTTATCAATTATTATAATATCCTTTTTATATGAATTGCAGTTACTTTGCTACAAAACATCCAGAATTACATCAATGGAAAGATATCAAGACACTGAATCATAATGTTCTTTTATATCCAGGGATGCTAAATTGTGGTTTTTGTTAATTTTTTTTTTAATTTTTATCCACCCATTTTTAAAAAAGATTTTATTGTGTAGTTTATCAAAATCAATGTCCTTAACCAATTTTCTATTTTTTTTACAGTCTTATAATAGTATGTCCTACTAAAATCTATGATGAATCTAAGAGGCTAGCTGTTCTTATGCCATTTAATATTTGCAAACATGCATGTTGGTATAGATGCTGAAGAATACATTGAAAGATCATCATTCCATGTATATGCTTTATTGCAGTATCTTCTTAAAATTGTAAACAATTTTATCTTTGACATATTTTATGTTGTAAATATTTATATTTTTAAATTTTAAGTTTGTGATTTGAAATTTCAACTTCTGAATATAATCATTATTATTCAACAACCCTAGCCTAAGATGATAGAAAACAAAAATATAAGGAGGCATGGAAAATTGCAAAGGATTCAAATGCAATTAATAGAAAGGATTCATATGTACCATTATTGAAAAACTGGAATATTTAAATGCTCATTTACATAAAAAATCATGTCCATATATAGGCATAATTTTTAACTGCTAAACAAAACAGTATTATGATTTTGGCAGTGGTCTGCTAAAAGCATGCTTAATGCAATGTAAAAGTTTTGAATATTAACTATTATTTTTTTTAATAATCAATTATAATGAGTTTATAATAATTACTATAATTAAAAGAGAATTAAATATCGTATGCGATGATTACTTCTTTATTAGTGTTGTAACAATTACTCAAATATATTATATTTATACTCTACAACTGTGTTAAGCCAAACAGGTTGATGCCATAATTGCTTTATAATTAATAAAATTTATATGCAAATAAAAATATTTAGATTTCTGAATCATTTTCATTTAAAGATTCTATATATATAAATAACACATTAATATTAATAATTTAAAACCATCAAAACGTCACAAACCTTCCTGCATTTATTGATTACAAAGGCTTCCACTTGGTGACACTACTGTATGGAGAGTTTGGTACTCTTATTAATAATTTATTTGAAATTATTGCATCATAATAATTAATAATAATTTTGCAGTAAGTAAAATAATAATTGTATAATAAATAATTGTATTCATCAATCATATTTTCTAAATGCCATTATTCCCAATTTGGTATAGTGCCTGGTGCTGTAATTTTGGATCCTTGAATTGATTCCATTGCCATCTCGCAAAGTTTATATATGTACAACATCGATATTATCTTCTTTTTTTTTTAAATATTGATATTATTTTCTTATATGTTTTACTAGTATACTTTTTTGGCAAAAATTATGAAGGTAAAAATTAGTTGAAAATTCTATTATCATATTTCAGGATGACAGAGGAACATCTTTTTGGCCAATTCGCCCCCTGGTGAGAAATCTAAATGCATTTTCGATGCTGAGCACCTTTGTCAAAGACAAGTAATAAAATTAAATGTTACATACTCCTGTTTACCTGGGTTTTTTTTTGGAATTAATATTTTTTGTGATTACTTTTCTGTGAGGGAGTTTTTTCTACAAGTTTTTATTATGCTTATTTAATCTCCATTTGATAATATGCAGCAACATTTTTTTAATTTTATGTTTTTTGTTTTTGACAATAAATTTTTCAGCATGACTGTTTACATTTGTATTCTATGTTTCATTTTACAAATTTTATTAATAGGATTCAGAGCACTGGAATTTAATTAGCACAAAGGTAACTCTGACTTGCACAACAGTTTGTCTGTAGTTATAGACTGTAGAAACATAAAAAAGATTATGTAATATGTAGAAATAGATTATAGATGAGAACAGATTGTGATTTGTATAAGGGTTACATAGTTTATTTTGTGCTTTCACTGAATATGTAACAATAATAAAGTATTTATTTCACCAATTGTACAGAATGAATATCTTATATTTGCATAACATAGTACAAATACTTCTCATTATATATTTTTATGATATAAATTTTTTTTGGTACTTGTGAGTTTTCAAGTAAACCAAGATGGCAGACCATATTTTTGATAAATCTACAGTTCCTGGGCTCTGAAAAATGTTTACAAAAAATACATGCTAGGAAATGTCTTATTTCATAGTTACATTTTATTTTTTATTACTGTTATTTAAAAAAAACATTTGTGAAAAAATAAAAATATTTACAGTTTCTTTCCTTTTTTTTTTATGACATCAGTATTGTGACCATTAATCCTTTCAACGATAATTATATAATTGTCCGAATGAGTTAAAAATCAAAACTTTTAATTGGCCAACTCACAACTTTAACAAAATCAATTATTAAAATAGATTCACTTTTAATAATATAAATACGCTAGTTTCGTTGTAAAAAGTATATTAATAATTTGTCAGATTATGAAAGTAAACAAAAGTCTTTTTAAAAATAAAATTTGATTTATAATTTAAAAAATATTCAATTGTGGTGAAATGAAAGGTAACCGCTATTTGACCAACCAAAAACATTTCTCACGCAATTATTTTTTTTTCACTTTTACATTATGATAAATATACAATAGTCAAATATGTTTAAAAATACATATATACAAGCAACAAAGATTACAAATTATAAAATTATTATAAAAAAGCCTTTTTCGGCAAATTATGTTTTTTTGCCCTTTTCAATATGTCTCCATGATTTAAAGCACATACAGCAACATCTATATCAATACATGATAGAAGATAGATAAACAAATGGATATTTGACATGATCTATTATGTGATTTCCCCCCCTCAATTCTACTACAAAATTACTCTGTTATATATATTGAATGGATATATATCCACATATATTAATTAATTAACTATCCATTCTTTATTCATTAACCACTTATTATTTGAAGTGCAACATAAAAAAAGAATTGGTTTTAATTCTGATTCTTTTTCTGTATATATGATAAATATGTAGCAATAAATAAATAATTATTGGTAATATTTTAACTATTTTTATAAAATAATTTGATTTTTAGTATTATTTTATCAATAATAATTTGTAATTCAATTCAAATATTGTTTAAAATGTTGTAAACATTCGTTTATCATTTTCGATATAAAAATCCAAACGAACGTAACTTTTTACTTTTTGGCAGCCATTTTCCTTTCTGACAAGTTCGACAGCCAAAAAGATTCAAGAAAAGGTAGTGAGAAGGTGGTGCTTTGGTTTTGTTTGACATATATGGTCATATTTATTGATTTTTTACTTGTAAAATAATTCTGAAGAGGGCAACATCTTACAGAACTTTTGATTTTCTTTCGAATGACGTATAATATGTATACGTGGGATAAAAAGTAGCCAATTTAGAGTGACGTCAAATCTTCTTGTTTTTTATGAGTCAGGCAGTTAAAAGGTTAATACACGTTTTGGGATCGCAGGCTCCAGTACCTTTGGAAATATTCCACTATCTCATATTCTATGACAGGAAGGGCTCAAATTTTTATCATTATTACAATTTACTAAGAACACTGCTGACAAAAAACAACAACACTGAATTGAACAAAGTATGACAATGTTAAAAACATCTCCTTGCTTTCCACATTATAATACAAGTAATAAAAAAAATTGAAATAAAGGTTCTTAATAAAATTTATCAAAATTTATTCCTTTTTTAAAATTTAACAACTAATTTATTAATTTTGTTTTAATTTAATAACTAACACATCTTCAGAAGATTATAGGCCCTCAAAAGTATATATTTATCAAAAGTATGGGGTGCCATCTTGGTTTACCTGAAAACTCACAAGTATCAAATTTTTAATTTACTGTCACTTTTGAAACAAAATGATATCTTTGTGAAAATCACAATGTCATCAACTGTTAGGACTGGGCTTGACTCGAGCAATAAATAGAAGAAAAAAGTCTCAATAAATATGTATTTAAAATTTGATATACACCTCTATCCCACTTATTGCTTCATCTTTATGCAAGGATTCACAATAGCAATCGCCACTAATTTATATCCTCTATTTTGAATTACAATCGATTATTCACTATAAGATCATAAAAAAATTATTTTTTTTACAAATTTTGGCAGCCATTTTGTAATACTGATAACATCAGAAAATAGTTATTAAAGTCAGTTCATTCAAAAGCAAAATAGTGACTTTCACGCTGAAATTTTATGGCTCATATTTTATTCATAAAATACAACATTATAGTGCTGCATTCAATATTTTGATTACATGCTTAAAATATGACTAATGAGTGTACAGTATTTCATTTCACTTTCAACCAGTGTTTTTATGAGACAGTTAGTACTTCATTAATAACATATCCAAGTTAAAGATTTTCATTGTTATTTACTACAGAAGCAGAAAAGTAAAAAGGTTCATTTAGTACACGAATATAAATCAACATGCTTCTGTAAATAGCAAGTTCATTCAGCATAAAATTAAAAATGTACAATACATATATTAGCTAAAATATTCAGTCAATTAATTTTGAATTAAAATTTTTCTGTCAAATCAAAACTGCTACCATTGCTAATCCAAAATGTTTTCAGTAAAAAAAATTAGGAAACAAAAAGGTTAAAATGGTTTCAGATTTATACAAGTAATATCAAAAATTACTAAATGTAAATTAAAAATAACACTCTGCTTTCTTGATTTTAAATCATTTTGTAATTCTTTTTAGATATTCAAAGCAATGGAGATGTCATCTCACATGTAAAAAAAAATTGCAGTACCGAGAAAAAAATATAAATTTCATTCAGCATAAAACTAAAAATTTTTGGTCATATGTACTGTCGATATTAAATTTTATTGTGCACACTATAAATATTAGCTAAAATTTTAGGCAATCAATTTTGGATTAAAATCTTTATGAATTCTAATTTCAATTAAATCAAAAGTGCTATACATTGTATTTAAATTACATTTTTGGGAGAAATAGTGAAGATGATTTTATGCAATTAATAAATTGTGTGTGATGAAAATGCAATAAATAAATGAATAAGATTAATGTCCTTAATTTTACTTAAATAATCTGTAAGTCTGCCATTAAAACATATTGCACTATTCGACAAATTGCTAAGTCATTGCAAAAACATGGATACCACACTTGATAAAAATAGTGACATGTCATGTTCAAATAAACCCACTAGCTATCATATTTGTTTATTTAGATCAGCACAATATACATTGTAACAAAAGCCTTAAATATTGTTACAATATGCAAACTCAGAATGCATTACCCCCCCCCCCCGTTTTTCAATACACTGAAAAGTTGATTGTGATTAAGTTTGTCTCTTGTTACACTAATGATAAATAAAAGGTCTTCATGGTCAATTAAATGATTTGTTATTAATCATTGTTTTTTAATTTTAATAATTTTACTTAAGTAATATACTGTAATACAAATTCAGTATGGATTTTTCTTCAGCATAATGAAAACCTATTGTGCAGAAGAAAACAAAAAATTATTAAATGCTAGATTAGTTTCATTTTATCAGTCTACTTTGCTATACTTTTTGGACAGTGCAAATACTATTTTTTAGCTATATTAAACTTCTTCTTTTTTTAAGATTCTGTTATTTTAGCAACTAAAAATTCAATAAAATCTTGCAATCCAAACTAGATAACGATGATTGACGAATGGATCATAGGAAGCAACAATTTTAAACTATTTTCTTTTCTTTTTACATCGATTTAAGTTGCATTATCATATGTACACAAATACATATTTTAAGTGAATACCTTCATAATACACAGAGCACAGTTTACACAAGCATATAACGTACATTAAGGGTTTTAACATTTTTATATACACTTGATAATATATGAATTTTTTTTCTACAGTACAGGCTTTTTCATACCTGCACTCTAATATGTAATATATAAGGGGTTTGAACTCAGACTTTCACACGACCCTCAACTATTCACGCTATCTCATATTGATCACACAAGTGTGTCCGCAATATGAGATAGCGTGCATAGTTGAGGGTCGTGTGAAAGTCTGAGTTCAAACCCCCTATATAATAGACTTGATAAGTTATTTCTTAACGTCCCAACTTATAGTATAATTTTTTAGCTGGAGTAACCGGCCAATTTTTCCTCCATAAACAACCATTATAAATGCTTATTCTGCATACGATATTCTTACTTAACGTTGAATTTTGGTGGACCAATTGCACCGCTAAGCAGAGTAAAAGTGTATTTATTTCAACTTCTGAAGATAATGTTTAAATAAATTTGATTTTAAATATTTATAAGACTAAGCACATAATTCCGCATGAAATATGATAATTAGTTTGTTGCGATTATGACTAATTAGTAAATATTTATTATTTATAAAAATGTTTATACATATGTACAAAGTTTATTGTTTATTTGTATAAATATATTTATAATACCTTGCTGAATAATGTACTTCATAATAAATAATCGAATAATTTTATTCCTGGGGAGTTTATAAGAAGTTCGACCGCTTAAGTAATATATATAATATGACTCGTAATTTTAAAGGTGCATTAGGATGAATTCTAGTCTTTAAAACTCTTTATATTTAATTTTTGCTGTTTCAATGAAGTGAAAAATCTCTAATAAACTTGCTTTTTTTCATTCAAAATAGTCTTGCGTTGTTAGCCGAGAGGTATCGCAGCCGCCATGCAAGCAAGTAGTTGGTTGCAGACGGTTGTGGGTTCGCGTCCCAGCCGATGCTATGACATATGGGGAAAAAAAAAAAATAAATGGTTAAATAATTAAATAACAATTAGTACTATTGAAGATTGTAAATTTTTTATTTGCAACTATCAGACCTTAAAAATGACTTTCGAATCGTTTCCTTTTGGAATTAATAGAATCAATATACATAATAAATAAGCCCTTTAACTATTTACATATATAAGACATTTATTTCCCTCAGAGAAACTGAATCTGAATTTACTATTTTTTTTTCTTCAGTTTATATAAAGTTGGTTTTTCCACTTTCTTTTAACATTTAAGTGATTTTGCATTTTTAAAACGGAAGATAAAGTAAGAAAAATAAAACTTTTGTATAAAGAAACAGCAATGGGTAGTTTCTCATTCCTTTATTAGTATTATATTTCTTATAAAAGAAAAACCTGGTTTATATTTGTCCCCCCCCCCCCACATTTATTATTCATTGTTAAAGTTTACCAATGCCGAAAATAATTGGAAATTTTTTCATACAGAACTGCAAAATTTAATTAAGTTGCTGATGTTAATATCTATACGATGAAATACTAGAAACGCTTATTTATAATTTTAGCAAACAAGCATATTGTTAATAATATTGTTGTGACTTAAGTATAACCTGCAGCTAATACAATCAAGTCATAATTTGAAAATAAACAATGTGGCTGCAGAAAAAATTATATATCAAACAGGTAGCTTTGACAACGAAGATGATTGAATGTTAACATAGGTCCATTTAGGATTAAACCTGAGTCAATCTATTGAATTTTTTTCACTAAGATATGTTATATACCCACAATGCAAACATATACTTCAATAATATATATGAATAATGTATGGCCACAAAATATTCACTTACACATGCTTTATTAATTTCAACAAAGTATTTGATTCCTTATAGACCGTGCTAAATTTTGGAATGTACTTAAATAAACGAGCATACAAAATATTTTATTCCTCTTATATAAATGTTTTATATTGAATTAGAAACTACAGTTAAAATGAGTTATAATGGAATTCCATATTTCACCATATGTATTCAACTTGTAGAAAGCATAACAAGGTAATTTGAATTAGGTGGAGACATGTGAAGGGTGGGGGAAAGCGATAGCAATGTACTAATGAAACTATGGGCTGAAAATAAAGAAATATTCAAAACTCTTAAGACAATTAAAAAACTGATTGAAAAGTTTGGTTACATCTAAAAATGAAAAATACAGAAAATGATGATTAGTTCAACAATTGACTTCAAGCTTGATGTTGATATAGAAATATTCAAAATTTTACCATCATAAATCATTCACACATCAGAGAATTTAGTAGTCAAGATATTTATAACAGACTAACACTGGACAAATTCATAATAAAACATTAAAAATATTAATTGTAGAATTATCTTTAACAAGGAAGATCTGAATTATATGCAGTTAATTTCATCCATGTCTAAAATATTTAACTGCTAAACCATCACATGATCACCATTGGCTATGCTTACACAAATTGTTAAAACAGTGTCAAACTTTTCTTACAGTAGTGTTGTCCAGTATAGTAATCCATGGATGCAAGAAGGTTTGTATGTAAAATCCCTATCTACTTCCAACTCATCCCATATCCCCAGACAAGTTTCTAGCTTATGGCTTTCATTAGTGAGAAGCATTGGAACTGATACTATAGCACCTAGATCTTAGAATCTAATGCAAGCTTCCAAAAGCCACCTTCACCTTTTTAGTTAGCTATAAAGCTATGAGATAAAATGAAAACATGATAATGTTTTCAATCCAATCTCATTTGCTTGTGTAGTCATAAATATCTAAACCCAGTTCAGTATCTATAAAATTTGGTGTGTTCTTAGATCCAAGACTCCTCACTGATGAAAGCCACAAATATTGATGAGTAGGCACTAGGATAGGGATTTTTTGCACAAACCTTCCCATGTCCATCCATTACCATGGCTTGCACTGGGTAGCCATACTGTATGGAGAGTTCACTGTTTTAATACCTTGTATAAGCATAGAAAATAAATATTGTGTAATGGTTAATGGTTTAATACCTTTATTGCATATGGAATGATGGTGATTGTAATTATTAAAGAACAAAAGATACCAAAATTAATAGCTATTGAACTGGGTTCAGATTGTTATGATTGGAAATAACATGTTTCATTTGGATTCATAGCTTTATAATTAACTAAAAAGGTAAAAGATGGCTGCTGAAAGGTTGAATTAGATTCTAAGTTCTAGGTGCAGTGCTCTCAGATTCAAGGCTTCTCACTGATGAAATTCACAGACTAAAACCTAGTCTATGGATATTGAATGAGTAGGTATTAGATATGGATTTTATGCACAAACCTGCTTGCATTTATTGATTACTATGACTGGCACTGGATGACACTACTGTATGGAGAATCACTGTCTAAAATATTTATTAAATGGCTATCTTTAAATATATAAATATATATCCCTACACCTATCCACTCCATATTATATAACTTATACAAACTACCAAATATATGTGAAAAAGATAAATGATCTCCAATATATGCATTTCATGCTAAGCCAGCACTCATCAGCTATCACTCATATATATATTGCACCAATATTGGGTTGTTACATAAAATAATTTTGTCTAAAAATTATTGAAATAAAAATCTTTCGTTAAAGAAAATAGTATGTAAAAGCTTAAGAGTTTTTTATTGCAGTTTATTTTCGAAAACATAAAATTAAAAGTCAAAGAGTTTTTTGAAATAAAAGTTACAATTAATTAATTAGAAGGGGAAGGGGGTTTGCTTTAGAAATGTCAAATTAAAAGTTGATTTTCAAATAAATAAAGAATTCTTTTTATTATTGTTGTTTAAAGAAAATATTGTTCTTAAAAGTTATAAATGATTGATTAGAAAAAGGAAAGAAAGAAAAAGTTGAAGCTAAAAGTTTAAAAATATAAATCTCTTTTTATTTAAGTTAAAGAAAAAAAAAGTCATCTTAAAAACTAAATAGTGAATTAATCTTAAATTATATATGTACATAAATGATGAATTAATATGAGTTTGTTAGTAAAATATATAGGTGCGATTGTAAATATAATAAAGGTATGCATAATAAATATTAAAAAAATGATATAAAAAATTATCATTAACAAACACAGCGATGGCTATTAAGTTAAACAAAAAACAACACTACGTTTGTGATGGCTGCTAATTAACATCTCCAACAGCAGGATTAAAAGCTTATCTCAAGGAATGCAATTAAACACAAGGAAGGAATTTCGACAACAGATATTGCTGGCAGATATCAACATGACAACATGCCTTAAGTATAAATAATACAGTTTTCATCGGACAATCAGTTGAGATTACAATTGAGATTGAGCAGTTGAGAAAACAGTTGAGTTGAATTCTTTAATCAGTCAATCAATCAGTGTATCCAGAATGAAGAATGCAGTGCTAATCGGCATCGGAATTATATGAATTTCTCTAGCCTGAGTCCAGTGAACATCCAACTTGCCCGGAAAAGGATAATGCCTGCATAACAACTTGAAATCTGCTGTCAATATTTAACTGTCTCCAAGAATAGTGCCAATGAATAATAATAAAACTCTTCAAGAAAGTGTCCCAGCCAGCTGAAAATATTCTCACTAGAAGCAGCAACCAGGAAGAAAACAAAGTCCTCTATAAAAATAAATTTCACAGCAAACAGCAAGAAGAAGTCCACATTCTAAAATCCTAGGTAATAACATTTTCTTATTCTCATTTCTAAAGTAGCCATCACATTAGTTTGAAGCCTCTCAGAGTCAAGTAACATGAACTCTATAGCATACATAGATGAACTATTGATGTGTGTGTTTTTAAATGTCAAATATTATTTAATGTTTTATTATATGATATGCTAGTGTGTGAATTAAGAATGTGCACAATCATTATACCAGTGCTGTGTTAGTTAAATAAGATTTATAAAAGTATTTAAAATTAGTATAATAAATGTTAATTAAAATAAATTGTCTTTTAAACTTAAAGTTATTCTGTTGATCAATTCTTTTTTACCACTAAATTGAAACTATAATTTGTTATTGATTACAAGTAGCTGAGCTAGTCATGGGTATATCTTAGGTGTTGAATTAGTGGTCATTGTTTAAAGCATGTTATTTATCCTCTGGGTAAGTAACTGGCACCCGTGTTTCTACAAAACAAAAAAGCACTTTGAATGTGGTGTTGAATTCAACAGTTGAGAAGAAATCTGTTTCCTTCAAATGTGGTCAGTTAGATATATTTCATAGATATATGTGCTGGCTTGGATTCAGGTGCTCTTTGAGTACTCTCTTCTTTGCCTAAGGGGCCACGGTGGAGCAATATGTAAATTGCAAGGAACAATTTTGTATTATATTTTAGTCATATAATTTTGCTTTCATAAGATAAATTTATTTAAAGAGTAAAAGTAAATATTGTGTTTACTCCATCAAAGATTAATGTGGCCATTTAATAATATTCTGGTAAACCATCCACCCCAGTACAATATATATTTTAATGGTATACATAGGCTGTTACATTAATTTAAAATTTAAATAAAAACAACTTCGTAAATAAATATATATTTATTAAAAACTAAAATTATAAAGAGTTGTTTAACATATATATATCGCACAGATGGAAAACTTTAAAAGTATTTTTTCTTTTTAAAATAAAAAAAATTGTATTTGATCATACTTTTTTTATATAAAAAAGTAAAGATTTAAAGATTAATATTTTTTTTAAAAGTAACAAAAATGAAAATGGAAACAGATATTAATTAATTTCTATGTAATCTCAAAATGGAAATGATTGTTCTTTTAATTAAATGAAAAGCAAACTAACCCTTGGGTCTCATATATAATTTAAAAAGTCAGATAGGAGATATGGATAAAAAATGAAAGATTGTTTTCCACTCTGAAGCAGAATGACCAATGGAATCATGAAAACAGCATGGACTGTAAATGGAGCAAAAGGATTTAGTGACAGATCGATCTGGTGGGTTGATGATAAGAGGCTACAAAAGTATAAAAGGCAAAATAATTGTTGTCATGGGGATGACTATTAATCTACAAGCTGAATATTAATCTACAAGTGGACTATTAATCTATCTATAAACTGTAGCTGTATTGTAGGGGTTCCACAATGTAGGAGTCTGCAATATATTTAATTTCAGGACAACCAGCTGAGGCCTACAGATGATGGTTCTTACTGAATGGCAAGTAGTGGCTCCATTTCAAAGGATAAACAGTTTACAAGAGTGATCACGAAAATGGACAAAACAGACTCCAGGCAATCTACCATGAAAAGTATGAACTTTTGTCATTATAGACTGTTTCAATATATCTTTTATAAGCAAAATAAGTTAAACTGAACTTTAAAGGAACTTATCTGACTTAAAGAAAATTTCTAAATTAATTTTATGTATAAATTGGCTAAGTTAATACACATTTCCATTTTTTTCTTTAATAATTTCATATTAATTAAATTATTTGAATGTATTTAAATTTAAGTTGGGTGTGGATGGCTATATAGATTCATTAAGTTTATGTTAGTTTAAGGGAGGGTTAATCTTGGGTTAGTTGTTTCACAGTTAAATTGGGTTAATGGTTTGGATATATTGGTATAATTAGTAAATGTAGTATGAAGATCTGCTACATGCAGGATCACCTGTACGCTGCACTTGGGAAAAATAATCCCATTCTTATCGACCATCAGAAGCAGATATATTCTCTGCTCCTTGGATCACCCCTTTAGCCTATGGAATGGAATGGTAAGTCAGCAAAAATAATCCCTTCCTATGGAGTAAGGAATACTTGAGATCTATTTATTAATAGATGAAACCATAGCCATGAGAGAATTTTAATGAAAATATTGTTTTTTGGCTAGTTGTATAATATATGATTTTGTATTTTAAATATATATTTCTAAATTAAAATAATAATAATTATTAATAGTAATAATACTATTATAGTAGACACAGTATTAATTATAACTGATTAAAATCTAATTCCATTTATGTTTCAGTATATTATTTGTTTAGGATTTTTTAATAAATTTATTAAACAAGCTTCAGTTTTTGAATGTTGAAGGTTTATGAAATTAAGAAAATATTTGCCTTTGACTTTTGATATTAAAATTAATTGAATAATAACAGATGTAAAATCAATGTGACTAAAAACAAAAATTTAAACATATTTTCTATTAAACAAAGCAAATTAACTTAAGTAATTTTAATTAGGTTTCAATAAATTAATTAAGAAATTCAACAATTTTTATTAATAAAAAAAAATTAAATTTAGTTTACAAAATAATTTATTCAATTATAAAAATAAATTAAAAATATTATATTCAATAAAAAAGCAATTTATTATATCTTTAACTCAAAAAATATTATTAAATTAAGGGATAAAATAAAAATTAATTTTAAAAATTCAGTAAAAAGATTAAAATTTTAAATTGCTATAAATTGAATTATGAAGATTTAAAGAAAATATTTTAAGTTGTCATTGACAATTACATTAAAGTCAGTGTTATGACAAAAAACCTGTGACTTTAAATATAAAAATTCAAAATTGTAGTAATATTTTCAGAATTTTGAATAAATTTTATAATTAAATGTGTTTAATGAAAAAATTGTCTTTTTTTAATTCATATTCTCTTTGCAAAATTAATATAATTTTTATAATTTTTTATTATAAAAAATAGTTTTATAATTATTAAATAATGTTTGAATTTTATCTTTAGCAATGTTTCTCACTAATTATTGTGGTTATACAATATTACATCACATGATCACCATTTCTTATGCTTGCTTATAACTTATTAAAAACAGGCAAAAACTCACTATACTTATTACCACACTGCAATCTAGAGTAATCAATGGATGCCAGAAGACTTGTACATAAAATCCCCATCTAGTGCTTACTCATCCAATATCCTCAGACTAGTTTCTGACTTGTAGCCAGGATCTTGGATGAGTAAGCACTAACTAGATGGGGATTTTATGCACAAGCCTTCTGGCATCCATTGATTACTCTAGTTTGCAGGGTGGCAATATGTATAGTGACTTTTTGCCTGTTTTAATGTATTATACAATATTATATCATTTTACCACATTTACATTTTACTTCTATATTTTTCATATTTACTTATAAATTTTTTTTGTCTAATTCCAACCTTTGGGATATATATAAAATATAAATTTATATAACATTACAATCAAAAACAAAATTTTACTAAAATTCTTTCACAACCATGGTTTTTTCTATTAACAAGTAGACCTTTTCAAGTGAAATTCAACAAAACATATATATATCCAAAATAAAATATCATTCCCATCATTCATTCCAACAACCAACTTCCTTTAACAACCAAGGATGCCTTCATGAGATTGATGACCTCAGATTCAAAACATTATATCATCAAAGTTTCTTTTGCTTCTCTTTTCAATTCACTTTTTTAATAAAAGATAACCTCTGCATTATCAAAAGTATTTTATGATCTATATTCAATTTATGAATATACAAAACTGAGTTATATTGATTTAAACTGTTCTCTTATGAACTTTAACTCTTTCTTTATTCTAAAATAACTTTATTAAAACAAATAATATATGTTTACAAATGATATAATTGGGTAAGAATAAATATTACATTTAAACTCTTTCTTTATGACTTAATTTATTTTGACCTATACAAATTTTATGACAACTGCAAGAATCTTATAAACTACTCCAGGAATAGATTTGCTATTAATTGACTATTTTGAATTATTTAATAATGAATTTAAATTTAGGTCATTCTTCTAAGCCACTTTCTTACCAATCAATAAAAAACTATTTTTATAAATCTATTTACAAATTGATAGGTTATATGGTAAAGAAATAAGCTTTTTATTTTCACTAACTATTAAATCTTTATAAATAACAGATTTGCAGTTATTTTTATTAAATAATATTCCTAATAAATTCATGAATATATTCTAACTCAATATAGTTAAAAGCAAATTGACTTCTCTGAATATAACTATTATTTTCAAAATTATTAAGCCTTCTATATATATATTGTAACCATATATTTAGCCCATAAAGATAATATAATCTGCGATACTTTCTTTTAACATGAATAAACATAACTTTGCAATAAATAAAGTCCATTGGTGTTAAGGTATGTAAAGTATTAACTATGTATCTAATTTATTAATAAAACAATTTGTTAAACATGTTTGAGCATTAACTACTCAAAGAATATCAATTAATTGATGTAATATTTGTTTAAAAATCTAAATTTGATAGTTTAAACCTGGTTGAAAGTTTTAAATTAATTGCAGTAAATACGGGTTTAGTTGCCATTTGTAAAGTATGATTTATTAATTAATGTTAAAGCTTCTATTTTGCTATTTGTCAAAATAAAATGCATTTAAACCAGAAGTTAATAAAGAGTTGGTTAATGTAATGTCTGTTTGAAATTAAAGTTTAATGTGTTAAATCTTCAGGAAAGAAGTTTTAACTTAAATGAATTCTGGTAGGTAAAGTTAACTTTCATTGTTTTTAAAAATTTGATTATTTCCTTCTATACATATGTGTACAAATGTTTAGAAATATGAAAAGTTTAAAAGGGATTATTTAACATATTAATTGTTTTTAAAAGTAACATACTTTACAAAAGATATATTGAATGATTTAATAATAATAATCTTAAATAACTCTTAAGATAAGAAAGAGTATTTTATTTAAAGTAAGTAATTTTTATTAAAATTAAAAAAATTATTTTATTTTGCAATTAAGATGGAATTAACAAAATTAATTATTTTACTGTCTAGACATCATGTATTTAGATGTCTTAACTAGTAAGTTCAATGTCAAGTCTATAAATATGTGACCTTATAAATTGAGAGATTAAAATTGTGCTAATTTTGAAATTCCTGCACCTGTACTCAAACTCGATTTTCTTGAATCATACTGTGTGATGTACTTTGCAGTAAAAACATACACACATACATGAGTTTAAAAAGGGAAAACTGAAGAATAAAGCATACATTATCTTTATTATTTTTTACTTAATAATTTTAAAAAAAAATTTTTGTTCATTTCATTTTTAGTTATTTTTATTTTTAACAGTTCAAATGTTGGTCGAGAGGTCAGCATGGCTGTCTTACAAGAAGTTGTCCCGGGTTAGTGGGTTCACATCCTGGGCGATGCTATGACACATGAAAAAAAATGTTGGAGTAAAAAAATTAAATTCATCTATGCAAATATACTTTCCTGTATGTGTTCACTATTCACAGAATAATAGAAAACTGGATGATTCAAAGACTTATTTCTGAAGGAAATTATGGAGCATTTTCAATATGAAAATTATTAGAAACCAATAAGATGTAAAGATATACATATGTTTGTTTTATATTATTTATAGATTTTCAGTTAATTTTAACTTTTGGTCATTAAATCAGTTAATTAACACTTCCTTGTATAAATTCTAAATTCATTACTTATATTAATTATAATTATTTATGACATCGCCTTTTCTATTTTGATAAAATTCCTAATTTAGAATAAAATTCACATGGACTATTTAATGAATGAGAGATGGCTACTATTAGTTTTTCAGAAGCAATTTTGAAAATTAACAGTCATCTCTTTATTAACTCAAAGAAATGCAATAATGAGTTATTTTAAAAGTGCTGCTAGTCTTAAAAACAAAATGAAATGTACTCATTTTAAATTGTTTTATATAATTCTGATAAAGGAAGATGTCATCTGAATTAATTTTACTAATACTTTAGAAAAGACATCGCATATTTACTTTACTGCTAATACAAATAAAATAATCTTTTTGCATTAGTGTAGTTTATTCGTCTATCATTTATCTACATACTTATTAAAAGTAAATTTTCATTACTTTGCAAAAGAAAGAAAGAATTCAAATTTGTTTCATAGTTTAATATTAATGAAATAATGTTTAAAATTTATAATGTAACTGTGTATTATTTGTTTATTGATAACCTTGTTACATCTGCTCTTGGCTTCTCTCAATTTTTATCTCAATTGCGAACAGTGTTTCATTTGTTGTCAGAAAATTTCTACTATGAAAATATTCATTATTCATTGTCTCCTCAATTTTGAATGAAAGAACAATTGTGCTATATTTTGCAAGCAGAACAACGAAAGGGCTTCTCAATTCAAAGAGTTAATTTCATTTTAAAAATGAAAGAACTTTTAATCTTCATCTTAGAAATGGGTAAACAAATATAGTGTATAATTATTTGTTTTACAAATTTGATATATGATTCTTATTATTATGTAATTTTATATATATATAATGAGTTATGCATATTTTACCTATGATATTATAAAATATATTTATCATGTGATACATGATTTAAATAGATTTGGTAAGAAAATGCATAAATTATTAAGAGTTCTCAGAATTATTATTCCATTATAACAATGTATTATCCATACTTGGGATTAAAAAAAACCTTTTTATATTTGGCATATGGGTGAATGAATGATTTGGAAATCAGTGTTATAATATTTTAATATTGTTATGCAATCATGGTGTGTCAGTTTACATATATTGGTAGACTAAATAAATGTGTTAGTGTGTGCAAGTTGACTATTTATTTATTATCAAATTTGTACCTTGTTCAGTCATTAATTAGTATGCTGCATGGAGACAGATATCAATTTCAGCATTTTTGTGTGAATGACTTTTTATTGCTATTGTACGTGTTACATCTCTCCATGAGAGACAGCATGGCTTGCTTGCTTCAACACTGTAGGTCAAGTTACCAGGTGCACATTCATATATTTTCCATCATCCATTTTGTCTATAAGTATGTGTATTTTTAATATTTGAGAACATTATAAGGCATATGACCATCTCTGAAATTATTTTATTAGCTCTACTATAATTCATCTTTAAATATGTTGGTTTAATTATTAGTATTGAGCTAATTTGTTTTCTCATTCCTCATAGGTATTAGTAGAATTGTACTGATTTAATTATGTTTGCATAATATTCTCCTATCTTTACAATTCCATGAGAAGTATGTTTCTACACTGATTTTTAGACATTGTTAGTGATGTGGTATATTTAATATTATTCTAGTGGCCTGTGTATAGGCATGCATATGTGTTATTCTAATCCATGTACGTGCTAGATGAATAGTACCAAATTAAAGTGTGAGAACTGGTTAAATAATGTAAATTCTATAATTGTAATTTTGTAGGAAATATTCCTAGAAGATATTTTAATTTAAATTAAACAAACATTTCTGTTAAGACAATTTGTCATATTAAAAGTATTGCTCCTTGAAATATTTTATTGTATTGAATATTATTATTATTAACTTGTAAATAAATATTTTATTATTTATTAAATATGTTTATGTTTTCATTGCCATTATCATATTCATTTATCCAAAAAATTTAACTTAATAAAGTTTTGTCATACATTATTTTGAAAAGAGTACATTTCAAAAGTCACATAAAGTTTATTTATTTATTTTATCATTTATTTCACAGCTGCATTGTAATAAGATCACATTATGTTGATTTTTTCTCATATGTCATAGCATCGGCCAGGAGGTGAACCCGCAACAACCATCTGCAACCAACTGCTTGCTTGCAAGGCTGCTGTGCTGACCTCTTGGCTAACAATGCTTGACACATTACATTGATTTATCTTTACTTTAAGCATACTTTGTAATTAAAACAGGCAAAACTCTCTATACATATATGATATTTATTGGCTACATACTTTGTAATGTAGTGGGTAGCATAAAAATACCCTTTCTACCTACTACATTATTTTATTTTATTACTTGGTACAAGTTCATACATGAAGAGATATTAAAATTAGATGTATTTATAGGTCGTATAAAATAAATATTTATAAAAGAAGAATTTTTAAATATTTAAAGATTGTTTATTTGCTAGCCATATGTCTTTCTGAATTATTTAGATGCTTAGATATTTCATATTTGCATTTTTAGGAAGTTAAAATTGTTCATGTATAAAAACTTAAATGATTATTTTATTTAATAGTGTTCAGATATTTATTACAATAATTATTCTTTTGTATCAAGTATTTTCATAACCTCTGAGATGTAGACAAAGTATGGATCCAGAATATAGATTTAAAATTTAGAAGAATCTGAGATTAAGCAAGAACCTGAAAAAAGATTTTAAATATAAGAAGAATCTGAGAATTTAGTATTTGCATTTATATGATATTTTGTCTATAAGAAGACTCATATTTTATTGGTGGTGTTTAAATTCATAGGTATTATGGTGCCAGGGTGACTATCCTGGTGGGCTCACTGTTAATGTCATAATTGTTGGGTTGTGTTGGTGGTGGCCTTGATCCCTGTTCTTACTAGCTGGTAGGGTTACAAGATAGATAGATAGATAGATAGATAGATAGATGGATAGATAGATAGATAGATAGATAGATAGATAGATAGATAGATAGATAGATAGATAGATAGATAGATAGATAGATAGATAGATAGATAGATAGATAGAAGATAGATAGATAGATAGATAGATAGATAGATAGATAGATAGATAGAAGAAGATAGAGAGATAGATAGATAGATAGATAGATAGATAGATAGAAGAGAGATAGATAGATAGATAGATAGATAGATAGATAGATAGATAGATAGATAGATAGATAGATAGATAGATAGATAGATAGATAGATAGATAGATAGATAGATAGATAGATAGATAGATAGATAGATAGATAGATAGATAGATAGATAGATAGATAGATAGATAGATAGATAGATAGATAGATAGATAGATAGATAGATAGTAGTAGATAGATAGATAGATAGATAGATAGATAGATAGATAGATAGATAGATAGATAGATAGATAGATAGTAGATAGATAGATAGATAGTAGATAGATAGATAGATAGATAGATAGATAGATAGATAGATAGTAGATAGATAGATAGATAGATAGTAGATAGATAGATAGATAGATAGATAGTAGATAGATAGATAGATAGATAGATAGATAGATAGATAGATAGATAGATAGATAGATAGATAGATAGATAGATAGATAGATAGATAGATAGATAGATAGATAGATAGATAGATAGAAGATAGATAGATAGATAGATAGATAGATAGATAGATAGATAGATAGATAGATAGATAGATAGATAGATAGATAGATAGATAGATAGATAGATAGATAGATAGATAGATAGATAGATAGATAGATAGATAGATAGATAGATAGATAGATAGATAGATAGATAGATAGATAGATAGATAGATAGATAGATAGATAGATAGATAGATAGATAGATAGATAGATAGATAGATAGATAGATAGATAGATAGATAGATAGATAGATAGATAGATAGATAGATAGATAGATAGATAGATAGATAGATAGTAGATAGATAGATAGATAGATAGATAGATAGATAGATAGATAGATAGATAGATAGATAGATAGATAGATAGATAGATAGATAGATAGATAGATAGTAGTAGATAGATAGATAGATAGATAGATAGATAGATAGATGGATAGATAGATAGATAGATAGATAGATAGATAGATAGATAGATAGATAGATAGATAGATAGATAGATAGATAGATAGATAGATAGATAGATAGATAGATAGATAGATAGATAGATAGATAGATAGATAGATAGATAGATAGATAGATAGATAGATAGATAGATAGATAGATAGATAGATAGATAGATAGATAGATAGATAGATAGATAGATAGATAGATAGATAGATAGATAGATAGATAGATAGATAGATATTTTGTTCTAGTTTTCTCAATATATGCTTTAAATGCTCTTATTTATTATTAAATTTGTTACAAATATTAGTTGTTCATCTTTATGATATATATATATATACGCACAAAGTAACATTTATTCGTATACTGTAGAACTTATCGTGAGAATTTGCTAAGAATAAATAGATATGTACTTGGAAATATATAATAATAAATTTAATTGATGTAAATTAAAAATAAATAATACAAGCAAAAAAGTATATAAAAAAAATTAAGTTATTAGCAATAATTGAGGTCACTAATAAAGAATATTAAAGAACACATTTTATTGCAAATAAAAGAAAAAAGTAATGAAAGAATAATTAGTTTATTAATTAATATTATGAATATCTTTTTCAATTTTTTTATTTATTTTATATCTATACTGTTTAAAGAATCACATTTTTTTATTAATATTTAATATAATTATTTGGATTGGATTATATTTTAAAAATCTGAGAGTATTTACACACATGATGGATATACATACCCACATAATGAAAAATAATTACAGAAAAATTTTTATTTTGAGATTATTAAAATACCATATAACTGTTTAGTCAAATTTTATTTTTATTAATTATAGGTTACTAGGAGTTCCTTATGATTAGTTTAACTAAATCAATCCATGATGTTTATAAAGTATATTTATTTGTCTTTCTTTTCTGAAGTAAATTTTACTTTCTAACATATTTCAATATTTTGTTTAATTATAGTTTTCCATTGTAGTTTATTCTCAGTTAAACATATTCTTCTATGTAAGCAATCTATACTGAAACTTCTTTAGAAAGATTTTGAGGTATCTTTATTATTTATACAGTCTTTCTTTGTAAAAAAAAAAAAATATCTTAAATTTACCATAAGGTACTTTTTAAGATGTGCTGTTAATATTCATTCATATCATGATCCAATCTATCAAAGATGAATCTAATAAACTGAAGAAAGTAATGGTTGGATTTTTGATCTTATAAGTATTTTAAAGAGTATTTGCAAACAAAAAAAAATTCAGTACCTTTATGATATGATAAGAATATATGATTTACTTCTACGTGATAAACTGGAAACAATAATAAACCTAAATACAACAAATTTAGTTACATTTATACAATTTTTTGCATTGGTTTAATAAAAAAGCAATACAATGAAATCGGTGCTGTACCTTAATATCCAACTCCACTTTTATTACCTAAAAAGTTATTAACATATTTAAACTTATTGACATTCTCAGGTTGATAATCAAACAGTAGTGAAGATTTTTTTTCTAATATGTGATGGTAAAGACTATGAGCTTCTTAACATTACATTAATATATAGGATATATGAGCACAGACTTTCACACGACCCACCACTCTCCACTCTATCTAATAACACTGATACACTTGAACACATATATGTTGAAAAGATAAATAATCACCAATATATCTATTTCATGCTAAAACAGCAATCATCAGTTGGTCCAGATTATCATCTCCCACACATATATAACATTACATTAAACAAACTCTTTTGCATTCAAAATATTACAAACATTCTGAAGATAATTTTTTGAATTTGAAGAAAAAGCACAAACACCAGAATACTGTAAATCTAAAAATCAAAAATGTCATCAAAAAAATAGAAGCCATTTTGCAATCAAATGACCAAGTTCTCAACCAAAAAAAATGTTACAAAATTAGTTTCCAAAAATGCTCCCCCCATTTCCAACAAATTAAAATAAAAATGAATAAACTACTAATGGAGTTAAGGTCAGCGGATAATTTTTTGTAGAACTTCTGTTGTTGTTTTTTTAGTACTTTTTAATGAGGCAACTGCATGTTTAAAAGAGAACTGTATTTATAAAATACCATTTAAATGTGAAAAGTCATATGGATATAGAATAGTAATTATAGAGAAAAAAGATATTTATACAGATTGTGAATATACATAAATGTTTGATTTGGGAAAATGCAGCAATATTGTGAGAAGCAAAAATAAAAAGAAAAAAAGAAAAAAAAACTGCTTACATTTAAATAGAAAATAATATTATAAATCAATCTATTATATTTGAAAATCACCAATTAATCTTGTCCTTTGAAAGAAGGAAAGAATCATACGGATTTTCATTGATAAATGCTGTTGCTTTTGACAGAATATTGTAATTGGTTAGAAAATCATCTTAAATTTTATGTTCATAAATCTGAAGATCACTGGTTCATTTTCTATGCTAGTTGTTACTATTTGACCAGAAACATTTGAAGAACAGGGGAACAATAATACTTAATAAGTTTTATTATTCATTCATTAGACTAGAAATTATTCAGTGTAATTCCCTACCTTGAGTGAGAGCAACAGAAATATTAGTCATTATTGGATGATCTTTAGTCTAATGAGTGATTAATAAAACTTATTAATATATTCTCAATAAGTGATTTGTGTTAAAGTTGCGAGGGCTGCATGTTTGGCACATCAATTAAACTGTGGTACTTTGCTATCTATATATACTAAACAAGAATAAATATATGTGTAAGAGATTGTGGTCTGAGCCAACTGATGAGTGCTGGTTCATCATGAAATGTGCATCTTGGGGATCATAGATCTTTTTCACATGTCTTTGGTCTTATGTTTATGATTACATCCCTCACCAAGGTATTAGAAGTGGAAAGAAAACATTTCCTACCTTGTGTGAGTGGTGTAATAAAAATTATACTACAGAAATATTATTCATTATAGGATAATACTACTACTTAGAATTTGTTCCATATTAATTTGTACACTATTATTAAAAATTGAGTTTATTAAAAAAGTATTAACAAAGTTTGAATTTTTTCTAAACACATTTGACAATTTAAGTAGGTGTAACAATAGATACAATGTCATTGTTTTAAATTTTGAGACAGTCATGCTTTTCAGTTTTTTGTTTTTTTTTGTTATATTTAGAGAAATAATGATCAAATTTGCATATTGAATAAAAAATAGCAAACATATTAGTTACATGTTACATAGTGTAAATATTATTTATTCATTAACATTAACAGAATCAAAACTGGCCAGGGTAGATATTGTTATATGATGCATAAGTGAGGATTTATAGAATCTCCAAACTGTAAGTGTGGAAGTCCACAAACTATGGTACATATTTACATGGAGTATCCAATTTACTAGGTTCTTGTCTCTTTGCTCTACATAATATGGAGGAGACAGTTATTTATTGGTTAAGAACTGTTGATGCTGTATTTTAATGTGCTAAATAAATTTATTTATTTTATCAATGCCAGATATTATAACTCATGCAGTTAATGGTTTTGAATCAATTTCCATGGCAACTTAGAAAGATTGAAGTATTATTTGAATCTTTACTTGCTGCTGCTGAGTTTCATGTTTACAAAAAAAAAATACAGTTTTTATGAATTAAAAAAACTAAACTTTTAGTCTTTTAAATTGGCTAGTTTAATTATTGATAAAATTTGTGTAATTAAAAATTTCAGTTTTTTCTTTTGTTTTTATACTATGATAGTCATTCTGAGTTTTAATATAACATTTAATAGTTGATCAGTTTTAAAATTAATATTAAATACAATGTTTTCTGAGATTGAAAATATTTTTTTAAATATTGTTATTATTGTATTTATATGTAATATAGGCAATTTGAACACAGATCTTCAAGCTCCATTCATCTATCCGCTCTATCTCAAATAACCAATGCACATAAACACATGCATAGAAAAACGAAATGATCTCCAATACACATATTTTGTGCTGAACCAGTACTCATCAGTTGGTTCATACCATCATCTCTCTCACACATATATAATCAATGCTTGGTTCATATTAGGATTAAAAAATCTTCAAACTTTATGGACAGGCTTCAATTTACTCCACTCTTCAACTCTTCAACCATCCATATTATTGAAAAATCTGATGATAGTATATCAAATCCCTTGTTATTGCTGATATTATTCTCATGCCTATGTTGTCCTTATGTCACTCCGAAGAGCTGGAGGATAAAATAGATTGAAGCCTGTCCATTAAAGTTTGAAGATCTTAATATGAACTGAGCATTGATTATATATGTGGGTGAGATTATGGTCTGAACCAAGCATAAAATACATATATTGGAGATCATTTGTCTTTTTCACATGTATATGGTCATATGTATCAGTTATATGAGATACAGTGAATATATGAAGAGAACTTGAAGGTCTGTATTCAAGTCTCCTATATTACATTTAAATTCCAGGTATATCTATTACACTTATATTTCAAAAATATTGCATTTATAATAAATTTCTAAATCAGTTATTTTATTTCTAATGTATAAAAATTAGGATAAAATATATTTATTCAATATAATAATTTCTCTAACAATATCACACAAATTGGATGTAAGTTATTTTATGATTTTACATTTTTGTTATCTTAAGTATATTTTGGTAAGATTTAATGCCTACTAATTATATGCTTTTATATTAACTTGTCCTGTCTATGCTTCTGTTGGAATGTTCACATTTTTTAATTTTTGACAATGGAAAAAAAAATTTGTTTCCATTTAGAACTCAAACTCATATCCTACCCCTTCCCAGGAAAAATTATTACCAACTGAACCAATGAAACTATTACATTTGTAGAGTAAAATTTTGTTAATATTCATATACCTAATTAATAAAAGTAAATATTGTCTATAAAAATCTGAATTATTTTTCTGAAATAATTAATATTTCATAAATATTTTGTTAAAAAATAATAAATGTGTAAAAAATGGTTAGAGAATTAGTTAAAAATCCAATACATAAATATTTTTATATAGTAGTTAGTTAATCACATGATATTTACATTTAGAATTTGTTTATTAGAGGGTATATTCTTTATTTTCACATTTTATTATTAAATTATAATTTTTGTTAGATTTTTTTTTTTTTGGTTTTAACAATTTTTGTAAATAATATGTAATTATAAGGGATGTGAACTCAGACTTTCAAACTCTCTACAGTTATCTAATCTATCTTATATAACTGATGCACATGATCACACACGTGAAAAATATTAATGATCTCCAATCTATGTATTTTGTGCCAAACCAGCCCTTAGTTGGTCCATATCACCATCTCCCACATATATATATATAACCAGTGTTCAGTATATGTGTAGGAGATGGTGATCTGGACCAACGGATGAATGCTGGTTCAGCCAAAATACATATATTTGAAATCATTTATCTGCTTCATGTGTATATGGTTATGCACATCAGTTATATAAGATGGATTGGATAGTTGTAGGGGGTTTAAAAGTCTGAGTTCATATGTCCTATAATTATATTAAGTTTTAGTATAGATAATATACATAGGTTTAGTATAGACAATATACATGTAATTAAATATTAACTAATATGTAAGTATAACTAAAAAGTAAAAAAATAATATGTAAAAAAAACTTTTTTTAAATAATGCTTCTATGTAAACAACTGACTAAAAAGTACAAAATAGCAAAGTAATCAACAAAGTAGTCCATCTATTGGTTAATTTGCCATTCTTAGAAAATATCAGAGATCTTAAGAATCTAGAGTTGTAATAAAATAGTTGGAAATTGCAGGAATATTGTTATTTCATAAAAGCATTTGAGGCTCAAATAAATCATAAAAATCAAAATGGCCTCAAATTCTTTTATGAAATGACAATATCCTTGCAATTTCCAATTGTTTTAATGCAAGTCTAGATTCTTAAGATCTCTGATATTTCCCAAGAATGGAAAATTAGCCAAGAAGCAGATTACTTTTTTGATTATTTTGTTATTTTGTACTTTTTAGTCAGCTATTTACATAAAAGTATTATTTAAAAATGATTTTTTTTTTTCAAATTATTTTTGTGTAAAATATTTAGAAATTTTTTTATCAGAAACACTACAAATGATATATATATAAATTACAGTTCCCATTTTTAAAGATCCATATAAAGTATTGGTTTAAATTTTATTAGTATCTGATATTTGTAAAAATAATAACAGTGATTCAGTTTGAATATAAATAAAAAAAATATTAAATTGGAATTAATTGGCAATAAAAGTTGTTGGATTTTGTTTTTTTAAATTTGTCAGAAAAAGTATTAGAATATTGAAATTTAATACGTAAATGTGATTAATATATTATTATAAAAATGTTGATATTGAGGTTGGATTTGAAATAACTGACTCTGTATTTTTCTATTTATTTAAAATGTTATTTACACAATAGACTTCTGCATAAAAAAATTCATTTTTAAAATTTACATTATCAAAAGAATTCACATTTTGATTTTATTGGATTTTCTTAGATTGAATTCCACAAATAGTAAAATAATATCATTTTGGAGTTTTACAATAAAGATTGCTTTATTCTCTTGATATATGATTTTTTTTATTAATTAGTGCTTTCAAATTTCTTCCAATATCTGATGTTTAAACCTTGACTAATTACACAGACCATTGAATAACTTACTTGCACAGATAATATATATTTCTGGAAAAGACAGTATTGGATTAGACTTGCAAATATTGTAAGTGATAAATTTGAAATCAGTATAATTTTCTTATTTTTTGAACTAATATATATTTTCTTAAAGTTATAATGTATTATTTAATTTTATTTGTTATATTTAAAAATGGATGTTTTTAAAATGTTAATATTGACACAACATCTGTTCAAATAGTAAACTTTTTTTTTTTTTGCAAGTTTTGATATAATTTATTATATAAATGCTTATAATTTATTTATTATCTATTTCAAAATGTTGCTTTTGCCAGTCAAAACAATTACTTGGGGGGGGGATCAGCCATTTTTTATAACTTTGAAAGATTTTGAATAATAAATATGTTTATTACTATTGTTACTAAAAAAATTCTTACCTATGCAAGAGTAAATTTTTTGTCTTTAAAACTTTCTAATTTAATATTTAAAGCAACATCATTAACTTTTTTTAGAAGAAAAATTGCAGATTATTACAATTTTTAAGAGCTTTTTTTTTTCATTCTATTTATTTGTTTCAAAATTGGTATGAATTATTATAATTATAAAATTATTTTATTACCCTGTGTAATTTAATGCAGCAATAAACTGGCAGGTTATGGAAATTAAAGTCCACAAATTACAATTCAATTCTACTACTTCTAGTGACTGTTTAATATATTTATAAAGATATTACATGTAGGACAAAGAAATGTGAATAACTTCATGTGTGTGTATGTTTAAATTAAAAAAAAACCAGATATAATAATCTTTAACTGAGATTTAAAGTTTATATCTGGGCTAGAGACAATCTCTAGTTTAATAAATGATTAATGATAATCATTACTATATTTGTCTGAGATGGATGGTGTCAAAGTTGTGGGTGGAGTAAGTTTGACACTTGTAATTTAATATGTAACAATCATATGATCTTTTGAGTAATACATTTACTTTTTTAGAAACATCGTACTGACACAAAACAAACGGTTTATCTCCCACTTATCTCCTCCCTCTCCCTTTTCTTTTAATAATTTTATTTAATACTTTTTACCAGCTATTTACCACATTCATTTAATAAACTTGGATGCCAAAAATGATTTAGTTTGCGCTCATGGCCATTTTGAAATCTAAAAACCACCTCTGACACATCTAATTGGTAAAAGACATAAATATTGAATAAAAGTAGTTTAAATTCGTATTTTAAAAATTATAAGCTAGTAAAAACGATATGCTTTATTTTATTAGGGTTTTTTTTTTTTAATTTACTTTCATAAAATATTTGAAATATGATGGCGCTTTAAATTTGCGGAGAGGAGGAAGGATAGTTTGGCTGATACCAAAAGTTGCAGAAGTCTGATCAAACCAAGCTTATAATTTCCAAATACTTAAAGATTATACTATATGCCCATATGAAATAAAGCATATTATTTTTACTAGCTTATAATTTCTTAAATGATTTTAATGACCCATTACAATGATAACTAGAATAAGCAATAGGAATGTTATTGCATACTTTTGCCTGTTCTTATGCATGAAAAAGTCAAAAGACGTATATATAATTAATATTCTTGCTTTTTATTTTTAATGATTTATCAGTTTAACATTATAAAGAAGATAATTTATATTGCTATTATAAATTTTTTTATTTTATTTTTAGAAACGGGACGAGATTATGATATAACTGTAGTACCTACTGATGTTTCTTTAAGAAACCATATATTTGGAGACTACGTATTACAAGTATCATCCCGAGGCGTCTGTTTGTATACCAAGGATAACAATGAAGTTGCTTATTGGCCACTTTGCTACATTAGAAAATTTGAAAGTCAACGGCTTAAGGGTTCAGATAATAAATTTACGTTAGTTACGCTGGAGATTGGAAGGTGCATGTAGTTTTATCATTAAAAAGTTCGTATAAGCATTTTTTTAAAAGCTTTAATTAGTAAAAAATGAATTTGATTTATAAATTTTAATATTATATGTGTATATTAATGTATGATTTATGTTATTTTAACAACTCTTTATTATCGAAATTGGAAATATCGCACCATCAATAATATTTTTTACTAACGTTATAAAAAAATATTTGTACGTAAAATAAAATTAACATATAATAATTCAAAAATAAAATCATTTGAAAATAAGTTTAATTTATGCATAATTTTATTGCTAAAAAGTAAGTGATTAAAAATTTAAAAACTTTTCTATTTTAGACATTACATACAAACAAGTTCTATAATAAATAAATTAATAGATAAACATAAATCATTTCATTAAAGAAAATGTCTAAATATGATTCTCCACAACGTAATCAAATCATGTATATATTGTATCTTTATTTATATGAATTTAAAAGAATATGTGGTGGTACTGAGATTATTTAATATATTTATAAACAAAATATATATGTGTTTTAAGCACTAATAAAACGAAGATTTAAATGATAACATAGAAATAATACAAAATGCAACCAATCTATACTAAACTTAGTTTATATATGAATAATTGATTATTACAAGAGAATAATTCATTTTCTAGATCCTAATGGCTTTCAATAAAAATAATAATGACCTGTTGCTATCTATAATGTTTTTTAATTTGATTTCAAAACTTCTGAAAGCAAATATTTCATGAAAGTTCTCAGAACTTTTGTTTACTAAATTTATTTGCTGTGAGGCTTTAACTTTTAGTACAACCTGCAAAGGAAACTTTGAACGTAAGTGTTTATAAAGCTTTGACCAACCCCATGCACTGTTGGAATATTTATTCATATGGACTCATGATTGGTCTCTAGGATATGATAGATCATTACTTTAATCTTATTATATAATTAAACAATTGCTGGATTATTATGTGTCATACATGAACAAGAATATGTTATATAATGAGCATGGATTATCCTACTGTCTTACTGATGACAGTCAATAGCTAGAAACCTGTCTGAGAATAAGGATATTCAGAAAAACTTGTTAAGAGCTATTAGCATGCTCATTGTATAACTTTTAAAGTATCAAGCTTATTAAATTAAGTCACCTGATATATGACATGATTTCCTTGCAAAATATATTATATCATGGATTTTTAAAATTTGCATTAATCACATTCTTTTTATTTAATTTAAGTTAAACTTCTTCATCTAAAAATTATTACTAACAATTATTTTGTTGGTATGGTTATAGCATATGCTTTTTACCTAAAACAGTGGGTGGATTACACTTTATTTTGAAACATAATTTTGGTTGCTGAGTATTTATTTGAAGGCCTTCTGACAAATTGATGGTCTTCATCCTCTTTGATGAAATTAATGTCAGAATACTAGTTTTATCAAAGATCATTGTTGCGCATTGAAATGTTTACAATTCAATGCATGGTTCTTGATCTTTGTTACTTAATTTTGAGTCTACTTCAGATGTCTGTTAAAATTAAATGCTCATGATTCCTGAATATATTTTAGTCTACTACAAGCACTTATTTATTGTTCTACTTTATGTATCATCGCAGCTTCATAATTTTATGGGTCATCGGTATGTTTTGGTTCTTCTGTAAGATTTTTATTTTTACTTAGTAAAAGTAAAAATCTTGAAATACATAGATAGATCTTTATTACTAATTCTTTAAAAAAACTAATTTAAAAAGGCAATATTCACTATGTTAGAAATGGTTAACCTTTTAGAATATATTTTTAAAGTTGAAAATAAAATAATAATTAGTAAATTTATAATTAAAAAAGTGTAAAATATCATTTATTATACTTTGTTTTTTTTTAATTGAATATGATGAAAGAAAAAAATATTAACTTGTTTTTATTATTGAAATTTTGGTTTTTATTTAATCCGTATCTTTATATATTAAAAAATAAACCTTCAAGCTTCCTTCAACCATCTATTCTATCTCATCCAACTGATACACATGGTCACACACATCTGAAAAAGAAAAACGATCTTCAATATACATATTTCGTGTTGAACTAGCAGTCATCAATTGGTCCAGATCATCATCTCCCAGTGCTCGATTTATATTAAGATAGCATTTTTCCCAATTTAAGAGACAGTATTCAATCCACTCCATCCTCCAACTATTTAGCAAACCATTCATTCCATTGAAAATCTGATAATGGAATGATCAAGCCTGTCCATTAAAGTTTGAAGATTTGCTATCTTAATATAAACCAACCACTGGTTATATATATATATGTGGGGGGGGGAGATGATGACCTGGACCAATTAATGAGTGCTGGTTCAGCATGAAATATGGATATTGGAGATCACTTATCTTTTTTTAGAGATGTGTGATTATGTATATCGGTTATACGAGGTAGAGTGGATGGCTAAAGGAGGCTTGAAAGTCTATGCTCAAATCATTTACATTGTTGCTAGACTCCAGCTATGTAAAATATACTTGTATTTAAAATACATATTTTAAAAATAAATGTATGTTCTATATATTGCTTAAGTATATAGTTTTATTTTTTTAGTATACCAATTAAACTTTATTTATATTATTTTAGATGAAATATACAGGCTTATATATACCTGTGTCTATATATGTAATAGACAGGGTATGAGCACAGACTTTCACATGATCCACCACTCTCCACACTATCTCATAATACTGATACACCTGAACACACATATGTCGAAAAGATAAATAATTACCAATATGCGTATTTCATGCTAAACCAGCGATCATCAGTTGGTCCAGATTACCATCTCTACACATATATGCTACAAGTGCTCAGATATATATTAAGATAGCAAATACTTCTACTTTAATGGGCAACAATCTCGGCCTAAAGGTGGCCTTTGAGCGTTCCATCATCAGATTTTCAATTGGATGGACAGTTGAAGAGTTGGAGTGTGGAGTACATTGAATCCTGTCCATTAAAGTAGGAGGATTTGCTATCTTAATATATATCTCAGAACTTGTAGCATATATGTGTGGAGATGGTAATCTGGACCAACTGATGATTGCTGGTTTAGCATGAAATACGTATATTGGTGATTATTTATCTTTTCGACATATGTGTGTTCAGGTGTATCAGTGTTATGAGATAGTATGGAGAGTGGTGGGTCATGTGAAAGTCTGTGCTCATACCCTGTCTATTATATTATTTTAATTAGACTTATGTCTATAGTCGTAATAATTATCTGCAGTTAATTATTAAGTATATGAAAATAAATTTATTTATTATTATTATTATTAATTAAATTGTCTTACAAAAGACTCACTTTAAGATAACGGACAGAATAAATGAAATCTTATCTTGACAGGAAGTTGTGTTCCTGGGATTAAAATAAATTCGAAAATCTAAAAAAATCTTTTGTTGTTGTTTTAAAATTAAATAAAAATTATATATTTTCTTTCTAAATGTAATTAGAGGGGATTTAAATCTAGTGAATGCCTGAAGGGATTTTGAAAGCCTGGGTTCAAATTTCCCTCTACTTACAACTAGCTTAAGTATACCTATTATACTTGTATTTAAATATATTGCCTGTCTCTGTAAAACAAATTGATATACAATGAAAATATTGTGGTGTTTATTGTTCTGACAATAAAGACAGCTGTAGCAGAATAGAAACTCTATGAACAATTATATAAAGTGATAGGGTTATGAACAAATATTTTATAAATTATAGATTGTTGAAAGTGAGGCTAAATGTTATTCTCAATAAAAAAAGTAATTTAATATAAATACAAAAGCACTTGTACAATTATAATGAAGTATATAAATGCTATATGACTGATGACAAGGCTGGTCTGAAAGGAGGTACAGAGAATGAATGACATTTGGGCCTCACATTATGCATTAGGTCTTAAGAAGAAGCTGCATAAGTAGTGTTTTGAAGTCATCCCATATAATTTTCTGGAGGCCACAAAAGTAAAGAAAAAAAGGAGATAAAAGATAAGATTGTATCATTATTTTGGATTGTAAATGTATAAACCAAATTTAATATTATATATATTCAGCTGTTTCAATACTTTAGTTACATGTAATGTGTTAACAATATTTAGATATCTGTGGGAGGGTGGGGGCTTCAAGTCTCCAATTAAATTTTACATGATCAATAAATCACATACAATTGCATATAAATAATAGTATATCATTAACAGCTAATTAATCATCAAGAATCACCAATACCCTTTTATGATTGGATGTAATAATAGCATAATACAAAATCATAGGCTAATCATCATCTAACCAATTCCAATATAGTCATCAATATTGCTTCTGCCTTTACATATGTAAAATGCTAAATTAACTATAATAATAAGCATATCAAAAATGTTGGGATCATTATGTTAATGCTGATTATCATCAATGCTGGGAGTCCTCTGTTACTATGAATGTACTGCCATCCAAAATTAGTTACCAGCATAAAACCTATAAAATAAAATGTGTAGATTTTAAAGTTGACTATTATTTTTGCACCATCTAAATAATTTGAAAGAGAATTACATAGATGTTTACACACATGTATTTTTTCCATAAATTATTAGTCTGGAGCTAATTTTGGGATCGAAAGAACCTTGATGATTGTAAACAAAGGAAAATGTATAATCTTTAAATTATGCTAGTATAAACTTAATAAGTTTCAGATTCATTTAAAAACATAACTGTTTACTTCTGAAAAAGCATAATAGTTCTGTCACATTACATGGCTGTTTTGTGATTACTGTGAGTGATATTAATGTATGTTTTTTTATTGATCTTTAAATTTAAAACAAATCTGAAAAGATCAGCATGTTATAGAGAGTCAGCCAATAAACATCACATGACCACCACCCTTTATTCTTGTGTACAACTGTTGTTAAAACAGGCAAAACTCACTATACGTATTGCCACACACAGCAAGCTAGAGTAATCAATGTATATCAGAAGGCTTGTGCATAAAATCCCCACCTAGTGCCTACTCATCTAATATCCTCAGACTAGTTTATGGTTTGTGGCCTTCATCAGTGAGGAGCCTTGGATTTGAGAGCACTGCACCTAGATCTTAGGATCTAGTGCAACCCTCCAGCAGTCACCTTTTATCTCCACTTAACTACAAAACTATGAGTCTTAAACTGAAAACACCTTAATGTTTTCAATCCAAGCCCATTAGCTTATATAGTCATATGGGTCTGAACTCAGTTCAGTACCCATAGATTTTGGTGTCTTTGGTTCTTTAATAACCATAGCCACCAATATCCTATTAGGCAGAATGTTCCTCACTGATGAAGGCCACAAGCCAAAAACTAGTCTGGGGATATTGGATGAGTAGGCACTGCATTGGGGATTTTATGCACAAGCCTTCTGGCATCCATTGATTACTCTAGCTTGCTGTGTGTGGCAATACGTATAGTGAGTTTTGACTGTTTTATAGAGAGTCAGTTTATATCTAAGGTTTTACTATATTATTCCCAATTTACAAAATGCTCAGAGGGCATTCACTTTCTTCTGATCTATTTTTCCCACAAAGTTTTTGAAATAAAAAAATATGATTTTTTTATTTATTTATAAAATATTTTGATTATTTTTACAAACTAATTTATTATTTAAAACAAAAAGAAATACTCATGTATACTTTCAATTCTTCATTTATCTCTTAGTTTTAGAAATAGAAGTTAATAAACTTGACTGAAATGTAAACAAAGAAAATCACAGTGTCTGTAATGTTAGAATTTTCCAGAATTGACACAGTGCTAAAAATTTTTTAATTATTGTAATAATTATAGAGTAAATATCAGATTTTAAGGCAGAATATCATAAATAATGTTTGTTTGTATTAAAAAAAAAAACTTAAAGCAAAAAAATAATATGTTCATTTTCAGCATGAGCATTTATGTAAATGTCATCATTGACATTGGTGGTATATTGTTCTTAGTTGCAAATCAATTTTTAAATATTTAAAAAGAGCAAATGTGATTTTTTAGAATATTAGTCATTTATACAATTAGATTAAAAAGAAATCAAGTCCAACTTATTGAATTTTAATCTAAAATAAAGTTTTTATAAACAATTGAAAAGTTGAGAATTTTCAAAAACTCTCACCAGGTGGAAAAAGAAAATGTCAGAATTCAAAAAGATTAAATAACTTCACTAGAATAAATTAATATAATGTTTTAAAAAATATTGATAATTAAAATTAAAAATAATGTATAATAAAAAATGAATGTTCTGACAAATACTCTTTAATTCAAATAAATCATTTTAATTTTTACTATTTACAAATGGCTTTAAAAAATTCAATATGTAAAATTTACATAGATAAGTAAATGGTTTACATAATGCATATACATATATAGGTTCACATGCATGCATAGTAATCCCGCAATATTCCAATTATTATGATCCAACTTACTAATTATTTATTGTTTCATACTATATTGCTCTTTGTTTTTAATCTGACCAATCCTAGTTCTTGATTCAGATTTGCATAAAAACAGGACAGACTAGACATGTACAGAATATGTCATTTGTATATTATTATTCAGATGACATTTAAATATTTTTGTTATAAATTTCTTATAAATATTTTAATGTGTTTTTAATATTTTATTGTTTAATTTACAAATTAAAAAATAATTAAATAGCAAATTGCACCTTTGTGTTGTATCTCAAAAATTAAATATGCTATGAAAATTTGTACTTGTCAAAGAATTTTTTCTAACTTTGGTTATAAAATAATTATACATATATTGCTCTATGACTAAAATTAAGTAAGATATTTAAGACTGAATCTTTTGACAATTTTTAGCTTTTTCAAAATATTTTAAAATTTTGAAAAATTATTTAATTTTGAAATTATCCTCTGCTTACTTTGTATTTTGAAATATGTTTTCACAATTAGATTATCTTTTTATTTCTTCCAATAATGATGAATGTGGATAATATATTTTATATAATAATTTTAATTTCTATTCTTAGATATAAAATATTCAATAATTTTTTACTAATTTTGTTAAGTCCCTATCAAAAAAATATATCTCAGGATGTTAGATATTAAAATTGGCTGTAGAAAAAGTAAAAATGAAAGAATAATAAAAAAGTTGAAGCCAGAATTATTTTCATGGTTATGAAATAGATGTCATAATAATGAAACAAGTAGAAGAACAGAACAAATGTGAAAAAAATTATATCACATAATGATCAAAATGAAGATTATGAGGAGAAAAATATAAATAAATGAAGCAAAACATAGGTTAACCAAATTGCGAAACAAAATTATGGGGCAAAAACTTAAGCAAAAACAAAAGAAATAGTGAATTTTGTGTGTAAGTATCAGTAAATCTTACTGAAATATGAAATACAATTTGATAAACAATATGAAAATGATGCCGAAAACGATCTAATAAATATAAGTGATCCTGGTTTATGGCCAACTATTGTAAATGATAAATTTAGATTATGATGCACTAAGATAGAATATATACAAGAAGATCAATAAGTTACTCTTTAAAATGCTAATAAAAATCGTTATTTATATATTATTATTTTAATCTATATAAAATTGTGAAAAATAGCATAGTAATTAATTAATGTTGAGGTATACTACATTACTTTAGTTATATCCTATTCTAAAGGTATAAATAATAAGAGGAGAAAATTGAAATTAGTTACTCAAAATCATTAATTTTCTCCTGTCATATTAAGGCTTATGTTGTTTGTCAAGAATTATTAAAACAATTTAAATTGCACTTTTGATAACACAATTCACATTAATGAAGCAAAAAATAAGATTACTATTAATAGTTTATGTAACTCTCTATTTAATTTACTACTGCAGTATTCATATGTAATTATAATCAGAAGGGAATTACATGCTATACACAAGCACTGTAATACTGTTTTAATACTTCAACAATGTTTTGTGATTACAAAGAATACTCTTAAATCAAAGTATAAGATAGATACCTTTCAAAGATAAGAGTAGCTACCTTACTTTTGCATCAAAATTCACTTATGTAGGCCAATCTAAAGCATCTTGGGATGAGAGTTTCAAGGTCTTCCATTAAGCACTTTATATTTATTAATTTTATTCTGTCCATTAACAATCATAAACTTTTCCTATCTATTGTCTGATAATATTACAAAATATTAGAATTTTATTTAACTCTCTATTTAATTTACTAGCACAGTATTCATATGTAATTTTAATCAGAAAGGAATTACACCCTATATGTTCTCATCCCAAGATGCTTTAGTTTCATCTATACAAGTGAATATCGGTACAATGATAAGACTGCCACACTTATGTTTTCAAAGTCTCTATCTTGTGCTTTGTGTATAGAATGTTATTTCCTTCTGATTAAAATTATATATGAATACTGTGCTAATAAATTAAATAGAGAGTTACATATATTCTAATATTTCATAATATTAACAGGCAGTAGATTAGTAAATCTTACAATTATTAATGGATGGAATAAAGTTAATGAATGTAAAGTGGTTAATGAAATACCTTCAATCCTAAGATGCTTTAGATCAGCTTATATAAGTGAATTTAGGTACAAAGATAAGATGGCCACTCTTATCTTTTCAAAGTCTCTATTTTGTGCTTTGGTTTAAAAACATCCTTCATATTTAACAAAACATTGTTAAGGTATTAAAACTGTATTCGAGTGCACGTGTAAGATTGTAGATGTTATTTTATTTTTTGCTAATAACAATTTTCCATTAAAGAATACTCTTAAAAATAAATAAAAAAGCTAAATAATAAAAATTCTTTAAATATAATCAAATTATTAAAAAACACAGACAAGTATTAATGGAATATTTAAACAAGATTAAAAATGCACAAAAAAGCAGTTCATTATTTGCTACATAGATCACCAAAAGAATTGATTGCAGTTTTAATTAAAGAAGTACTTAATAAAACTAAAGTGGATATAAAATCATCTAGGTATCATAACATCTGGGTGGATTACATTTCTGATATCTCCCACACTGAACAAAATTTCATATTAATTAGATATATAAATTACAGATAAGAAACCAATTATTATCTAATTATTTATAAGATTTAGTGAAGTATTTTATATAAGTGATTAAAGCTTAGCAAATAACTCTTAAAAAAATTAACTGAACTAAATTTAGATATTCTGAATGGTCAAGAATAAGCTACCACAACAGAAGTAGCCTGAAGTATAAATATAAAGATATACAATTCTGAATAATTAATTTAAATTGTTATTAAATTTACATATTTTCTTTATCATATTTTTTTAACTTGCTAATGTGTGATGCTGCTTTTAGAAGTATATAGTAAAAAATATTTTGGAATAATAAAAGCTTGCTTTCATTTTCTCTGTTTTTAATAAAAAAACGAAAAAGTGCTAGAACATAATGTTTAAAATGCTATCTATAACCATTAGAACAAATGCATAATGCTCTTCGTCTAGAAGAAATCATTTATTCTTTGGTTACTAATGTATTTTTAATTATATCACATTTTTTCTTCTGATTCTTGAAAATAAAACTTAAAGATGTTTAATTCACTATTTATATTCTTTGCTGAATGGAATGATATAATCTCTGAAGAAATTCTGGGTATTATTATAAATTCCCTATATACATCTTTATTGGATCAGACATTTAAGGTGAATGAATAATATCATCATCAATATCATCATCAACCATTATCAATCCACTGCAGGATGAAGGTCTCTCCAAGTTCAATCTATCTTTTTCTATCTTTAGCTTCTCTTCTCCACATCACCCCAGTACACTTTCTTATTTCATCCATCCATTTCACATGTGAACTCAGTTTAAGGGTCTTTTACAATCTCTTGGAATCCAGTTTAAAATTTCAATTGTCCATCTATTATCATCCCTTCTAACAATATGTCCAGCCCAACTCCACTTCAGTCTTTTAATTTTTTCAATGAGGTCAGTGACACCTGTTTGTTCTCTTACCCATACATTATGTTTTCGATCCCTTCTTGTTACTCCCAACATGCATCTCTCCATACTTCTTTGAGTGGTCTGAAGTCTCTTTATTGCTCTTCTATTAAGTGTCCAAGTGTCAGATCCATAAGTAAGAACTGGCAAAACACATTTATTAAAAACCTTTCTTTTCAAAAACATAGGCATATTTCATTTTAGTATCAAGTTTTTTCTACCAAAAGTACTCCAACCAAGTTTAATTCTGTGATTAATTTCATCCATTATATTTCCATCTGTATTAATAATCTGACCAAGGTATTTGTAACTGTTAACTTCTTCTAACTCATCATAATCCTAAAAGAATGTGTATGCTGACATGGTTTTCATAGGAGAAACAGATTCTGTTTATTTTATAAGGATTATTTTAAAGGCATTCTAAAAAAGAGCAATGTTGAATGTTTCCATTGAGAAGATATGTCAGAGAATCAAAAACTTTGGAGAACTACAATTAGATATGGTATTTAAATATTCCAGAAATAAACGTTTTTTGGGAGAAAAATCTACAAATATCAAATAAATAGAAAAATCAACCAGAAAGTTCCATATGTGAACATACCTGTGGTTCAGAGATTGATTTGTATAGTTATCATAAAACTCATTTCTAGAGTAGTTTTTTCTCTATTTTTTTTTGAGTTGGAATGACTGTACTCTTTTATGAGTGACTGCTGTTTTTGAAGCTGACTTTTTTGATAATCGCTTGATGTAAATTCATGTATCTTTAAAGAAAAGTGAAGATTATGATTTGTCCAACAATATAATTAGATGGTGGATTTATTGCATTTTATTATTCATTATCCAGTTTCTCTGCTTGCAAAGGACTGTTTGATTAGATATTAGAGCATTGAGATGTTTGCAGTGATTTGTCTTCTCGAGTTTTTATATTTTGTTGAATATAACCTTCATCATAATAAAGGATTGTATTTGACAAATTTAATATGTCTTTCTCAGTAAAATGTTAATTATAAATCATGATTCTAATGTATTTAAAAAATTGTTATTTTTGAGACTGAGATTTAAGACGGTAAACAGGTAAAAAGTCTGGTCTCTGAGCTTTAGATAATGAAAGCAACAACATATTGATTTTTAAAAATTCAACTCAGATAAATTTGACATTTTTATTATTAGATTATAAAATTGACATTGATGTTAAATTCTTATCACTTTCCTGGTCTTTTTCTAGTAAAAATGTTATCGTATGTATATCACTCTATGTACTTATAATGTGTCATTAGCATAGAGATAATAGCACAGTCATTGTTATTATTTTATCAAAACAGTAAAAAATGATAAAATAGTTTTATTGTTCAAAAGTTCATAAAATGTGATCACTAAAAGGGACAGAGCTGGGCTCTGATTGCTAAACCTTGAATTCCAGATTTTCTCTTTACTATATAATAAATATACAAACACTTTGGAAAAAGAATATAATTATTTCTTTTAAGCACACAATATTTAAGCATAACTATCAAAAGTTCACAAAATGGATGCATAGTGGAAGAGAATGGTCTGAATTTTGCTGCTGGTAGGTGATATAAGATATGGTGAAGTTGATATAAAGGGTGCATTGATAAATCTTAAAAAACTTAGTATCATCATCAACCATTATCAATCCACTGCAGGATGAAGGTCTCCCCAAGTTCAATCCATCTTTTCTGATCTTTAGCTTCTCTTCTCCACATCACCCCTGCACTCTTTTTTATTTCATCCATCCATCTCACATGTGGTCTCTTTCTGGGTCTTTTACAATCTCTTGGAATCCAGTTTAAAATTTCAATTGTCCATCTATTATCATCTCTTCTAGAAATATGTCCAGCCCAACTCCAACTTAGTATATATATGCAATAAATGTTCTTTGTTCATCAAGATGTTAAATGTGGATAGAAATCGATCTCTAACTTGCATGTAAACTATAATTTATCCAGCTGTCAACATGGATGTAAAGACCCAAGTGTGGGCACCCCCATTCTCACTTAAAAAACAATGGTTGTTCATGAAATGCATGCATAATGAAATAAGGTGGTGTCTTTTTTTGTATAGGTTAATGGTTGTGAGATGTGGAATTGAGATGAAAAAGGTTTTGATAAAAAAAACAATACAAACCTTGAAAATATTTAAACATCTTTATAAATCAGCACATTGGGGTTACTAAAATGATGGGCCAGATTGACCTTAGGTCAACATGGGTGTGACAAGAATCTCGGCCTTAGGGTGGCCTTTGAGCATTCCATCATCAGATTTTCAATTGGATGGACAGTTGAAGAGTTGGAGTGTGGAGTAGATTGAAGCCTGTCTATTAAAGTATGAGGATTGGCTATCTTAATATATATCTGAGCACTTATAGCATAGATGTGTGGAGATGATAACCTGGACCAACTGATGATTGCTGGATTAGCATGAAATAAGTATATTGGTGATTGTTTATCTTTTCAACATATATGTGTTCAAGTGTATCAGTGTTATGAGATAGTGTGGAGAGTGGTGGGTCGTGTGAAAGTCTGTTCTTATATACCCTATATACTAAATTAATAGAATGATGTGATTAAAGTTGCTTTTTTATATAATAACTTCTTTGTTTTTAATTAGACTCCATTTAAATAATATTTTTAAAAGTTTTAGAACGGTATGTTTTATTTAAACAAAACTGTAAAAAAATTACTTTACTTCTTATTCACTTTCTTTTTATGACTGCAGAATAAAAGTAAAAAAACATTCATTTTATTATTAAATATTTAAAAAGTAATAAAATTGGAATGTCAGAAAAAAAAATATTGACTAAAATTCTGAAGAACATTGAATTCAGGGAAATAATATTTTATTAAAATGCTATGAAAACAAGCTATCAAACCTCTAAAGAGCAGTGTAATCTAATATTCATCATCAATGGTAGATGGGGTTTTTTTTCCAGCAAACTTATTTTGCAGATTTACTATAAAGCAGTATTTTCATATTACAAAATTTTTGTCAAGCGTTGATGACTTAGCGGTTAGCATAACTGCCTTCCAAGCAGCTGTCCCGGGTTCGCTTCCGGTCAACGCATTTGACATATGAAAAAAAAAAAAAAACATTATTATTATTTTTTCCCCCGTATGTCGAAGCATCGGCCGGGAAGCGAACCCGCAACAACAGTCTGTAAGCAACTGCTTAGCAAGGCGGCTGCGCTGACTCTCCGCTACCAACGATTGACTTTGTTGGAGTAAAAGGTAAGAATAAATGTAAGAATATAAGAATATAGTTGTGAAAAATTTAAATAAACAAAGACAATGCTTGCATAAAAAATAAAGGCTACGAGTTATAAATGGTAAACTGATATTTTAATGACTAGTAATTCTATCGAAGAAAGTTGCTTTACGTTTTTGAAAAAAGAAAACTCGGTTAAATGAGTCCTGTGATGTAAAAGAAAAACTATAATATTCAGATTATTTCATTAAAATTTTGTAACTAATAAAAAAAATTTTTAAATGACTATTTTGTTGCAATTATGAAAATTAAATAGTTATAAACAATTCAATCATTTAAATTTAAAAAGAATGTTTATGATATTCATTAAGAAAAACATATAGTATTAGATTATTACAATTTCTAATTTTTACAATTATTACAATATCTAATTTTCTGCCCTTACAATTTTGACGCCATCATTATAGGCGTAAATAATTATTCCTAATCATTTACTAGACTGTTATAAAAAAGTAAGCTGAAAACATATTTTATGAAGATTATAATCACTCACATTAATTCACAGCAGTTTCTATATTATACTCCATAATTAGAACTGTACAATAATAACTACTGCTACTATAATTATTATTATACAAAATTAACAAAGCGTATGCCACACTTGAATGAGAAGCTATAAAGATACACAGAAATTATTACACGCTAAGCGCTTTCGAGGTCTTTTGCCTCATATTCATAGCGGTACTGTGAGCTGCAGAATGAAAAAATAGGGCAAGGGAAACAAAACAGTATGCAAAGCATATGCAAATGAACTAGATAGTCCAACGTTTGGAGATGTCAAAGCAGGTATCTCGTCTATTTGTAATGCTTTTTCATAAACACACTAAATAGAAAATCTTTCATATAGCTGTTCTATGGACTTTTAGTATATTTGGAAATAAATATTGGAAAAAATGTTTTTTAAAAAAAATATTTTATTGATTGAATCAAGTATACTATCTAATTAATTAAGTTTTGTTTCCATGAAAAGCATTTGTCATTATCTATCATATTATGGCAGATATAGACATCCCTGGACTAGGACCCACATATAACCTTTATGACTTTATGCATACACATTCATGATTATACTAGCATATTAACTGGTTTTTCTAAATACACAAAAATTTTCTTTAAAAATAATTTTATTTTGGTATCTAAATATAATATTTGTAAACTTTTTTTTGATAATGTATTTTACAAGGCAAGCTGCTTGGAAGAAAAAGCCTGCAATTGCAATATAACATTCAATATTCGACATCTTTATCATTTACATTCTTTCTAACTTCTACGGTGCTTTTTACTATCCACTATTGATGGTTTCAATTGCTCCCAACAATCTTCTTCAGAACTATAATAAACACAATGCAAATACATGAATACAAATATACATGAACATATAATTTTATAATGTATATTTGTATTCATGTATTTGTATTGTATCTACTATAGTTCTGAAGAAGATTGCTGGGACAATCAAAATTATCAGTAGTGGATAATAAAAAGCACTGTAAAAGCAATAAAGAACATAAATGATATTACTATTACATGGATTTGGCTATGCAATAAGAAACATAAA
Source organism: Epiperipatus broadwayi (assembly GCA_028023455.1). Lineage (NCBI taxonomy): Eukaryota > Metazoa > Onychophora > Udeonychophora > Euonychophora > Peripatidae > Epiperipatus > Epiperipatus broadwayi. The sequence continues at coordinate 1,062,448 of JAQFVV010000175.1, forward strand.
GTTATCGTTATATTTTTTGATAATTCTATTGCTTTTATATTATACTGTTTTATATGTTTTAGTTTGTAATAAACATTTTTTATGATATAATTTTTTCAATAACTCAATTTTTATAATTTATTCATACAGCTTTTTTTTTTTCCAAACTTCATATATAAGGCTTAGAATTATTTTTCAGGTTATCAATCTAACTAATCATATTCAGAAAATTGCATTGGATAGACTAGTTTCTTAGATATGATTGAATTTATACAACTTTAATCCACTATTTAAAAGATCTCTTCTGTAGAATCATCATGTCATAACAAGCTTTTTTATTTGAATGAGAAATTTATGTATTTAAATTGTCCACATCTTTTGTGTAATGATCTTAGTTTCACAATTATTTGTCAATCCCCTTTTCTACAATGCACACTAATATAAAAACATAAAGCTCAAATGACAAGATCACTTTTGTTCTGTTTTATTATATAATTATACATAAAATGATAAATCATCATTTTCATACATTACATAAATTTGTATTTCAAAAATTTTTCAGCCTCATCTGTTATAAATAGTTGCACATAGATTTAAATTCTAATGTTTTTCCAAATTGTTCTTCTGTTACTTAGTTTGTGTTTTTGAATATAAGTTTGCAGATATACCGGAAATATATATTTCCAATTATAGTTTTACATCCAAAACATTGAATTATAAAGAATAATTAACATAACCGTATAATAGTTATGATTGTATAGAAGCTGTGTGTATGTTTATTTCATTTTTGCAGATAAATACTGTAAAAATTATGGCTACTTGAAGACTGGGGTGCTTGAATCAGCCCAACATATTTTGCTATATTTGTGGGGTGTACACCCTGAAAACAAGTAAGAAATCTATTTTAAGCACTAAACATCACATGATCACCATTTCTTACCCTGGCTTGCACTGAGTGGCACTACTGTATGGAGAGTTTTGCCTGTTTCAAGAAACCTATTTCTGAGTTTATAAAAAAAGCATATATAGGTTATTTTGATGTCAAACTTGGAGAACAAAATAAGCCATGGGCTCAACATATTTGACACAAAACTTTTATATAATGAAAAGAGAGGTTGCTTGAAATTTGGAGAACCAATGATTTGGGGGCTAACAAAAATCATATTATAAGCATCAATTGAAATAATCATGGCAAGTTAGTGCCTTGAACAAAGAGCAAAGTAAAAGATTTCACTAAGACCTAAAAACAATCGAAGTCAGATAGAAGGAAGATGGGATACACACATGATGTGAGACTATTGGTGGAATCTTATGCAGAATATTCCTGTCAGATTCCATTCTCAGATGTTTTACAAATAGAGCTTCTTGGATGTTAAATGGTTGGAAAATTTGTATCATAAATTTGTGCTTTTGATATGAAATAAATAAATTTTCATGTAATACACTTTTTTTTAAATTTTCAATATGCTTTCCTTATCCTTAAAAGACTAATTTAAGCATTACATTAAAATGACTTGATTTTTATAATGAATAAGGTGGAGAGCAGTATATGGTATATGTTCTGCATATCAGAAACTAAAGCTGATAGGGGTAAACTGGTGTCGTTTTTGGAAGTAGCAGGTCAAATATATAGAAACAGGTCTGACAAAAGCTTATTTTTCTTATCAACATGTGCATTAAAATCTACAAACAAAAAAAAAAGACTTTTTAATAGCGTTGATGTAATAAGATTCTCTAAGAAATATTAAAGTATATACAAATCATATACAGGTTTACAGTAAGCTCTAAAATGGCAATGAGATAACTATTAAAATTATGTTATTTACATATTTTTAATAATAATAAAATAAAGAATTTAGCGTTAATAATTTAAACTTTTTTTTTTTTAAATTTCCTACTTCCTTTCTAGTTTTTTATTATTCGTATTTGTTTAAATATAAACAACCTCACTAAATAGTAAATATTAGTTTTAAGGATTATATTAAAACAAAAATAAAATACTTATCGAAAACTATACCACACATATGTGGGGCTTTGTTATGTATATATCTATTGACAACTGGTTTTAGTATTTCAGTATCAACTTAGTTTCATTTCATTGATTTTTAATGCATTCTTTTCCACTAAAACAAGATAATGTTCAAGGAAATAAATAAGGTTGTTTTTGTTTTAATATTGTAAATTTCCAGTTAGTTTTTTAATTATATAGTAGGCATTGTCTTATTTACTCATTTCTAAGAACAAAAAAATCTGTTCTAAATGCTGAGAAAGTAAATTCATCGTAAGTTTTTTGTACAGCCGGTTTTAAAACTACACATGGACTCTATCTTATTACGTTTATATCTAAAAAAATTGATAATTTTATTACTTTGTTATAATGTAACTTCTGAAGACTACGAGTGCTTCATATGGATTAGCAGCAGTAGAAAATGCTATATAATCAAAGCTTATTTCAAACCGGATTCTTTATTAACTATGATTGAAAACCATACATATTGCAACTTTGAAAAGAAAATCGTCTTTCCTGCTTCAGTTTCTAGTTCACAATATTCACGTTGTTGTTATAATGTAAGTTTGTATTTGAATACAACCATGAATTGGAATTCGTCTGAAATGAATGACTTGTTTTCATTCAGAAAACATTTTAATTCAATAGAAATCCAATCGTATTGTTTTTATAATTCAAATATTTTACATAATATTATAATTCCATTTTTTAATATGGCTGAAAATCTTGTTTTTAAGTCAAATGCAACAGGAAATAGTACTTTCGATTCTGAATCTATCTTTCTTCAAAACGTAACTATTTTAACAATCCACTCACCAAATTTAAATGCGAGCCAACTTTATATTAAACATAACGTCTCCCAAGAAATTAATATAATTTGTGATTTTTTTGTAAAATTTGTTAATGTTAGGTACTGCGTGGAAGATAATTTTTCACTCCAAGAAGATGGAATAAATAATTACTCAAATCAATGCACACCATTAGTAAGTGGAGGAACCGATAACACTACTTTATTAAAATTGATAACGATATTATATTTAGTATCAATATTTGTTTTGGTTTTGGCTACAGTTCTTTTCCGTACTGCAGGAGATTTTAAATGTTTCCCTCAAAATCGAATTTTATGTATGATAATCGCGTTAATCATGGAAAAATCGATGTTATTATTAATAATCCATATAAAAAGTAAACTCACATATTGTTTAGTATTGTATTTTTTCCATCGGTACGGATTTTTATCCTCCTATTTTTGGTTATTTGTTATAGGCATGGATGCATTTTTAGTATCCAAAGACAGCATGGATGAAAATTGGGATAAAAATGAAATAGTTGTTATAAAGTTGTATCACTTTCGGTTTGTTAAATATAATTATTTTTCATGGTCAGTTCCTATAGCAGTTTCTGCAATTGACATTATCGTTTTTATGTTAACATTAGATGAAAAACAATTACAAAATAAAACGTGTTCGTGTATCAGATGGGGACAATTTTCTCATTTTTTTTATTACTCCTTGTTCATTTTCGTAGTTGTTTGTTTATGCTGTAAATATATATTTTTGACTAAACGTAACTTTAAAACTCTAAAAAAACATCAGGCTGTTAAAGGTTTGAAAATCAAAATTGTAAGTGATAATTCGGCTTTACATTACTTTGGAGTATTTTGGAAATTAGCATTAATGTTTATACTGAGATGGATTTGTGATACTATGAGTGATATTTCGAAAAATATTTTTTTTCGAATAATAGGGTACATTGTTGGTACCATTCGTTCATTCTTTCTATTATTTGTTTTTATTTTTTATAATGTACAAAAATATAGTTAGACTGAAATTCTAATTTCCTAATTAAAGTTTGAAAATACAAATATGTAATGATATTTAAAATAATTATTTTAAAATGACTTATGTGCAACGATTTTAAAATTAATATATATAAATGCATGTGTGCTCAACATTTAAATATATCTGTGTGTGCCCAAATTTCAAAAAAAACTTTGGAAATAAAATAATTATTTTTGATCTGGAATTAACAGAATTATTTATACAAATAATAAAATAGAAAAATTGTATGTATAAATCTGCAACAACTTAAGAAAAGTATATATAACATTAAATTGGAACAAGTATAAATTTCCTTAACTTTTAAATAAATGATAAAATATTTTGATAGCTTAGAGGATTAATTTTTCTAAATAATGAATGGGTAAACATTTAAATATATAAACAAATAAATAGGTATGAATAAATAGATAGATAAGGAGATGGATTGATCAATAAATATGTGATTAGGTAGTTAGGAAAATTAAATAAGTAGATTAGATAGATAAGTAAAGTAGTTAAGTTTAATAGATAGATAGATCAATGAATTGATGGATGAATAAACAAATGGACAAATAGATAGGGGATGTACATGAGTGGAATAATAACATGTTTTATTACTATATACACATGTCAATGGAAAAAAAATAGTTTAATTATCTTTATGGCAAATTATACTTAATGATAAAAGTCCTCTCCTCAACCTATAATCATTATGAGGTGCCACTGTATACTACAGCTGAAATCAGTCTTTTATTATTAATTTTAACATTTTTTTCCTTGATAGTATTAATAATATATTTTATAGATATTGTTAATAATCTTCATACCACTACACATTTTAGTTCAGATTAATAAATAGATAGGTAGGTGAATTCATGGATGAATAAATAGATGGACAGATAAAGATAGGTATGTACATTGTATTTATATGTTGACTATTTCCATAATCTAATATGAGTATCGATTATCTTTAGAAAAAATTAACTTTATTTAAATATTCCAAATATATTCAATTGTTAATATGTGCAAAATGTTTCGGGAGGTTTTATTCTCCCCTCTTCTTTGAGTGTTGCTAGCCTGACCAGTGACAATACTAGCATGGAAATCAAACCTGGACCCTTAGATTCTTTGAGTATTGAATTTTAAGGTAATGCTCTAACCAACTGAACCATCTTGCCAAAGACAACAGTCAGTAGAAATTTCATATACTTATCTATGAGATTCCTCCTGAGTTCTCCACTTTTTTCTAAGAGCAAAGTTTATTAGTGGTACCCATACATTATGTATAGGCACAATAGGTTGATTTATGGGATTGTTTGTCATTGTCATGTGAGCAGTTTCTTTAAACTTTTTTTCTTGCCTTTGGCAGGATGGCTCAGTTGGTTAGAGCATTACCTTAAAATTCAGTACTCAAAGAATCTAAGGGTCCAGGCTTGATTCTCATGCTATTATTGTCACTGGTGGGGCCAGCAACACCTGAAGAAGATGGGAAAATAGTACCTCTCAAAATATTGTACATATACTAACCTGTGTGCTATTATTAACAATTGAATGTATTTGGAATATTTACATAAAATTATTTTTTTTCAGTACTCATATTAGATGATGGAAATAGTACAACATATAAATATAACTAAAGTACTATCATCACAAACTTTCAGGAAAACATTAGATATGTACATGGGTGGATAATAACATTTTATTACTATATGCATTTGTGAAAGAAAAAAAAGGGTTTAATTTTCTTCATGACAAAATTTACTTAATGTGCTCTCCTCATGCTATGATCATTGTGAGGTTCAACTATATAGTACAGCTGAAATCAATTTGCTTTCTGATAGTCTTAATAATATATTTTATAGATATTTTTAAAATCTTCATATAACAACACATTCTTGAAACACATGAATAAAGACACTGCAAAAAACAAATGTGGTTTAAGAATATATGCTGATGTTATTAAAACCATTTACAAGAGATATTACACATGGAAAAAAAGAAATAATAAAATTGAATTGCTCCATGTGTTTAATTTTTTAAAAAAGATATATTAATATTTAATTGCAGTTTAAAGAATATATCCATGTTAGAGATAATCTCTAGTTCAATAAATGAGTGATAATCATTACTGTATTTATCTACGGTGGATCGTCAAAAGTCAAAATGTAGGAAGTTATTAATAATATATTAAGACTAAATTACTTGTAATTTTTTATACTGAAATTAATGCCAATTCAGATCAGATTTATTGTTAACATTCGTAGTTACTTTTAAAAAATATTATTTACTTTTCAAAAGCAAATACAAAATGATTATGTCTATAGGTTTGAGGATTTACTTTATCACTATGTTTACCAATAGAAATTATTTTCATACTTTAATTTATCAAATTAAACAAATAAAATCCTCAGATATTGAGACATTATTAAATTTATTATGGAATAGAGTAGAGTGCTTAGTTTAAACATTTTTTTTGATTATAAATAAATAAAATTATATTAGCTTTCTTTAATTATTACTTCAAATATTGGACAAACTAATTTTTTGTCATATCATGAGAAATTTTGTGTCTAGAATTTTATTATTGCGATTATGCTTTTTTTTTGTCTATTTTATTTTTTAATTCATTACCTTCTTGTAATCCATTAACTTTCTCTGTCTTAATATTTTAACTTTTAATAAACTCAAAAATGATTTCAGGTCTTACATTACCTTCAGATTGTATTTATATGATATTTTGTTGATTTTAAGCTTTATATATATCAAATTACTTTCAGGTAATGATTACATATATTTGTATACAATTAATTAGTTAAGTAAGATACAGGAATGCTAAACTGATCCTTTATGCTTAGCATAATTCGTTCTTAGAAAATGCATCTTTAATAAGATGCATTTTTACTCATTTATATTATTTTATAAGTTCAAACATGGTTTTAATTGTGACTATACTACTTTATGCTTAGCATAATTTGTTCTTAGAAAATGTATCTTTAATAAGATGCATTTTTACTCATTTATATTATTTTATAAGTTCAAACATGGTTTTAATTTAGCATAATTTGTTCTTAGAAAATGCATTTTTAATAAGATGCATTTTTACTCATTTATATTGTTTTATGAGTTTAAACATGGTTTTAATTGTGTCTGTACTACTTTATGCTTAGCATAATTTGTTCTTAGAAAATGCATATTTAATAAGATGCATTTTTACTCATTTATATTATTTTATAAGTTCAAACATGGTTTTAATTGTGGCTATACTATTTTAGATAGTTTGTTTATTTATAAAATCAAACTATATGCTTTTAAATTTTATTTCTAATTTTAATTTTTATTGAATTGATGGATATTTGAATATTTTAATAATAATAAACTACTAAGAAATGATTGACTTACATGCTTTAAATAAATCTTTTTGTTGAGAGTAGTATAATTTTGTTATTTTCCAGAATAACTTACAAAGCCAATTGTTAAATTGAAATTATATATTTTTTCTGGATTTTTTTTTGTCTTTTAGCAGTGCATTTCTCACATCAACACTATATCAAAAAAACCCATAAGTGCAAAACATCACACCATCTTCTCTCATTTTGAATGCATTTTTTCTAACAAATCTTCATTCATCAAATGGGTTACAAGTATCAAGATCTGAATCATTATGTTTAATATCTTTCATAACTCTTACACAATGTAGAGATGAGTTTATATCCACATAGATGAAATGATAGATGCATTGACAGAAATAAATAAAAAACCTAGAAAATATGTATTTGATATGATAAAGAGTTTTGTTTGTTTAACATACACTTTTTATATAAATATTTTAAACATCATTCTAAAAAAAATTTTCAAAAATAAATAAGCCCATGTTAGTGCCAACTTTGGCACTAACATGGGCTTTGAACGTTCCATCATCAGATTTTCAATGAAATGGATGGCTGAAGAATTGTGGGTTGGAGTAGTATGAAGCCTGTCCATTAAAATATGAAGATTGGCTATCTGTTTGTATATATGTGTGGAGGAGATTGTAATCTGGACCAACTGATGAGTGCTGGCTTAGCATGAAATACATATATTGGTGATTATTTATCTTTTCAAGATGTGTGTGATTAGGTGGTTTAGCAATATGAGATGGCATGGAGAGTTGAGAGTTGTGTGAAGGTCTGAGTTTGAGTCCCTTATATATTACATTATATATGCAGGCATGTGTAAGTCTGTACAGTGTATAATAAATAAATAAATAAATTTAGAAAATTATTACTTTTTATGAGATTTAAAACAAGATAGGAAAAGTAGATAGTGTTAAACGTAGTTTTTATAGTTTTTATATCGTGAAACTTGTTCAAAAAAATAAATAAATTTGAAAACGTATATGTTGTTACATTTTTATTTACCATTGTCAAACTTACTCCACTCACAACTTTGACACCATCCACCTCAGATAAATACAATAATGATTATTACTAATCATTTTCTAAACTAGAGATTATCTCTAGCACCGATAGAAACTTTAAACCTCGGTTAAAGATTAATATATCTGATTATATATATTTTTGTCAAACCTAAAGCTTTCAGTGATAAGCAGATAATCAAAAAGAGTTGTTGTAAAAAAGATTATCCATTCCAGATCTAAATATATATCAAATTTATTTCCTAGAAAGTTTATCAATTTTTAAATTTAAAATTAATTATTGGATGAAAAAATAATAAGCTTCGCTCACACACCGATATTGAAATCTATAAAAATGTAGAATTTGAGAGATTTTATTTAAGAAAAAAAATATCGCAAAATTAAGAGATTAAAAATCTTTGTGTTTTTTTATTTACTGAAATTAGTCTACCAAACTTAAATTGCCATGTCAAACGTTGATGGTCTAGTGGTTAGCATAGCTGCCTTCCAAGAAACTGGCCCAGGTTTGCTTCCCAGACAACGCATTCGACATTTGAAAAAAAAAGTTAAATTGTCATTAGAAAATTTTAATCAGTGCAAATATTTATGAAAATTCTGCGAATTAATAGTTGTAACATCTATCCTTCATCAAAAGCCAACAGGATGTAACTACTCAAGTCTCTTAGGATAATGCAGCTTCTCCCCAGGAAAGAAAAAGACAATAGGTTTATTCAACACTTTTAAAAAAACATTGAAGTAAAATATATTACTCACTAAGATAGAAAACTATTACTATTGAGATTTAAACCATTTTTTTTATTTATTTTAACTTGTAGCTAAAAATGGCTATATACTATTCACTTACCAGCAATATATAAATTGATTAACTAAGAAAACTCTGAAAAAATAACCGTGATTAAAAATCTGCAATTATTTAAAAATATGTTTAAATTTTATCAAAATTTGAGACCAGGATATGTCTTAGTATGTGAATTTGTTGACCATTATACCACAAGTCTGTTTCTCAGAGTACCTAAAGATGTAAAAAGATATTTCCTTATTAAGTTTTAATATAATGGAACAAAACTGACTTAACTATTGATATAATATTATGTTGAAAAAAAAATATTACCATGTATTTTTTTTATAAAAAAGAATATTGATTAGTATTTGCAATTATATTTACATATTAAAATTTAAAAAGTGATATTTTTGATAAGACAGTTTACTATGTCAGTATTAATTTGTTAAACCAAACAAAATGTTTTATTAAAATATGTTTATTAATATCTGTAGTACCAAATAGGTATTGTTGAAATGTGACAGTGTGCTTTATGCCTTTGTAAAAAAATCATTATGAAATAGCATATCAACATTAAATTTATTTTAAATTAGAAAAAACTTCTGGAATTGTTTAAAATGATTCAAACTGTGTATGGCAGTGACGTCAAGAAATGCAAGAAAGATATTAAGTTCGTAGGAAATGCAATAAAAAATACCCATGGTCAAATACATTAAGGACATGTGAAAATGAATAAAGGTCCAAAAGTTGCTAAATTCTTCAAACTGATGACAATATGTCTGCAACACTCACAGAGGGACTCATTGACAATATAAATTTATTGTTCACATTTCAATGAAAAATTTGAAAAAGTAGAATTTCTTATTTGCTGACAATTGACCAAAAGCAAGGAAGAATGAAGCACTGGACATTCAAGAAATTGCAACTGCAGATTCAGAATCTTTGTCAACTATCATAAACAAATGATAAGAAATGGTATTTTCAATATGAGCCATCAAATAAACATTGGATTAAAGAATGAAGAGATCAAAAACCAAGAATATGCAAGAGAAATGAATTAAAATAATGGCCACTGTGGGTTCTTTTTTAAAGATAGTATTCATTATGATAAATTCCTGAAGATTAGGCTGTAAATACTAACTATTATTTGATATTTCTAAACATATTGAAATTATATGCAAGTAACCTGAATATTATTATTTAATGATAACACACAGGTCAAGATTGTGCATGATTTTTTGACCAAAAAAGTGTTGTTGTACTTAGGCATCCTTTAATTTAACTCTCTCTGATCTTAATTATTTTCAAAATTAAAGTTCGCCATGAAAAGAGCAGATCATGTTTCAGTATAGAACATCTAGAATAGTGTGTCTCAACCTTCCTAATGCAGTGACCCTTTAATACAGTTCCTTATGTTGTGTTGACCCCCAACCTTTAATATTGCTACTGTTATGAATTGAAAATGTGTTTTTCAATGGTCTTAGGCAATCCCTGTAAAAGGATTGTTAGACCCTCAAAGGGGTCATGACCCACAGGTTGAGAACTGCTGATCTAGAAGCTTGTGACAATGGTACAAAATATGCTGTCATATTTCATACCATAATCACTGATTCAGACCTTCTTCAACCTTAAAATATATGTGGGGAATAATTAAATTATGTTGCTACATAATTCATATATTGATTCAGAGATTGGAGAGAAAACCAATCATCTTTTTTCTAGAATACATTGTGTATATATAGTATACATATATCATTAAGTTTATAATATTCATTTCAAAAATGTCATTATTATTAACACAGTGAGAGAGCACACACACACACACACATATATATATATATATTTAATATGTGTGCTTATTCACTCATATTTACTCAAGAAATTGTATTGTAGCTTTATAGTTTTTTATACATAAAACAGACAACTTTTCTCTACAGAATTTACACTATCTGAATCAATACAATAATATCTTTATCTTTCTTATTGCATTGCCAAATCCATATAATATTAATATCCATTTACATTTTTTATTACTTATATCCTGCTTTTTGCAATCCAGTATTGATGGTATTGATTGCCCCAGAAATCTTCTTCAGAACTATAACAAATAGAATACAAATTGAATGAATACAAATAAACATGAACATATAATTTTACATTATATATATATATATAATTATACATTCATGTATATTTATATTCATGTATTTGTATTGTGTTAGTTATAGTTCTGAAGAAGATTGTTGGAGCAATGGAAACTGTCAATAGTGGGTTGTAAAAAACATTGTAAAAGTAATAAAGAATGCAAATGATATTACAATAATATCTACTGGAAACATTTTACTAGCTCATGTCTTCTGTCCATAAATTCAATGCTTTACCATAAAAATTACCTTTTAATATGATTATAACTTTAACATGCAGGATCATAAGCAACCATGGCATGAACATGCTTTACTCTTTTAATTATTTTTTAAATAAGTGATTCAATCTTTGTGAGCATATTATTTACTACCAAATATTTTTTTTTTGTATTATGCCTTAATAACTTTCATTGTCGCATTTATGAAGGTAAATATGAATCTTTTGTAATTATGTTTAAAAAATATTTTATCAAATCAAATATCAAACTTTCAGGAAAAAATGAAGAAAATGCTTAGGCTTTTAATAAATTTAACATGAAAAATATACCTAATAACAAAATCATGTTTGAATTTGTGAGAAGTTGTAAGATGGAAAATAGCTACTGACGTGCTATTTGTGATAAATACTTGTAAAATTTACTAAATTTATGAATTCTAGTGTTTTCATTTTTTGTTAATTTCCATATTTGGTTATTTATTTACATTTTGGGGGGAATAATCATACATTACAGTATTATAGGTAAGTACATATTCCTATAATACAAATTCAATTTGTAAATTAATTTTATTTATAAATAAAATTAAATAAAAATGTTAATAAGTATCTAATATTTAAATACAAGTATATTATATATACTTTTAATCTAGTTGTAATTAGAGGGAATTTGAATCCAGACCTTCAAGGTCTCTTTAGTCATCAACTATACAACCAATACATTATGATCACATAAATGCAAAAAAAAGGTAAATGATCTCTAATATGTGTATTTTGTGCTGAACCAGCGCTCGTGGTTCAGACCATCTCCCACACATATATATAATCAGTGCTTAGTTTATATTAAGATAGCAATTCTTCAAACTTTAATGGAAAGGCTTCAATCCTTTCCATTCTCCAACTCTTCAGCCATCCATATCATTGAAAATCTGGTGATGGCACGTTCAAAGCCCTTGCTTGCCAATTTTGTTGTCATACCCATACTGTCTATAAACTATCCTGACACCTCATATGCAGGACCAGCCCATCCCTTTTCTTTGTATTTAGATGGACTTAAGGTCCTGCATATGAGGGGCCAGAATGACTTTGGTCTACATGGGTGTAATAACAAAATTGGCAAAAAAGGGCTTTGAACATACCATCATCACATTTTCAGTGATGTGGACATCTGAAAAGTTGAAGAATGGAGAATATTGAAGCCTTTTAATTAAAGTTTAAAGAATTGCCAACTTAATATAAATTTAAGCACTGATTGTATATATATGTGTGGGAGATGACAGTCTGGACCAACAGATTAGTGCTGATTCAGCACAAAACACATATATTGGAAATTATATATCTTTGTTGCATATATGTGGTCATGTGTATTGGTTACATAAGATGGAGTTGATGACTAAAGGGATTTTGAAAATCTGGGTTCAAATCCTTGCCAATTAATAAGCATTTATAAAATAAATATTGTCTCTAATTGCACTAAATTGTGATTTATAGTTTTTATTCTAATCCTATTTAAATAGGAGCAATGCAGTTCAATAAGACTAGATACTTTTTTAAAGTATTTAAAAACATAATAAGTGGAAAACGAATACTGAAATCAAATTTTATTTTAATTAAACAAAAAATAAAAAGGGGGGGGGGTATTAATAAGTGAAAGTAAATTATTATTTGCATAAAAATTTTATACTTTTATTTTAAAAAAAATTATTATTTTTACAGTGCTTATGTTATTATTTTATTTAAAAAAATATTCTATTGACATAACAAAATTGTACAGTTGAATATTATAATACACTTTGTTAATGATAGCTCAATTCCATTGCTGGTATTAGCTTCTTCCATCAAAACTGGCTTGGTAATGTGGGTATACTAGGTCTGGTAGATGCATGGCAGAGCCATTAACCACACTAACAGGTTAATGTATTAGTAAGTAGCATTCCATTCTGTTGGTATTGTCCATCCCTTTGAGGTTGGCTCTATAATGCTGACATATTAGAACTGGTATCCATGTAGTTTGGGATCATTGCCTCTCTAGCAGGGTCTGGCATGTTACATTATAGACTTCTTCATTTACGATATGCACTATAATAGCAATATATCAGGTCCAATATTCATGTGACGTGAGTCCATGGGCCATACTAGCAGGTTCCATGTATTTGTAAATAAGAATCTAGAGAATAATATCTTGTCCTTGTTCTGAAGAACTTTAAGCTTATCAAAAAATATGGCATTAGGGTCCAGTGCTGGTTGCATAAACTTTGTCCTGCATCTTGTGTACCAAAGGGTGTATGTCAGGAAGGTAGATAACCTGATAACCATAAAGTCTCCAGAGGAGAGACAACCCCTGATGTCCAGGATTTTATCAACTGCTATAATTGTACTAAACGGAAAGTATTTATTTATATATAAGAGTGAAGTTTATTTAAATTTTCAGCACTATTTGGGTGCTTTAAAAAATAGTTGATTTATAATGAGGGTTTGTTGTGCTGAATAGACCACTGATGTTTGTAATGAGGAACTACTACTATGATCACAGTATGCAGTGTTTGTAATGAAAGGTTACAGCAATGAATGCAGTATCTAGTATTATCTTTTACTTTTGTAATGATAATTTTGTACTTATACAGTGTTTATATTATTATTAATAAAATAAATTATAATATACAAAAATATTTATATATAAAATTAAAGTTTATTAAAATGTTCAACCGAGTTTGAATGTGTTAAAAAATAAATGATTTACAATTAAATGTTGCTGTTGTCAACACTAACCAGTGTTTGTAATAATGGCTATCATTGTAAATATAGCATCCAGTGTTTAATAATAGTGATTACTATGAGCCCAATGGCCAGGTTTTACGATGAAGAGCAGAGAACTATTGTTATAAATATAACAATGAAGGAATAGAATTTGTATTGTTTTTTTAGAAAATGAGAATTTCTTTTTTTTATTGATTTTTTTTTATTTATTAATTTTTTTTTTCTCATGTGTCATAGCATCAGCCGGGAAGCGAACCCGCTAACCCGAATGTCGCTGACCTCTCGACCACCAATGCTTGACTTATTAAATATTTTACATTCATAGATAAATGAAAACACAAATACAGAAATTACAGGCGCAAGGGATACTTGTATATATTAAAACAGATTTTCAATCTAATCATTGAACTGTTATTTACTGGTTGAACTAAAGCTCATTTTAAAATAGTGAAAACCTTTTCTTTTGATATTTAAAATAAATGACTTTTTAAAAAAAGAAAAAAAACTTAGATTTTTGTGTTTTTTTTTAAAAAAAGAATGTTTTGTAATTTGATTATTTAAAAATCTGTTCGGCTTTTTTTACTGACTAGTTAGATTCCCTTGAATATTTGTTGTATAATTTAATACAAAAAGTAAATGTAATTGCTTACTTTGAAAAAAGGTATGCATAATTAATTTTTTGGAAAATATTAATTACTGGTTTACTTATGAAGAAACTATTAAACAGGCTATAGAAATAAATGTCACATGCTTTGTTTGTTTAAGGCTTTCAGTTTAAAACTATTTAGACAACAATAAATAATTAATTAAATATTTGATAGGATGTCAGATGTTGTTTAAATATATATGTTTTTAAATGTTTATTGACAAAAAATAATACAATAAAATTAAACTAATTATATGTGCTAGATAAAGGTAATAGCATATTAATAATAATTTGGATAAATTTTTAAATTAAAAGAAAATTTTAAATTTAAAAAATATAGATTGTTAAAGCAAATTGTTAAAAATCCTCATTCTTATTTTCAGCCATTATAAATCCTTCTTTGGAATGAAAGTCTCCTGAGTTTTATGCTGTTTTATCTCAGCATCTCACAATCTTTTTTATTTATTATTACAATTTATTGTGAAGCACCAAACTTGCTGCATACACAATTATTACGCTATTCTCACGAAATAAATACTTTAATAATTATAACTAATCATTTTCTTAGGTTTGATATTATCATATTATTTTTAGCCCAGATCTTTTTACGATTTCAATTATAAAAGTGTAAAATTCGCTCACATTAGCCATCATTTATTCTGCCTTCAAAAAATTTCCCAATTAATGACGCATTTAAAAACTATCCAGAATTGTGAAAAGAAAATAAAGTTTTCATTCAGAGGTAAATTTCAAAAACTCTCAACAAGGTGTGCAAGTTATCAGTTCATCAATGTATGGTTGTGTGATCAATTATATGATATTAACAGCTGCAAGAAAAATGTATGATGAGAAAACTAAGAATTTAGTAACATTAGGCTATAGAAAATTAAAATTTTTCGAATATAAGAAAAAAACATTGATTATGCCATTGGTTTAAATGCTTATGCAAATTAGCAAGAAGTCAAATGTAAACTTCTATTTTTTTTATTAAATAGAGCAGCAATATAATGAAATCTTTAAATACACCCCAAAAAGTAATGCTATTTTAGCATACTTTTGTTTTACTAAATGATGAAATAAAATGGCAATATATCACTTTAAAAATGTCTTTTTGTCTTGGTATTTAGTGCTAAAAATATCTTTTTTATATTCATCAAGCAAAAAAGCATATGTTAATGTAGCTAATTAGCTATAAGTAAATTTTTATTATTAAAAATCTGGTATATATTTTAATAAATCAATACTAGTATATTGTAAATACCAAACTTTAAAATAAATGAATGAATACTAACACTCAACCACATGATAAAGTCTTTGGAAAAGATAGAATGGCCATTCTATCTTTTCCAAAGACTTTATCATGTGGTTGAGTGTTAGTATTCATTCATTTATAGTTAAAATCTTCAAAGCGCATGTGCAACAGCGTAATGCTGTGTTAAAATATTACAGTTTACAAACATCGCACTATAAAAAAATGATTTATTTACAAACTTTAAAATATAATTAAAGGGGATTTGAACACAAACTTTCAAGCTTTCTTCAGCTATCCACTCTATCTTATATAACCAATATAACATGATCATATACACATGTAAAGATAAATGATCTCCCATATACATATTTCATCCTAAACCAGTACTCATCAATTGGTCCAGACTATCATCTTCCATATATATATAATCAATGCTCAGTTTATATTAAGATAGCAAATCATTAAATTTCAATGGGCAGACTTCAATCCCCTCCAACTCTTCAACCATTCACCTTATTGAAAATCTGATGATGGAATGAATGTTCAAACCCTTGTTGATGCCAATACCATATTGACATTATGTCACTCTGCTCCCTCATATATATGACTTTAATGTGTTCATTTAATTACATCTTAAAGTTTGGTATTTACAATATACTGGTATTGCTTTATTACAGATTCAGCATGAATTCTGCCCATCCCTCTATGTAGTTGAATGGACATATTAAGGTCATACATATGAGGGATCAGAGTGATTTAAGGTCAACATGGATATAATAACAACATTGACATCAACAAACACCATCAGATTTTTAATAAGATGGATGGTTGAAGAGTTGGAGGGTGGAGAAAATTGAAGTCGGTCCACTAAAGTTTAAAGATGTGCTATCTTAATATAAACGGAGCATTGATTATATATGTGCATGGGAGATGATTGTCTGGACCAACTCATGAATGCTGGTTCAGCATGAAATATGTATATTGGAGATTATTTATCTTTCTCACATGTATATGGTCATGTTTAATGATTGTATAAGATGGAGAGGATAGCTAAAGGGAGCTTGAATGTCTGAATTCAAATCCCATTTAATATGTATTTGAACTAGATTTCAAACCTAAATCCAATAAAAGATTGATGATGAGCATACTGAAGGAGTTTATCAGTATCAAAGCCTATTTGTGGTAATGTTAGCCAAGCAACAATAATATTTCATGCTCATCATCATTCATTCATATTTGATTATGCTTCTATTATAAATATATCCCTCTAATTACATAAAAAGCAAATATCATCTAAAAGTATTGAGCTCAAATTTTTCATTTGTTTTGGGTTGGTACAATTCACTATCTCATTACAATGTCACCTCATTATGTTTTTCAAGAATAATCAAGAACCAGGTTTAAACCCCATTTACTATTTGGTAATCCTGTGAACCCTGTGCAATAGACTAGAATCTAAACTCAGTCATGATATACTTAATTACATAATTTATAATATTTTATTGAATTTAAATGCAAAAATGAGAATTAAAATTTCAAACTCAACGATATTTTAATCCACACAATAACAATAGTATAGATGTAGGAACACCCCCCCCCCTCAAGTAATGAATTCATCCAAACTTTAGAAATACAAATAAAGCTCATTGATTAGGCATATAATGATATACTTTAATATAATGTAATGGATTTTAATAGCTTCTATTGCACTCTATCTTTTTTATTTTAAACTAAAAATATTTTTCTTCTCACCCCCCCCCCATCACATGCATGATTGACATTTTATTATAACATTTTAAAAAATAACAAACAAATAAAATCCCATAAAACATAAAGAGTCTTATATTTAACTGAATAAAAATATACAGACAAATATGTAATTTGTTTTCAAGTAAAAATAAATTAATATTAAATATAATCAGCCAATATTATAGCAGTAATTATAACTAAATATTAGTTCATAAATGTATGCATTAAGATTTTTTCACATGCGACATATATATATATATGAAATAATTTTAGAAAAAAATTGTGTTAATATAATAAATTTCAAATTTCTGAAATATTTGTTTTTTTTTTTCCTATCCAAATACAGTTTATTCTTTCAGAGTTCACCGATTATTTGATTGACTTTACAGTCTCATTATTTCAGGCTGGTTATTAAGTGCATTTATTCCTTAAGCACAATTGCCAGTTCTTTATCTTTATTTTAGGCTGGTCATAAATTTTTAAGAATATTTTAATTATCTTTAAATTGGTTATTCTCCAGGTTAGGATGATCAGAATTGGTAGGGTTTTTTTATCATGATCTATTCATTATTTTAACACCACCAATGAGGAGAATTTTGAAGGGAGTCATCAACCATCATTCTAATCTCAGACAAATATATATATATTTTTCCCAATTGATGGTGGGCATTACTTTTCTTTTCAGACTAGACCAGAATATTAAAACTTTTGTATTTTAAGGAGCTATAGACTAGAGCAGAGATGAAAATATATAGAGAAGTGATAGCAGTTCAGATTAATAATTTGAGAAAAAAACAGTGGCAGCTTCATGCAGATTTGTAATTTTGGGCAGGATGATAGCATTGTGATTACTATATATTCTCTACATTGTTTTAAGACCATAATAATATGGAAAAATTTGCATATTCCTTTTTCTCAAGGTGACAATTTTAATGTATTAATTGAAAAAAGTCTGAAGATATCAGATATAGAACTTAGCATAATAATGTCATGAGGGATGTGGCCTAAAAGTCAATATAAATGAGAATTTCTGTTTGGCTGGCTGCTTTAGTATGAGAGCAAACAACTGAATAATCTAGATTTTAAAATAAAAATTGCAATTTTCAATAATTTGTTTACAAGTTAAAGATTACAATAGAATATTTTTGTAAAAAAACTTATTTTTAACCTGAAAACCCATTAAAAGAAATTGTCTTCAAAAACAATTTTCAAAAAGACAACTGTTAAAAAAAATTCATTATGGCAAGTGAAAACAGTTTCCACTGAATAAAATAAAATCACCTTCTGATAAAGAAAAGTTTCTTTACAATTTTAATAACAATAAATAATATTCTAATTTTTTAATTTTTTATTCTTTGATGATAACTAATCCTAAATTTATTTTTTAATAACATAAAATTCAAATGCTTAATATTTTTCCTCCTAACTTTTGGATTATGGAAATTACATTCAATGACACTAAGCTCTATTGTTATAGGTAAGAACGTATTTTAAATATTTATTTTCATATTTTTAAAATATAAAAAATTATTTTTTTAAAAATTCCTATCACTTGAAAGCTTATATTTGTAATAAATAACCTTAAGTCATCAATATATTATATAGAAAAAAGGTTTAATAGTAAAAATAAAATGTTCAAATATAAAGGAGATCCCATTCAGAATAAAAAGTTTTTGGCTAAATAGGTTAAAGGGGCATAAACTCTTAGCTTGGTGGTCATTTCATGATTATTTTCTTACAATTTTGAGGGTATACTTGTCTCATTGGCAAATATTCAGCTTGTTGTATTTAACTTTACTACAAATTTTTGGTTCACTGCTAGCAAAATGCTTTCTGATTTAAAAGATTTATTTCAGTCAATTTATAGCTAATTGGTCACCATATTTAATAAACATGTTATCTAACAAAACTGTTCACCTCCAAAAATTACCTTATCTATTTTAATCAATCAATCTTTGAATACATTTTTCTTTATTAACAACTTGCTTTAATTTAAAAATAAAAAAGTGAGAGAAAAGGAAATGGAATGAATATATATTTCTTATATATATATATATAAATCTAAATTTACTTTGAAACTGGATGCATTTAAAATTAATTTTAATAACTTGATCACTTTATGTTTACTTTGTAATTTCAACAACTCTGATTTTTTTTATTTTTATAATAAGCAAATTTCAGTCCATTTTATTTTCTCTTTAATATAATCATACAATATAGTTCTTATTTTATTTTTTGCTTTTTTAAAAGAGATATGAAATATCTAAAAGTCTGCATATTTACACATTTTATCACTACCTCTGAAATTCAATTGAATCTCTTTCTACCCCATCCTGTACACTTACAATGACTTTCTTTTTCAACTTGTAGCTAACTATGATTAATATGCATATATATTGAGACACTTTGCCAGTTCTCAAATTTATACCTATACAGTTGGTCAATAATATTTTAATTTCCAATTTATAATTTTTTATTAAACTTGTATTATAGTGATTGCAATAATATATATAGTGCACACACACAATTGTAAAACTTTTTTATATTGGCTAATGAGATATTTATTTTATATAGTGCAATGTTTTTGAATTGTAATAAAGTAATAATCAGCATTAAGCTAATGCACATGCGCTTTGTGGATTTTAAAAATACATGAATACTCTCATTTCTCAAATACAAAATAAAGTCTTTGTGAAAGAATAGAATGAATCCCCATACTTAAAGGTTTGGGTTGAAAGAATAAGTGGATTCATTCTATTCTTTTACAAAGACTTTATCTTGTATTGAGAAATGAGAGTATTCATTTATTGTTAAAATCCACAAAGCGCATGTGCATTAGCTTAATGCTGATTATTACTTTATTATATATTGGCTAATGTAATATTTTTTTATAAGAAAAATTAACTTTGTACACATTTTTCTTATCTTTTATATAAAATTATTTTAAGTATTTTAAAACAATGATTAATCTACAAAATGTTGTTTTAATCTTTAGTGATAAATAATATAACATTAGGCATTGTTGTAGAAATTTTGTATTACAAGAAATTAGCATGGAATGTAAGAATTTGTTAATTAAAAAGTAAAAATATGCTGGTCTATTATAAAATATTTTATAATGTGTTAATGGAGATTATTCTAAAAAATTCATGTGAGAGAACAGTGGACAGTGAGCCTTATAAAAGCTTGCCAAAGATGACTATTCACACTATTCTTGATTACATTCTTATACTATTCAGAAGATACTATAGATTATTTTGTAATTAATAAATAATCGCTTGACAGTTCAGAATAATATCTTAATTTTAGAATGAGTTTATTACTATTATAAAATTAGAATATTTCCCCCTCCTTCTTCCCAAGTATTAGAAATCTTAATGTGTTTTTAAACAAATGAAATAAGTCTTAGGTATTAAAATCAAATATAAACTAACATTTTTTAAATAATGGTTCTTAATAATATTTTAAAATTAATATTTTTTAAATAGTGTTAATTTTATATATACATATGGGTGTGTAATAAACTTTTTGCTAAAAGTATTGGATGTCTGGTGTGTAAAATTTTATTATTGTATATAAATAAAAATAGTATTTTGTTTGTGTGCATGGTCATAAAGTTGATCCATTTATAATTATCACTTGTTATTTATTTATCTGTAGGAGCTTTTACTTAGCCTTTTGTCAGCTATGTATCTACCAAGCTTATTTAATATATTATCTCTTTTAACCTGGATCATCTACAGCTTGAATTGTAATCTTTATTATTTCTGCATGGGCAAGCTGTGGAATGTATTTCTATGCATTTATATATAATTATCGCTATATTGATGAATCCTTTATAGCCTGTGGTCAGCAGCATTTCTTCCAAGCTCATATTTAGATATACCCATTTTAACCTGGGTTATCTAATACAATTGCAGTTTTTATTATTTTTGTATGTGCAAGCATAAAAACAGAATCCTATGCCTTTTGTATATTCCTCACTTATGACCCTTATTTTTTCCATTATACTTTTCTAGTGATATGGCTCTGGTTCACACATGAATCTTAGTAGTGTGTATATAAATATGAGTTGCTAATTAATAAAATTGATAAAGATTTTAATGATTATATAGAATGTTTTGAAAAAGTTTATATGTACATATACTATAACAAAACCATTTCTTAAAGACTATTTTAGTATTTTGCAAGTAAGCCAAATGGGAGAGTATAATCAATTAACTATTAAGTCTTTCTTTTAAATTATATCATACTCAATTTAAAACTATCCCTAAATCAAGTTTATTTACACTTATTATTTATGTTTTTTCCCCCTTTATTCATGATTTTGTTATTAGCAGTTCAATTTGCCTGATGTGTGTTTGTTGTTCTCTGTCTATCAATTGTTTATTAGAATAAGAATCGTTTTCTCTTTCTGATCTAGCAGCAATAATTTATTGCTATTTTAAGGAATAGCCATATCATTAGTTAATGTTTTGTCTCCCAAAATAAATTTTCTAGGTCAACCTCTTGTGACATATATTCACTATTGTCTGACTGATATATACAATATTTTATTTAATTAGATTCCAACCAGTAACCACCTACACATTCACAGTAAAGATAGTAATCAATATTTCTCACTGCTGTCAAAGCAACCTTCATAACCTAATAATAATCGATTGAATATATATGGCCACTTAAAGATTGCAACTTGACTACAGAGTGTGAAATATTGATACAATGAAGTTTAAATAAACCTCTTTAAACATGAGATAAACATGTCACTGTAATGCAGACTAATAAATAGTCAATTATAACATTATAAACTGCAATACTTCTAAATTGCTCATGTATTTTATTTAAATGATGCAACCAATGAAAAGACTTGAATGAAATTGAGTTTGGTAGTTTTTTTCACCAAAATTTAGTCACAAAGTCAATATACTAAGTGTTTTAAATAATTGATAAAATATATTACTAGTGGCCAAATGTTATATTAGAAAGAAAATAAAATGGTCAGTCAGGGCTAGCAATGATATGTGTGAAAATGGAGGGTAGCTTGGGGTAGGAGTTCAAATTTAATGAATTTTCTATTAGTAATTATATAAAAATAAAATAATATTGTAAGTATACAAAAACAATATTCTAAGTAGAAGTTAATATTAAAAGAGGAAGCTAAGTTAGTTGATAAAATAGAAAAGTTTGGTTTTTAAAATAGATAAGTTTTGTTTTGCTCTTTTTTTTTTTAATATGGACACTGAAGATAAAAATGATTATATGTCAAAATGGAAAGAAGGTAATCCTATTATTTTTAAAAATCATGAAATGATAGAAAAATGGACAAGTCCATACAGATGCAAATGCTTGTCAATAAAATCATACAAAATCAGCAAACAAGGATGCAAGAGATGAAAGAAATTAAACAATCAATAGGATGGGATAGAGAAAATGAAAAAGTAGTTAATAGAAATAATCAAAGTCAATGCACAATGAAAGAAGAGTTAGTAGAGAAAGAGATATTGCAAAGTAGTGAAGAAGTAAAACGGGAAATTAGGTCAATATAAGATGATAAAAGTGATAGCAGTGAAGTTACAGAGTATGATATGGTTATAAAAGAGATTAAAAAGGAGTTCATAATAAAAACAGCAAGTGTAAATAATCAGAAAGGAGTAGAGTAAGTAAAAAAAGCTTTTAGTATAGAAATAACAAAAGAGGTTAAGGACTATCTGTACAAGGTGTATGAAAAACATGCAGACACCTAAAAAAGAATAATGAACTGTTGTTGTGGCTAAAAAGAAAATTTATTACATATAAAGAACACCAAGGCATTGACTCTTTCAGCTATTTTCATTAAAAAAAATTATACTATTGCTGACATATATATATATATATAATCAAAAATCCAAATATTAATTTTAAAATGTATAAATTTTAGGGAAACCCTAATTAACCTAGTGGGGAAACGTCAAAGATTATGTTATGAGAAAAAGATAAATTTTTGGAAATATTTTTCCACATCATTGCTTATAGTAGTGGTAATGAAAAACATGAAACTATTGGGCAGAAAAATGTTATAAAGTTGTCTAACAATGCCCCAAATTTGGACATTTAAGTATAGATCTAATTTTATCAACCTGGAAAATATATTTAGTTTATTCTGGAACGATCAAGTTTTTATTGAATACATCTTATAGTTTAGTAAAGTATTAAACTCTGGCTAAGCTAGAAAAATATAAAAATGAGAGAATCCAAGCTCAAATAGATAGCTTGAGAAGAGTATTAACGGACATCCAATTAAGAATAACTAAAAAAGAACTCCAGACAGAGGTCAACTGGAAAATAGGTCAGCCTTAAATAAATAAACTAGTAAATAAAATTAGCGAGAGTAAAACTCAATGGACAAATAGCATTATAAATGTTCAGCAAAGATAATTTTGTTGTAATTAAAATTTTAAATGTTTATAAAAAAATAATAAAGATAGAAATGAAAATTTCATTTTTTTTCATGGCCATAGTGGGCTGTTGAGGTACTTTTCTAAGTCTCAAATTTATATGAATACATATCAACTGATATGTACATTTATTATAAGAGAACTGTTTCTTAAAGACTATTTCAGTATTATGCAAGTAAATCAAATGGGGAGAGGATAATCAATTAACTATCAAGACTTTTTTTAAAATTGTCTTGTATTCAATTTAAAACCATCCCTAAATGAAGTTTATTTACACTTATTATTTGTATTTTATATTTTCTTTTATTCACAACTTAATTTCAATTTGCCTCATATTTGTTTGCTGCTGTCTATCTATCAATTGTTCATTAGAATAAGAATCTCTTTCTTTTCCTAATCTAGCAGCAGTAATTTATTATTATATTAAGAAATAACTATAATTAATGTTTGGTCACACAAAATAAATTTTCTAGACTCAAAGAAGCTTAGTGATTCCCTCTTGTGACTGTGGCTGACAAGTACAATATATAATAAACAAACAATTTCCACACAAGTATATAAAAAATAATTATTGCAACAAAATTAAGTATAAATAAAACATTTATTAATTGCTATGCCAGGCTTTCAATACAGAGTATCTTTGTCAAAGCAAGACTGACAGGAGATTATCAAGAAAGAGTTGGCATTCCTAATTGTATATAAAGATCAGTTAAAATGATCATAGCTTTTAATAAATGTTCATATTTGCATATATATATATATATGTGTGTGTGTGTGTGTGTGTAAATCATGCAGTCAAATTAAACAATCTGCATTTACAAAGAACATTATTGCCCTTTATATTAATTGCATTTACAGGAAGGCCAATAGTATTCTCCTTAGTAAATACTGGTCATTTAATTTGACTGCATGATTTACACTCACATATTTATATATGCAAATATGCAAATTTGTTAAAATCTATGACCATTTATCTTTATATACAGTTGGGAATGCAGACACTTTCTACTAATCAATGTCAGTCATACTTTGAC
The DNA here is from genome assembly GCA_028023455.1 of Epiperipatus broadwayi. Lineage (NCBI taxonomy): Eukaryota > Metazoa > Onychophora > Udeonychophora > Euonychophora > Peripatidae > Epiperipatus > Epiperipatus broadwayi. The sequence continues at coordinate 1,087,680 of JAQFVV010000175.1, forward strand.
AAAAATACTTCATATTGAACGTCTGACTTAGCAGTTAATAAATGTTTTGTTTATACTTAACTTTTTGCTGTAATTATTATCTATATACTCATATGGACATTGCTTATATATTACTTATTGTCTATGGTATTAATTTCTTATATATATATATAATTAGGGTAGTCTATTAATATTAAATTTATTAATCTTATGCATATATATATTACAAAGTAAAATTTATTAATTTAATTACAAGTATTAAAAATTATAGCCTAATACATTTTGGGTGAAGTGTACCATATTCATAGAATTTCATTAAAAGCAATGAGTATGGGGGATTACTTCAAAAATGCATTAGTCTATAATTTTAATATCTGTAATAAAATGTTTAAATATTATTTTGTCAGTGTATGTATACATATACATTTTATCACAATTTTATTACTTATAATATATACAAATATTCTTCTCCTTTACTTTCTTTGCATTTCTTCATATATTCATATATATTGCTTATAATAACTTCTTTCATATACACTTTAATACAAAAAAAATGTTTTAATAAAACATTTATTTTCCTGACAGTTTTTTTTTTAAAAAGCAGAGGAAGTTTGAAAAAGCTCTGATGAAGACTGCTGGATAGTCGAAACTGTCAGAAAATTAAAGAAGTTTTATTTAAAATTTTTTTTTGCATTAAAGTGTATATGAAAGAAGTTATTATAAGCAATATATATATATGCATGTGTAATATACAAATCAATATATATTTATTATATATATATATACATTTCCCTAGGGACTACTGAGTAATAGTTTTAACTGTTGTTGACTTAGAAATATCTGTGTCTTCACTCAACTTAAATTTACAAAACATTGCTCATTTTTACCAACCAAGAAATTCATTTCAGAACTTCAGGAAATGTTAACAAGAGTTATCAGATTAAATAAGAAAATTGGATTAAGAATAAATGCTAAAAAGATTAAAGTAACTTTCAATGGATTGTTTCAGAAGAAATAAATAAAATTTATAATCAACTATTAAAACAGGTTAACAACTACAAATATCTTGGACAAATTGTTAATATAGATGGATACCTAATGGATGGAAGTAATCACATAATTAAAGCTGGAGGAGTTCTTTTGGTATAAATAATTTAAGATTAAATGAAAGTATGCTTATGTGTTTGATAAGGAAAATTTTTGTTTTTTTACCAGTTCTTATTTATGGATCTGTGTCTTAGTTACTAAATGGAAGAATAATTCAGAGACTTGAGTCTACTTAAAGAAATATTGAGAGATGTATGTTAGGAGAAATAAGAGATGAAAAATAAATACATGGGTTAATTGGGTTAAATATATTGCTAGAATAGATGATAATATATTGAAGTCTTAAACTGGATCCCAAGAGATTGTAAAAAACTTAGAAAAAGACCATACATGAGCTGGATGAATCAAATAAAGAAGTTTTCTGGTGCCCTGTGGGGAAGAAAGGATAGAAATAAAAAATATATAGATTAAGCTTATAGAAATCTTCATCCTGCAGTGGACTGATTATGGTTGAAAATGATGAGGATACTTTTGTACAAATAATAAGCTCTGGCGGTGATTATAGGCCACTTGAAATTTGCCAAATTTTATAAGTAAGTGGTATATATATCTTATTTAAATTATGGAACGAAAAAAAAGTTGAAAATTTTGTAATTTAAAGACTTTTTTTTTTTTAAAAAAAAAAAATCGTATTAACTACATTAAATAAGGCTCCATTATCAAATGGAAAAATTACTTTTGTGCTTCTCTGTCCTAATCTATAAATAGTAATATTAATATTTTTTTGTTTGTTTTTTAAGATAGATTAACATATAAATTAAAAAGAAATATCACTTCCCTTTGTTATATTTGATAAAATAAATAAAATGTTTTATATATGAATTGACTTTCTTTTATTTTTTTGAATTGCAATGTTTATCCATGCATTTCTAATTTTATACATTATATTTATCATAATTATATAAGTTATTTTATTTTATTCATAATATTGTGGGTTAAAATTGTATTCACATTTAACTGTATACATGTATGATATATCATATCTGTGCATGCTATTTATAAGCCACTGAATCTAAAATATTGCTTGGTATTTATTTTCAGTCCTGCAAATATTCCAGTTTTTTAATTAACGAAATAGTTTTGCATAAGTGTGATCAAAAATAAATTTTATCTCTCTATATTTTTAATTATTATAGATTTACAAATAACTAAAAAAATTTACAATGTTTATGAGAAACAAAAATATTTTAAATATAATTGATATTAAAAAAATGATAGAAATGTTCTCCAATTTTTTTTTTTTATGTTCTTGTTCTCTAGAAATCTTAGAATAGTATTTTTAATTGTTTTAGCGTATTACACTCAGCTATAAAATACTTATTATTTAAGAGACAAGAAACACATGTATATAAAAGCGCTTTTGTGAACTTAAATTAAGAATTAATTTAACATTACCATTAAGAAATAATGATATTAACTATTCCCCATCCAGTAAGTAATACAGTTTTTTTATTAATTAATGCATACTATATTAAAGTTTCTCCAGTTCAAATTAGCTTTATGGTTTATATGTTGCAAATTAGGAAGTCATATTAGCTCCTAAAAAGGACTGAAGTTATTTCTTGAATTATTATTATTATTATAATTTTAAACATCTCTATATTTATTTCAAAGTGCAAACTCAGAAATTGAAGTCCATGAATTTATGAAAATATAAATACAATATATATATATATATATATGTGTAATAATAAATAATTATAACTTAAAATATATGTAATTGAGACTGTAGTAACTATCACCCATTGGGTTATGTAATGTCAACAACTACTAGAAGATAGAATGATACCAATCTGCCTTTTAGGTTTGTTGTTATATAAGCTTAGTTTTTTGATGTGATCTTAAACTATAGGGTGAATTCTGTCTGTTACTTTAATTTATATGCGGACCAAATGATCTGAAGACACCATTGATATACTGAAAGGATCAAAAATAAATCTTATATTTAGCTACTTCTCAATATTAAATGAAAAATCAATTTAATAAATGTAATAATAGATCATGATAACTTTAAATATATGTACTTTAAATAAAAGTAATTATCTCCCACTGACTGATGTGACAGCGATAAATATGAGAGATGATACCAATCTATCTTTTACTTTGATGTTATATAAGCTTAGTTTTTGGTGTAGTTTTAGACTATAAGGTGAATTTTGTCTATTATTAATAATTTATGTGCAGACTGAATAATCTGAAATCATTGTTGATATATTCAGAGAATCAAAAACTAATCTTAGTTTTCACAAGCTCTAAATACTTATATATTTAGAGAATCAAGAATGACTTTTAGTTTTAATATTCAGAGGTTGTTAAAACTAAAACTCATTCTTGATTGTCTGAATATATCAAAGGTGATTTCAGATCATTTGGTCTGCACACAAATTAAAATCACCCTATAGTTTAAAACCAAGTCAAAAATTAAGATTATATAACAACGGAGCTAAAATATAGATTGGTATCATTCCATCATTTCACAGTTGTTGACATTACATAACTCAGTGAGAGGTGGTTACTTCCATTTAAATAGATATATATTCACAAGAGTAGTGAAATGGAAAAGTATCAAACTGTGAAATTGGCATAGAAATTGAGATATTTGATACCTTAGTTTTACTTGATAATTAAAGCTGGCCATATGATTGTATAAGTGCTCTGATGATGACTGCAGTACAGTCGAAACTATTAGAGTAAAGTTTTCATATAAAAAATAGTATTGATAAAGTGTTTAAGGAAGTTGTAAATGGTATGATATGTAATAAGAGCCAGACAGTGTCTTGAGTTTCTGAACTGGTGGACGGTTGCAATGTGGAAGAATTGAAATGAAGAATGTATTGATGAAATTTTTTAAAAAACTTCAAAAATATATTAATTAAGCAGTTTAATTAAAGCAGTGAAGAAGATAGAGCTCTGATGAAGACTGCTGGACAGTTGAAACCGTAAGAAAATAAAGAAGTTTTTAAGAAAATTTGTTGCATTAATGTGTATATGAATAGAGTGTTATAAGCAATATATATATAATTATATGAAGATATGCAAAGAAACTGAAGGTGAAGAATAAGAGAATAAACTTCAAAAATACATATACTTGATATATGTTAATGTTTATTTTAAAGAAGAAAAACAAATATGGTTGACTATTGAAAAATACTTTTTCAGATGGTTCTACTGGTTATATTTAAAAGTGTTTCTGTTTGAAACTTACTATAATATATTATTCTTTATCTTTTTTTTTCATGTGTGTATACAATTTCCATTAAAGAACTTGCTCCATTAATCAACTGATATTTTGAGGTATTCCTCTTTACTTTAAACATTTATTTCTTTTAGTTTATTTTTATTTATTTATTTTATATTAACATGTAACGTCAACCTTGTTATATGAAATCAATCGTATTGGAAAAAAAATTTTAAAAAGATTTCATAAAATATTCTTTAAATTGAATTGAAAAAATTTAAAGAAGTAACTATTTAAAAAATGAAATGATAACAATAAAAAGAAAAACTTGAATTGTCGATAGAATAATAAAGAAATAAATTTATTTAAATAATTTGAAAACTAAGTTTTAATAATATTAATAATAATTAAACGCCATTATATTATAAAGATTATTTTTAATAATAATAAAAAAAGCTAATTTTGATGTGATTTAATCAAGAATGTCGTTAAACCATAAAGAATCAAATTAATTGAAGCTATGTTAAAAATTATAAAGTATACAGAGATGATTAAAAAATTATACTACTAAAAAAAATCAAAATAAAATGTTACAAAAACAAAAAATATTAGATTGGGGCATCAAATGTAAAAGAAAAAAAATATGAAAAAATATTATAATGAAAAACTTGTAAATTATATTTATTAAAAACAGATTGACATCAATATCTGATTAATATTGCATATATGTGTGGAAGATGATAATCTGGACCAACTGATGATTGCTGGTTTAGCATGAAATGCGTATATTGGTGATTATTTATCTTTTCGACATATATGTGTTCAAGTGTATCAATGTTGTGAAATAGAGTGGTGGGTTGTGTGAATGTCTGTGCTCATATATACTATATATTGCATATATTGATATTGCATATATTGATACAGGTATATAATAAGCCTGTATTTCAGTTATTAATATTGCAAGGGAAATTCCAGTTATATCAAATTCCCTTCTCCAATTTTTCTATCTGTTAATCTACTTTTTAATAATCATACACACTTTTTTCCTTATAATTATATAACAACCCCCCTTCCTACATTGTATAATAAACTTCAACACACCTTTTATAATTTTTTATCTCAAAAAATGTCAATACATCTTTTTCATTAAATTGATAATCTCTAGTCTAATACATGATTAATAAAAATTATTAATTTACTTTCATCAAGTGGTTTGGGTCAAAGTTGTAAGGGCAGTAAATTTGACACATCAATTAAACTGTAGTAATTGGCTATCTATATATACTGAACAATGTTAAAAATATGTATAAGAGATTATGATTTGTCCAACTAATGAGTGATAGTTCAACACAAAATGTGAATTTTGTATCATAATCTTTTTCATATGTCTTGGGTCATGTGTTTATAATTACATCCTTTCATAAGGTGTTAAAAATGGCTAGAAACAAGTCCCTACCTAATGTAATAGTGGTGTAGTGAAGTTCCACTACAGAAATATTATTAATTAAGTGGATAATCTCTTTCTAATGAATGACAAATAAAAATTATTAACATCTTTTGCTCTATTTTTTAAATATCTTTAATTCTCATAAATATTTACTTCATTCAAAACTAGTCTATTTTTAAATTTATATGTTCATATTTCTTTTATCTTTTTTTTACTTACATTTCAAGAAGGCAATCTTAAATTATATGAATATATGTTACAATGCACCACATTAAATTAAGCATTTAGCAAGGTTTTTTTAAAATCTAGCATTAGGGTTTCTTAATTACCTCTGTGTTTTATTAAAACCTCAAAAAACCATTGCAATTTCTTTTCAGTTTTTCTTAATTTTATCAGAAGTTAATTAGCTTCCAAAATCAAATTATAAATCTTAATTAAAGCACATGGTTTTTTTAAGTATTCAAAAATACTAATGTACACCACACTTCTTATATTTAGTTTTATTTGCATATATTTTCATTTTTAAGTAATTATATATTATATTGATACTTTTTATTGTTGTTTTCATGTATTATTTAAATGCTTCTCACTTATAAAATTTTTCAACTGCAGTTGAAATTTGTATTCTTTTTTTTAATCCTCAGTCAATTTTCTAGACAAATTTGTGAACAATGCATTTACGTATTTTTAAACAAACTTTACTAGTGCTGTCAGCATAAATAATAACTATTTTTATAAATGTCCAATAATTGTTTTAAATTGCTTATGCTTACAGGAATTTGGCTGTAATTTTACTAATCTCTTATGCTTTCTAATTATTTTTCTTTTCTAAACATTATGAGATTATTACTTGAATTACAAATTATTTTTATTAAACAGTAAGGATTTTTTATCCTAACATATATGCTGTATTGTTTTTTACATTAACTCAATAATGTCTCATTGCGTATTGAGGAAACTCTCAAACTAAAACACAAAATAAAGACTTAAAAATATAAGAACAGCCATCTTATTTTTAACCTACATTCTAGTTATATAGGCCAATCTAAAGGACCTCAGTTTAAGAACATGAAGATTTTCTCTGTTTACTTCTACTATTTTCTTACTGCATATTAACTTTCACTAAACATTCTTATGCTCTTAAACTGAGAAGCTTTAGATTGGCCTATATAATTAGAATGTAGGTTCAAGATAAGATAGTGACTCTCATCTTTTCAAAAGTTTCTATTTTGTGTCTTAGTTCAAGAGTTTCCTCAATATTGAACAAAACATCAGTGAGTTAATATAAAAAACAGAATAGCAATGTGTTAGGTTGAAAAATTCTTACTGTTTGTGCACTAGCAAATAAAATTAAATATTACATAAATTATTTTTATATAATTATAGGAGACTTTCAAGCTCCCTTCAGATATCTGCTCTATTTAAAAATCCAAGTATATAAATTATACTTTATTCAATAAAATTATTTTTATGAAAATAACAATAGAGTATATATGTAAAATTAGTGAAATTATGCTTAACATTTGTTTGGTGGAGGAGTTAGAGTGGCTGACTTTTAAAATGAAGACTCATGAATCACAACTCAACTCTTTTCCTTCTGATATTCAAACTTCTTAACAAGTCTTGATCAGCTTTTAAAATGTTTTTACACGTTTGTAAAATTTAAAATTTGATAAGTCATATATCAAGATAAATCAAGTTTATATAGAAGTCGTACATTGGCATATGACTTTAACAAACTTGATAATAAATTTTATAAACATAGGGGATTTGAACTCAGACTTTCAAGCAACCTTCAACTATCCATACTATCTTATACCACTGATACACATGACCACATACATGTAACAAATATAAATAATCACCAAAATATGTATTTTGTGCTAAACCAGTACTCATCAGTTGGTCCAGATTATCATCTCACACACATATATCTATAATCAGTGCTCAGTTTATATTAAGATAGCAAATCTTAATACTTTAATGGACAGCTTCAATCTACTCCAACCTCCAACTCTTCAGCCATCCATACCATTGATAATCTGAGATGAAAAGCCCAAATCCCATGCTGATGCCAATATTATTGTCATGCCCATATTAACCTCAAGTCACTGACCCCTGATGTATAGGACCTTATCCATTTAAATACATAGAAGAGGGATGGACAGAATGGAAATCCCAAATCCCATATTGATGCCAATATTATCACCATGCTCATCTGACCCTCATATATGAGATCTTATCCATTTAAATACATAGAAGGATGGACAGGATGCATGCATCCTGTCCATTCCTCTTTTATACATGAGGGGTCAGAGTGACTTGAGGTCAACATGGGCATGACAATAATATTGGCATCATAATATTGGTGATTATTTATGTTTTCTACATGTATGTAGTCATGTGATGTGTATCAGTGGTATGAGATAATATGGATAGTTGAAAGGTGCTTGAAAATCTGAGTTCAAATCCCCTATATTTATAATTAGGCTCCAGGTATATGAATTGACTGTATTTCAAGTATTTAATAAATTTTATCAAAATGAAGTACTGGTAGTCAACTTTATATTATTCAAGAATACTGTAGTTGACAATGGAAAAAATAAATAAGAATGTTAACATAGATCAGTTGATCTCAATTAAAGCAGATAAAATAGATTTACTAAAAAAATTATAAACACATGCAATACACATGGGAAGCTTAAATATTATATATTTGTAAATGCTTTTTATGCTTAAAAATAAATGACTTTAATTATTAACGTCTTGCTTGTGTGAGTTAGGACTATGAAACAATTATTTTAATTCTGAAGAAAAATTATAAGGAAAAAAAAGATTTATAAAAACTATATTAAGAATAATAAAAATATCACACGATCACCATCTCATACTAGCACATAATTGTTTATAAACAAGGCAAAACTCTCCATACAGATATCCTAAGATCTAGGTGCAGTGCTCTCAGATCCAAAGCTCCTCACTGATGAAGGCCACAAGCCAGAAACTAGTCTGGGGATATTGGATGAGTAGGCATTAGATAGGGATTTTATGCACAAGCCTTCTGACATCCATTGATTACTCTGAGTGGCACTACTATATGGAGAGTTTTGCCTTGTTAATAATAAAAATACAAAAAAAGGATTGAATGGATCTGATTCTAGGTTTGTATTATTGATAATATTAAAAGTAGAGAAATTTATAATTTTGTGCAGTTTTATACAGATAGTCATATGGAATAGATAATGGTTCCTGGACCATTTTTGAAAAGGGAAATAAATTAGATATGTAACAAAAAATATAATTTTGAATTAGCATGGTATCTAAAGAAATATTCTTAGAAAAAGACCAATTTGATTGTATTTTTATATTGGACTATTTCCATCATCTAATATAAGTACTGAATGCCTTTAGAAAAATTTAATTTTATTTAAATATTCCAAATACATTCATAATAATAATAATAATAATAATAAAATAATAATAATAATAATAATAATAATAATAATAATAATAATAATAATAATAATAATAATAATAATAATAATAATAATAATAATAATAATAATAATAATAATAATAATAATAATAATAATAATAATAATAATAATAATAATAATAATAATAATAATAATAATAATAATAATAATAATAATAATAATAATAATAATAATAATAATAATAATAATAATAATAATAATAATAATAATAATAATAATAATAATAATAATAATAATAATAATAATAATAATAATAATAATAATAATAATAATAATAATAATAATAATAATAATAATAATAATAATAATAATAATAATAATAATAATAGCACATCAAACAGGGTAGTAAATGCACAGCATTCCAAGAAATATTATTCTCCCCTCTTCTTCAGGTGTTGCTAGCCTGACCAGTGACATTACTAGCATGGTATTCGAATCTGGGCCCTTACATTCTTGAGTATTGAATTTTAAGGTAATGCTCTAACCAACTAAACCATCCTGCCAAATGCAACTGTTAGTAGAAACTCCATATACTTATCTATGAGATTCCTCCTGATTTCTTCAGTTTTTCCTAAGAGCAATGTTGATTAATGGTTTTCATATATTATGTATTATCACACTAAGTTGACTTACAGGATTGTTTGCCATTGTCATATGACAGTTTTTTAAATTTTCTTCTTTGTACCAAAATTATTTAAAGAAGCTGCTCACATGACAATGCCAAACAATCCCATAAGTCAATCTACTGTGACAATCCATAATGTAGTAAACCACTAATCAACTTTACTCTTAGGAAAAAGTGGGGAAATCAGGAGCCTCATAGATAAGTATATGAAATTTCTATTAACTGTTGCCTTTGGGAAAATGGCTTAATTGGTTAGAGCATTACCTTAAAATTCAATACTCATGAATCTAAGGGTCCAGGTTCAAATCCCTTGCTAGGACTGTCACTGATCAAGCCAGCAACACCTGAAGATGGGAAAATAATGCCTCTCAAAACATTGTGCATTTATTAACCTGTTTGATGTGCTACTACTAATAGTTGAGTGTATTTGGAATATTTAAATAAAGTTAAATTTTTCTAAAGACATTCAATACTCATAATAGAATATGGAAAAAGTTTAATATAAAAATACAACTAAAACACCTTCATCACAAACCTTCAGGAAAGCCCAATTTGGTGCACTGTATTAAAGTAAGAAATTTCATCTGGATGAAAAAGACTTATGATTGCTTTTTTTAAATTACTTTAATTTAATCTACAAGTGTGAAATGTCTTGCATTCACTCATTTGTCAATATACACTTTATAAATACATTAGTGATTAATAATAATTATTATTATTGCAATTATTACATAGTTGAGATGTCTGCCCATCCCTTGTATATGTATTAAATGGATTATGTCCTGTATATGAGGGGTCAGATTGACTTTAGGTCAACATGGGTATGACAAGAATATCTGCCTCAGGGTGGCCTTTGAGTGTTCCATTATCAGATTTTCAATTGCATGGATGGTTGAAGAGTTGGAGTGTGGAGTAGATTGAAGTCTGTCCATTAAAGTATGAGGATTGGCTATCTTAATATATATCTGAGCACTTATTGCATATATGTGTAGAGATGATAATCTGGACCAACTAATATTGCTGGTTTAGCATGAAGTATGTATATTGGTGATTATTTATCTTTTCAACATATATGTGTTTAAGTGTATCAGTAATATGAGATAGAGTGGTGAGAAATTTTTAAAGGACTTTGCCTAATATGTGAATACTAGAAATTTGTCACTTGCAATATAATTTCAATAATATGGTATTGGTAAACTCTAATCAAAGATGACGAAGGTATGATATGTGAGAAGTTGTAACCTGGCCCAACTAAAGATTGCTTGTTCAAAAAGAATTGCAATTTAGGAATTATTTATCTTTTTTTCAAAGGTCTTTATTTATGTAGTTAAAGTACGCATGTTGTAATATAAAATTTAAGTATATTTGAGTACTTTTTCGATGGCTAATAATAATGATAATATATTTTATTAATGGAGGCGATGATTAATGGTTTAATAAAAAAAAAAAAAGTGATTAATAATGGAGTGCTTACACAATGTTAAAGAATAAAAAATTTAAAGATTTAAATGAAATAGTTTATCCATCCAGACATCTATGGACAATCTTACCAGTTGCCAAAACCATAACCAAGTTCCAAAATCTTTGTGCTCCTCAATCATGGTTGATATTTCTTGTTCATTTACTGCAAGGTACAATTCCAACTAAAATATTTTTTAGTGACCGATTTAAACTAAATCTTGAACCTACATGTGTTTTGTACAATAAATATCTGGAAGAAATGCTACACTTTTTTCAAATCTGCCCACACTTCTAATCTCTACATCTATTTGTATTTCATAAGCAAACAATCAACCTCAAGCAAATACTAAAAATATATATTAAATGCTTTCAGCTTTTTAATGCATTTGTAATAATCTATATACTAATAACTATGTGGCTTGCATGCTATTCAATAATATTTGACAATAAAAAATATAATGTACTAAATTTTTTTATAAAGATTGGTTTAATTCATCCTTTACTCGCTCAAAATTTTATCCAGAAACATCATGACCAAAACTTGGCAATCAACAATCCATTTCAGTTGTTCTCTCTCATAGGTTAAACATTTATTTCAATTAACATTTATCGTCAGATTTAGCTCTTGAAAATAAATTTCTAGTTTCTCTTTCCATTTAATTATCATAATTGTCTAATTCTAGAAGATGTCACTCTTCAATTTTGGAGAACACTTAATTAGAGATAAATAACCTATTGTGTTACCGATACCATTGTGGTTGATTTTTTGTCATGTCTTTGCCTATGTAACACCCATTAATATTTGTAGGTAGTTTGTTATTAATAAAGCTTTTTAACAAAAAAAAAAAAGAATAATAATAAAAAATGTCAACATAATTAAAAGTTGTGTTTATAAAATTGTTTTGTCGACTGCTGGTACTAAATTAAAATTAAAAAAAGACTATTTATAAAAATACAAAAATACCATTTGGTCTCTTGTTATTTAATGACATTATGGTACTTGATAAGATGGCTCATTTGGTTAGAGTGTTATCTTAAAATTCATTATTCAAGAATTTAAGAGTCCAAGTTCGATTCCTATGTTAGTAGTCACTGGTCAGTCCAGCAACACTTAAAGAAGAGAGGATAATGATATCTCTCAAAATGTAAAACTTAAATAAAGTTATATTTTTCTAAAGACATTCAGTACTTAGTATTAGATGGTGGAAATAGTCCAATATATAAATACAACGTTATATACTTGATTTTTTTTTTTTCTAGTTTAGTAATTATCACTTTAATTTTTTTTTAATTCTAAACTTCATTTTGAAAATATTACATTTTGTGAATGTTGAAATAAGACAGGGGGAAAACTGGATTTATTATTATTTCTTCGATTGATTTAAATACTGGTGATTCTAACATTAGTTTCATGAAGATGTTGCTGCCCTCATAACTACATTTAGTACAATTTTGATAATCAGAAGTAGTTTTGAAGTAGATTTATTATTTATTTTAAATTATTAAGAGGTGAGATCATATCTTAAAATTATTGGTTTTTGTTTTTTCTTTAGTTATAATCATCATCAACCATTATCAATCCACTGCAGGGTGAGGGTTCTCCAAGTTCAATCCATCTTCTCCGATCTCTAGCATCTCTTCTTCACATAACTCCTGCACACTTTCTTATTTCATCCATTCATCTCACATATGGTCTCTTTCTGGGTCTTTTACAATCTAATACGCTTATGAAAATTGCAGAATTTAAGTCTTAAGTCAACTGAAATTTTTATAAAGTGTACTGTGGCATATTGTCTTCAAATAGCTTCTGGATTGACTTAGTACAGCAGCAACTTAAACATCACTATCTTTGAAACTCATTAGGGATATATTTAATAAATTAAAGGTAATATTAATACTACTTCATACTTGGAGAAAATCTTAAAAATATTGAATGCAATCTTAATGCATTTTTGTTTCTGTGCACTCTTATCAAAAGCAATCATTACATTAAAAAATATATTAAGATTGTATTTAATATTTTCAAAGTTTTCTCTCACTATGAAGTATCATTAGAATTGCCTTTCATTTATTATATGTCCATGATAATGTTATGATGATTTTTTTATAAATATAGATTTAATTATAGGGGATTTGAACACAGACTTTCAAGCTCCCTTCAGCTATCCACTATATCTTATACAACTGATACACATGATCACACACATGTGAAAAAAATAAATGGTGTCCATTAAATTTATTTCATGCTGAACAAACACTTATCAGTTGGTCCAGATCATCATCTCCCACACATATATACAATCAGTGCTTGGTCTATATTAAGGTAGAAAATCTGCAAACTCTAATTGATGGGCTTCAATCTACTCCACTCTGCAACTCTTCAGCCATTGTACCATCATCAGAAATTTTAATGATATGGATGGCTAAAGAGTTGGAGAGTGGTGTAGATTGAAGCCTATCCATTAAAGTTTGCAGCTATTTTAATATATACTGAGTACTGATTGTATATATGTGTGGGAAATGATCTGGACCAAATGATGAGTTCTAGTTGAGCACAAAATACGAATATTGGAGATCATTTATCTTTTTCACAGTGTGTAAGGTCATGTGTATCAGTTGTAAGAGATAGAGTGGATAGCTGAAGGAAGCTTGAAAGTCTGTGTTCAAATCCCCTATAATTACATCTAAACTCCAAGTATATAAAGTATGTTTGTATTGAATTATAGATTTATTAAATAAACTACATTTAATATTTATTAGATAGTTCGTACAAAATAGAGTAGTGGCATGTTATATGCTGAAATGTCTCAAGAGATCTAACGATTTTTCTTTCAAAAGTTAATTTTGACAATGGCGGATGCTAGTTCGTCGAAATATCGGTATGTAATGGAAAACCCCAAAAATAATTTATCTACATTATTCAACCCGTGAAAACATCAAATATAATACTATTATTCTACCATTACAGGACTAGTAAAATTAGAGAAGAAACCTAAGGTTAGCAAAAAAAAAAAAATGTTCATATATACTTGGGATGTGTCTTCTTTCTGTGTCATCTCCTACATTTTTTGGAATAGTCGCGCCTGTTATATACTTTAAATTATCATTTTATTGTGAAAATCTTAAAACATTCGCAAAGCAGTATTATCTCTTCCATAATAACTAAATGTTATATTGATTAGTCGCTGTACCATATCCTAACATATAACTTAATATTGCTAGTTACTTATAAATTGCATCTTTTTAAAAACTTATCAAGTGTAAATTGTGTAATATTAATTTTTTATAAAAAAAATAAAAATAAATGTTAGATATATATGCTAAGTTTTCTGCCAAAGACGACGTTTAATGGTTGTTAGTTAACTGAACACTAACTTAGATCAAGTAATAAGAATTTGATCGTAGTTGGTGAAGGTTATCATTGTTTGATACCCCTTTTATCAATTAATTTCAGCATTTTTATATTAGAATTGGGTAATAAAATACAAATATGTTTTTTTAAGGCCTAGTAATCTCATTGGTTGATCGAATTAATATAAATAATTAGAATACTAATTTTGCTTTTAATTCTTCTTAATTTAATATATTGATTTTTAAAACAATTATTAAATCATCTATATAAGTTTTTAAAAATAGATGCTGCTTTTAGTGCTGACAGAGCGAACGAAAGCATTTTTATAAATCAAAACGTGATAGATAGTTTAAGCTTTTAATTATTTATAACTACTAAGATGAGTAATTTGTGACCCTGAGAATCGCGGTGAAGTTTTCAACAAAGCTGCAATTTATAACTTTTTTAAAAATTAAAAATTATTAAACTTTCTTTTTCTTAATTTTTTAAATATCGTTTAGCTGAAATTATTTAGTTTGAACCAATTTTATACCGATTGATTTTATTGCGTTAAGAAATAAAGTATATAATTTAAAATATATAATTAGAGGGATTTGAACTTAAGATTTTTTCAGTCTATTCATCCTCTACTTCATCTCAAACAACGGATACACATGACCACACACACATGCAAAAAAAAGTACATGATCCCCAATATGGTATTTTGTGCAGAACCAGCACTCATTAGTTTGGGCCAGATCATAATCTCCTACACATATATACAATCAGTGCTACAATCAGTGCTCGGTTTATATTAAGATAGCAATTCCTCAAATATGTATATGGGGCAGAGAAATATGAATATCTCCATGTGTGTCTAGCTTAATTAAAATATTAGATAAATTACTCTTTAACTGAGATTTAAAGTTTATTTCTGGGCTAGAGACAATCTTAGTTTAATAAATGATTAGTGATCATTATTATTCTATTTATTGAGAATGGATCGTGTCAGCGTTGTAATCAGAGTGAAGTAAGTCTGATTCTTGAAAATCACAATGTAACAAGGTATATAATATATGCAGAGGACTGTTGTAATAATTACCAAACGATCAATTTGTCTTCCAATAGCATATTGATTTATTCATACTTTAAGAATATTTATACATTATGTCGAAAGGAAAATTTTTATAGATGAAAACTGTTAATAAAGTTTTTACTTCTTTTTTTTTAAAAATTAGAATTTATTGGTCAATTAGAAATACAAACAATATTTGTTGTGGTTATTTAGCATTGTTATCTATGATTAATCTTGTGTTTAAACCTCCAGAGATACCTGGTTGAACTTGACGCTGCAAGGGATTGTCCATAATTGAGAGTTCATGGATTTTTTGGGGGATGGAATATTCAGGTTTTAGGCAACTGGTAAATTGCCCAGGTATCATTAAATATTAGTGTAAATTTTATCAATATTTTTTATCAATCTCATTTGTTCTCCTTTAAATGTTATATTTCAGTAGCTATACATTTTGTTAGACAATATATTACTGTTACAACAAAACAATAAGTATGCACAAATATTGATAAATCTGGAACTTTATATATACACGATATACGTATTATAATTTTATAAATATTTGATATAAAGCAATATTTAGCTGTTAATAAAATATGAACTTCCACAAATAATAAGCTAGCAGAATTATATTTATGTAAAATAAATGTCAAATGTCTTACTTTTTTTTTTCACATGTCAAATGCGTTGACCAGGAAGCGAACCCAGGCTAGCTGCTTGGAAGTCAACTATGCTAATAACTAGGCCATCAACGCTTGACAAAATGTCTTACTTGAGAATGTTAAGAACACGATCAAATGTGTAGCTCTTATTATAAACCAGTACTCATTAGAACTTCTTGCTATATAATTAGAAAATATAATTATTTTCATTTCTCAGATGAATCTATCAGTGATATATAAAGCACTATTCGCTCTTTCCTTTTTTTTTTTTTTGGCTGTTAGCTATATCTACTGATCTAAACAAATTTGATTGGAAATATTTTGTTGTATAATACAGTACTGTATTGCATTCTTAATGTATGCTAATTGAAATAAGATGATTAAGATTGAATTACTTTTAATAATTGTTACTGTTTATTTCATTTTATTATTAAAATCAACATAAAGAATTCATTTTGAACTTTCTTTAAGATGGAACTGAATCCCAATAAACTGCCGTATTCTCTGAAATTGTTTCCCCCTCCCCAGTAACTCTGAGTTAAATTTTTGAAAAGATCACAAGGAAACTTTTCTATATCTTAAATAAGATGAAACTGGGTTTTTTTTCAATTATCGCTGTTTTTCATCATTATTGAGAATATAAATATTGCTGTTGCTCTAATGAATAATGCATTGTGTCTTGTA
The DNA here is from genome assembly GCA_028023455.1 of Epiperipatus broadwayi. Classification (NCBI taxonomy): domain Eukaryota; kingdom Metazoa; phylum Onychophora; class Udeonychophora; order Euonychophora; family Peripatidae; genus Epiperipatus; species Epiperipatus broadwayi. Next base: position 1,104,723 of record JAQFVV010000175.1, read on the forward strand.
CGAATTAGAGTTTTAATTATAAATTTATTTAAACGCACATTGATTAGTAATATTTACTAAGGCTGTAACCTCAAGAATGTGCGCGCGTAAAAATGCGATAGTAGGGACCTCTACAGGTCTTAACTACAAGCTTACATTTTGGAAGAAAAGAGGGGAATTAGAGTTTGTGAAACTGGCCATTTTAGATTTTTTTTAAAGATTACTTAAATAGAACTATCTATATATTCAAAAATTTATTCAAATGAAACTATTGACCCAAACATGATTCCAAAATGAATCACAGAATATTGCAATTAAAAAAAGCTGTTGTCATTTTTGTTTTCTCTTCGCTAAGAGATTTTGCATACAAAAAATAAAGAAAGAAAGAAAAGAAATGAAATCATGATTGCTAATCAGAGCAGACATATGGCATAAAAGAGTAAAAGTGTTGCAACTAAAAAGACATGAAATAAGTGTTGCATAGTTCTAAAAACAATAACAAAAAAGATAAATAAATTGACTGGGGGTTGTCATTAATAAGTACTGTTTATAAGTGCTTCAAAAAATAATATCTGTATATATAATCTATTTCTGATTAAAAGTTGGAATGAGCTCAATGACTGTTTGTAAATAAACATATTTTAAGATACCCAATATGAGAAACATATTTTTTGTGGAGTGTCTTTCATCAAATCTATGATATGTTTAGCTTAGTTGTGTCAAGCAATAATTAAATATTAAGAGTCTTGGAAACTCTTGTTACAATTCGTTAAAATATCACTATTTATGATATCTATATTAGTAAAATAGTTAAAATAAAATCATGAAAATGAAACAAAATGCTTGTTTGTAATCATCATCATTAACAGATACATTTAAAAAAGAATGATGATTCCAAATCCAAAAGAAAAATAATACTAGAAAGACAAAATAATAATATGAAGTGAGTTTGAGATTATACAAATCAATCTGCTCATCCTTTAGTCTGTTTATTTGATGATTTGTAGTAATACCTTTCAGCTTCTTCTGCAATGCTGCCATAAACTTTACTTTCTGTAAGTCTCCAAATACATCCAGATCACAGCTCTCCATTGTGTTCTATCCTTATTCATATCTTGCCGTCAAAACCATTTTACACTTGCTTGGAATGTTTTTCAGAAAATCTTTGTAATGTAAATGTTGTGTGATATCTCCATGATATCTATGTTCAAATTTGCCATAAAATATATTTTTAAAAAGTCTTTTTATTGCTTCACATAATCAATCCAGTAGTAAGGTGATTTTTTAATAATAGTTTTTATATTATCATATCCAGAAAAATGAATAACATTCTTATTGATCTTATGGTCTTCCCATCATATATTTAAAATCTTGTGGGTATCTCTAAATAAAAATGTTTTAAGATTTCTAGATTACATTGTTAGGAAGTTCAGTTTTTATTTTCATACAATAAATTGTACAAAATAAAGATGTATATACAACTAATTTAGTTGATGTATTTATATAACTATAAGAAAACATACTGTAGGAAGTCTAGTTTTCACTTCCATACAATAAATTATACAAAATAAAGATGTATATCTAATTAATATTGATGTATTTATATAACCATAATAAAACACACTGTCATTTAATTTGTTAAATGGAGAAGCAACACACTTTCCTATTCAAAAAACTAGTAAGATATTTAAACTGATACATAGTCTCAAATATTAACATCCAGACTAAACCATTCTAAGATTTTACTTTTATTATTAACATTAGTAATATAGCATTTAGAAGAGCAGTATTTTCTATTGAGAATAGAATGCTTTAAATCGTAAAATAATTTTCATTTTTATATTAAAACATTTATTTAAGACCATATTTTTGAATGTTCCAAGATAAATCATATTTTGCTTAATTTATCTATTTTTAAACTTAATTTCACTGAATACTTTTTTTTAACATACTTTTTTAAAAATTTATCTATTTTTTTTTATTATGAAAGTTTGTTCCTTACATTAAAGTTAATATCACACATAATTTAATAATCATATGTTATTTATATAAACATTTAAAACATAATTTAATATAGATTGTAATTCAAGAAGATTAAATTAGTTATGATATTGATAAATATTTAGATTATTATAATTTATATAGTTTAATGGTGTTGATCATATAAATTAATATAATTTATTTTAATATTTTATATATAATATAATTTGACTTACTAATTTTATCACTACCGATTTTTTAATGATAATTAATATTAATAACTTATCTGTGATAAAATTCACAAATTTTATTGTATTTATAAATAAAATACTAGTCATCTTTACTATTGAATATTAATAAAACTATATCTAGTTAAATTTACTACTAAGTATAAATGAGATTATATGTAATAAGGTTATAGTCACATTATGCAAATAATTTTATAGTATATATATAGCAGTACGTTTTAACTATTCACGTGTAGCTATTTTAAACTAAAAGGATTACTATAATATTAAATATAATAGTATTTTCTCAAGTGGACGTGATCACACAATTTTCCATCTTCACATAAATTTTATATTAAATTTCTGTGGTTCCCCTGCTGAGACAAATAACTTGATTTAACTTTTCTTTATCAAATTTTATTTTTTGCTTAATTTATTTATGCTGTTGGAATAAATTAAATTTCTTTTGGGAATAAATTACATTTTTTTTTTTTGAAAATTGATTGCTTTTTTTGTTTTTAATGTACAACATTACTTTTCTGCTTTTAAATAATATTTTTTTGTACTATTTAATAAACAGGTCATTTTTGGTCACGTGTTTGCTTTATTATAATATTCAAGATTACATCCATTTGTCTCCGCTTTTGTTTGCAGAAATTCACATTATATAAAAAAGTTATTAAATAATTATTGTTAATTGCTTAATAAATTTCCTTTTTAAATTTGCCTATAACATTTATGGTGTTTTTAATTTTTTAACATGCAAATCATAATTTACATATATTACGTCATCACTGAATTTGCATATTCGCTCATTTCTGCATAAAAATCTTCTCAACATGATCTGAACTACTTCAAAAATAAAACTGAAAGAATTTAACAAATTGTAAAAGACTAATAGCCATAATACTGTGCAATTCAAATCTACAGAAGATAGTAAAGAGAAATACTCATGAAAGCATATGAGAAAGATGTATGATATTCCTGTTGGTATTACCCTTTCTAGTTAAAAGAAAGAACAGCCTATAGCTATCATAAAGCTGAAATCTTTAAAAATATAACTGATAGATCTAAATAATTATATATAAGAATTAGCTTGGGTTTAAAACTTTTTTATTTTTAATTTCAGGATTTTAGCTTGAATCTTATACAAAAGCTAGATGTGAAATGTAATAGTCCAAGCTTAGAATTTTAATAATTCATAGATGAAAACAAAAGGTACAAGCTAATCTAAGGATGAAAATAAACCTGATTTCCAATGATTTCTCAAGTATATAGTGATGAAGTACTTTTAGAATTATAAGAGTAAACATAAAGGAAACATCATATGGTATTGTCAGTGCTAATATTATATACATATAATATAAATTTGGGCTAGGAATGATATAATAATCTCTAGCTTAAAAAGTGATTAAAAATGTATTACTTTAAAATAGATGATGTCAAAGTTGTGAATGCATAAAGTTTAGCACTTTTAAATCAGTTTGAAATAGTAAAGTGCTGTTTTTCTATCAGAATTATATTTATTTTTACCATACATTTTTCAAAATCCATAACTCATACATCTATGAAATTAACCAAAAACAATGGACATTTCAATTCTTGTTTTTTTTTTTCAATTTCATAACAAATTGTGCACATGAATATTGTATCTCAACTGAGGTTATTTTAAATAATAAAGTTTTATTAATTTTTCTTTTTTTTAGTTTATTATTTTTATATTTAAAAACATTTTAATTTGTAAATTATTTCAGAAATTTTACATGCATAGAGCTTGGACAAAATAACAAGATCATTAGTAAGTGTAAGATTAGCATTTGCATCAATATTGCTTGTTTCTACAAGATCAAATATGTAGTATTTAAAAGCATTTAGAATAAGATTTTAAGGTTTTCTGATAATGTTGCATCAGTTAATTGAAAAGGCCACAGAAGATGTATAACATCATCTCTATGTTTATCATACTTATAAATGAATATGTAAGATATATGAATTGGATCATTGTCATCTAGATACCCAACATGTTCAAATTATGTTCTTCTATTCATAAGATTACCAAACTCTCTATACAATAGTGCCACTAAGTGCAAGCCTTCATAATCAATGGATGCAGGAAATCTTGTGGCATCACTATATGGAGAGTTTAGTACTTTTATTAACAGTATGTGTAAGTATATGAAACGGTGATTGTGTGATGTTTTTCTATTCATGTATGATAATCTTCAATTTTATAATTTTTTTATGATTTGATATCAGTGATTAGCAGATATATTTATAATTACTTATTGGACAATTCTTATGATACAGATAACTATGTCTTTTTGGGATATAATTAGCAGTAAAAATAGTAGTTTTAAAATATTACAGCTCAGGTTGTGTCAGGTTGGCAATTACTGGAATGTTCAGTGAGCCAGCAGTGATTTTTTACCACGGTTGTGTCTTTTGGCTTCATGTTTTGTAATGCTCATCAGTGTACATAAGAATTAAATGTTTCTCTATAAAAACTTTACTTGATACTTTGATGCTTAAATGTAGCATGACTTTAAGAGCAATAACTATTCATTTATTGTTTTTATTAAGTAGTAATTTCATCATGTTTTATTGCAAAGTTTGTTCTCACATCATTAATGAAAGCAGTCATCATCTCTGTGAATGACATTAAGGAGTTCCATTGTTTCAGCATTTAACTAACAACTGTTTGATATTTTGAAACTTGAATAGTGAGATAGTTTTTTCACATACATTTCTAGACATTCTTTAGCATTATATTTGCAACAAAAAGATACATTGTTATGTATTTAATTGTCAAAATACCAAACTCCAAGACATATTCAGTAAACTTTTTATAATAAGAAAACAATCATTTCTTATGGTGATTCAAGACTTTATAAGAAAAGTTATCTGATCTGCAACCACTAGAGAAGCAAATATTAAATCAGTCCAGATATTTAAGGCAAACTTATTTGAATCAACCAATACTTAAATGTATGGAGCAGAGCTATTTCTACTCATTTTAAACTCTACAAATAAGTGATCAACATAAGATATGTAATATAGATAATTAAGGCACTAAATATATGTAATTGTCAAAGTGGCAAACTGGAAGCACTGATGGGATGTGATGTACTGTGGCTTCTCCTTAAATGAAGTCAAGAATATCTGAACAATTATGCCCAGATAAACCTGTTAGCCACTTAATTTTCCATTCCCGACTTTAAGTTTTCCCATATTCTGCTCCATCCCATTTCCACAACATAATCTTTGTCAACTCTATAGCCTTAATATCTAATCCCCCCTTATCTTTTCCAAAACCCAGCATAAAAACCAATAATTCACTTTCTGTATAATCACTTTTTTCATATTTATTCTTCCATAACATCATTATATGTACCCTTTCTGTTTTCAAACATTTACATTCAATTAACAAATGCCTAATATTTTCTATTTCTTCCTTACATAATTTACAAAATAAATCACCCATATTTTTCCATTTACATGTATATTCTCTTGTAGCTAAAGATCCCATTCGAGCCTTAAACAATAAACTACTTTCCTTACTATTATTATATAATAACTTGCACCTAATATTCTGTTTATTTCTATATATATATTTAAACTCTTTTTACTCTCCATACTATTTCTCCATCTCTCTATTCTTTATTAATAAATCTATTCTTTTATTCCATTCCTTACTACTATAACACTCAACAATCCTCTTAACACAATCATTCCATCTTTTGTACAAATATACTGATATAAATTCTTTATCCAAATCTATTGCATACCACATTACCTTTCTCACCCATCTTGCTACCTTCCCTTTACTCATAACCCAATTAAATACTATTTTAGCTATTCTTTTATTATCCATAAACTGTAATCTACCACTGTTAATATAATTTAATGAGCTGCCCTCTAGTGGCAAAACTTGTTACTTTTCATAATATCAAAATAAATGTACAATTATAAGTGTTCCCATTACTTCATACAGTTTTTTATATTATACTTAACTTTCACTTTTATCTATTAAAACATTTTAAAGTGACAAATTGTTTCAAAAAAGTTTAATCAATATTGTTACCTAATATGCAAGAATCCAACAAAATGAAATGGAAAAATTATTTTATAATGATAAAATAAAATAATATAAATAATAAAATTGTCAACAACGTTTCACTTTTTATTTTTTAATATATTCTTTTAGATTTTATTTGTTTTCTTTTTATGGATTTTACTAAATATGACAAGTATATGGTGAAAACTCATAAAATAAATCAAAATCAAAGGCATTCTGCTTTAAAAGATAAATATAGTTTAATGCAAAAATTATGTAAAAAATTAGTAAAACAAAATTATTGTTTAAAAGCTGCTAATTGTTCAGATTCTCATAACTCAGAACTTATTGAGTGTAAATATATATATAAACAAATATCACTAATCTATATTTACAAATTAATGAGCTATATCATCTACAACTATAGAATTTAAATTATAAGTAGATGTGTTTTTAATTTAGACTGTAATATTAACATTACTGATAGTGATATTTGTTTATAAAAGTGCTGGTGTAATGTTATGCATTGGTATATTTGATATATATTTTAGTAGTGGAGGTTTGAAAGATTTTTAAAAGTATTTAAAATTAATTATTCCTTGTACACAGAAAATAGAAAATTAATCAACTTTTCCATTGTAGGATTTAACTATTTCTTCCTATTCTCATTGTATCATATTTATAGACTATTTATAATTCAAAACCAACAATATTGAAATTATCACAGTCAAATATCAGCCTTTCATGCTAATTGAAAGTAGTAATCAGAAAATAATAATGAATTCTCTATGACAGCTATATAAATCTCAGTAATAATATTACACATAAAAATACTTTTTCATCACCTGATTTGGTGCCCTTTTCAAATGTTATTAATCTATTTAACATTAACAACTATTTCAGATATAAAACCATCTAGTGTTCAATAATGGAATTAAAACAAGTAATAACAATATAAATCATTAAAATAAATCAAAACCTCATATATAAATCCAGTAATTAGAAAATAATTGACTATATCATAACAATACATTAAATAAATATTATATGCATTTTTTTACAATTATGTATATCATCTTATATAATTTTCCATTCATTTTTAATTAACCAATTGTTAAAAAGACTTCTGTAAATTTGGTTAACAATTGGTTAATTAAAAATGAATGCAAAATTATATAAAATGATATATATATATATAATTATAAAAAATGCATGTAATATTTATTTAATGTATTGTTATGATATAGTCAGTTATTTTGCAATTACTGGATTTACATATGAGGGTTTTGATTTATTTTAATGATTTATATTGTTATTGATTGTTTTAATTCCATTATTGAACACTAAATGGTTTTATGTCTGAAATAGTTAGTTAACATTGGTAACATTTGAAAATGGTGCCAAACCAGATGTTGAAAAATACTTTTTATGTGCAATACTATTACTGAGATTTATATAGTTATTATAAAAAATTCATTATTATTTTATGGAAGACAGCATAAAGATTTTTATTCTTTTTCAATTTTGATTGAAAGTAGATTCATTTTTTCATCTGGTTGTAAATTAGGTTCTATAGTACTAATTGGCACAGCTAATTAAATTGTATATAAATGGTGAGGTGATATTTGGATTATATTGGTATATTTAATATATAAATTTTAATGCCATAACAACTGTTAATTGTCCACACACACTTGTGGAATGAAATTTGACATTTTATTATATAAATGCAATTTATCCACTCAAATTTTAGGGAAAAAACTTTTATTGTACATATATGCATATACATTATTATATTTTGACTGTCTTGCAGTCTTCTTCAGAGCTATGATATAATGAACAAAATAAAATAAAATACATAATTATATAAACAATACCATAAAAATGTATTTTATTTTGTTCATTGTATCATAGCTCTGGAGAAAACTGCAGGGCAGTCGAAACATAAGATTGTATGTGCATATATTTACAATAAAAGGTTTTTTCTAAAAAGTGTTCAAAATAAAATGGATAAATTGCATTTATATATTACAGCAAAATAAAAGAAGTGGTGAATTTAGTAATATTTCATTTTGCTATATTTAAATATTTTTGTTATATATATATATGAAACATCTGAAATAATTTGAAGATATCCATATTCAATTTTAAAAAATGTCTAACCATTGATATCGCTAGAACCATAATTAAACTGTGACTATCATGATTATAATTTGGAAGGTACAATTTAATTGTGATTACCTAGCAACATTAGTTACTGGACACTTTATTTGTACATGTATTCTAAACAATTATTTATATTATTTAATCCTACTATCCATAAAAATATTAAATTTGATGAATATATATATATATATATATATATTACAAAAAAATCAAGTCATAGGTCACATGACCTAATTTATCAAGCTTGTATTACAAATGTTATACAATGAGCTTGTAAATAGCTTTCAACAAAGTTGGGGATATTCTGAAAAGCTTGTTAAGAGCTATTTGTAAGCTCATTATATAATATATATTGTTAAAAGGATGTTGCCTTGACAAGAGTTTGAAATTGCTGATTTTTATCTATATTGGGATTGTCTAAGTATTGGCTGGTATTAATTGTTATATATATTTGCATGTATTAGTAGCTTGTTGGGGAATTGGCAATCTTCATTGTTTACATCTTTTTAACTTTCTCCAAATTTTATAATAATTTTAGTTCATTATATTAGACATGCAATATTCCAACAAATTATCTATGTTATGTGGTCTATCTGACTATGAATTTAATCTATGATGCTGAGAATATTTTGTTTGTTTTTATGATGATTTTCAAAAAATAATATATACTGGCCAAAATAAAACTTGAATTTTACTTCATTTTATTGTTATTTTGTGTTTTTTTCCTTGGTATGGCTATCCTGAGTAAAATAAAAAAAAATTGCATAGAAAATCATGCATTTCAAAAGAAATGGACCAATACTTATTGTTTATAGAAAGATATAGTAAATCAATATGCTAATATGGCTAAAAAATGTTTCAGTTAATAAAGAACACAATTATTGAGATGCATTATTTAACAAAATATTCCTGATTACAAGAAAACTGTTCAGGAAGAGGGAAACATTAAAATAAAAAACTTGAAAAGGAGCTTGTTTCATAAAAAGTACAAGCAAATCAAAAATACTGTGGAAGCAAGTTGCATTATTTCAAAAATAAAAACCATTTTCTGAAGATGAATTTATAAAAGACTGCATCTAACTGCTGTAGAATTAATCTATGCTTAGAACATAAAAAGAAATTCAAAAATATAAATATGTCAAAAATTGGAAAAATTGCCATTAAATCTGGAACACCCATCAATAATAAGGATTTATAAATAGTTTGAACAAGTGTTAACCTGTATTTAATGCACTTTAAATCTTGTAATAATCAAGCATATTTTTGCCATTTTCCAACAGAGGGACTTTTCCAAAACACGATAAGAGTGGCCATCTTATCTTTAATCTAAATTTCCACTTATATAGGCAAACTGAAGCATCTTGATTTGGAAGCATAAAGTAGTAGTTTTCTCTGTTGTTTAAGTTTATAATGATAAAATAAAATAATATAAATAATAAAATTGTCAACAACGTTTCACTTTTTATTTTTTAATATATTCTTTTAGATTTTATTTGTTTTCTTTTTATTGATTTTACTAAATATGACAAGTATATGGTGAAAACTCGTAAAATAAATCAAAATCAAAGGCATTCTGCTTTAAAAGATAAATATAGTTTAATGCAAAAATTATGTAAAAAATTAGTAAAACAAAATTATTGTTTAAAAGCTGCTAATTGTTCAGATTCTCATAACTCAGAACTTATTGAGTGTAAATATATATATATATAAACAAATATCACTAATCTACATTTACAAATTAATGAGCTATATCATCTACAACTATAGAATTTAAATTATAAGTAGATGTGTTTTTAATTTAGACTGTAATATTAACATTACTGATAGTGATATTTGTTTATAAAAGTGCTGGTGTAATGTTATGCATTGGTATATTTGATATATATTTTAGTAGTGGAGGTTTGAAAGATTTTTAAAAGTATTTAAAATTAATTAGTCCTTGTACACAGAAAATAGAAAATTAATCAACTTTTCCATTGTAGGATTTAACTATTTCTTCCTATTCTCATTGTATCATATTTATAGACTATTTATAATTCAAAACCAACAATATTGAAATTATCACAGACAAATATCAGCCTTTCATGCTAATTGAAAGTAGTAATCAGAAAATAATAATGAATTCTCTATGACAGCTATATAAATCTCAGTAATAATATTACACATAAAAATACTTTTTCATCACCTGATTTGGTGCCCTTTTCAAATGTTATTAATCTATTTAACATTAACAACTATTTCAGATATAAAACCATCTAGTGTTCAATAATGGAATTAAAACAAGTAATAACAATATAAATCATTAAAATAAATCAAAACCTCATATATAAATCCAGTAATTAGAAAATAATTGACTATATCATAACAATACATTAAATAAATATTATATGCATTTTTTTACAATTATGTATATCATCTTATATAATTTTCCATTCATTTTTAATTAACCAATTGTTAAAAAGACTTCTGTAAATTTGGTTAACAATTGGTTAATTAAAAATGAATGGAAAATTATATAAAATGATATATATATAATTGTAAAAAATGCATGTAATATTTATTTAATGTATTGTTATGATATAGTCAATTATTTTGCAATTACTGGATTTACATATGAGGGTTTTGATTTATTTTAATGATTTATATTGTTATTGATTGTTTTAATTCCATTATTGAACACTAGATGGTTTTATGTCTGAAATAGTTAGTTAACATTGGTAACATTTGAAAATGGTGCCAAACCAGATGTTGAAAAATACTTTTTATGTGCAATACTATTACTGAGATTTATATAGTTATTATAAAGAATTCATTATTATTTTATGGAAGACAGCATAAAGATTTTTATTCTTTTTCAATTTTGATTGAAAGTAGGTTCATTTTTCCATCTGGTTGTAAATTAGGTTCTATAGTACTAATTGGCACAGCTAATTAAATTGTATATAAATGGTGAGGTGATATTTGGATTATATTGGTATATTTAATATATAAATTTTAATGCCATAACAACTGTTAATTGTTCACACACACTTGTGGAACAAAATTTGACATTTTATTATATAAATGCAATTTATCCACTCAAATTTTAGGGAAAAAACTTTTATTGTACATATATGCATATACAATATTATATTTTGAACTGTCTTGCAGTCTTCTTCAGAGCTATGATATAATGAACAAAATAAAATAAAATACATAATTATATAAATAATACCATAAAAATGTATTTTATTTTGTTCATTGTATCATAGCTCTGAAGAAAACTACAGGGCAGTCGAAACATAAGATTGTATATGCATATATTTACAATAAAAGGTTTTTTCTAAAAAGTGTTCAAAATAAAATGTATAAATTGCATTTATATATTACAGCAAAATAAAGGAAGTGGTGAATTTAGTAATATTTCATTTTACTATATTTAAGTATTTTTGTTATATATATATATATGAAACATCTGAAATAATTTGAAGATATCCATATTCAATTTTAAAAAATGTCTAACCATTGATATCGCTAGAACCATAATTAAACTGTGACTATCATGATTATAATTTGGAAGGTACAATTTAATTGTGATTACCTAGCAACATTAGTTACTGGACACTTTATTTGTACATGTATTCTAAACAATTATTTATATTATTTAATCCTACTATCCATAAAAAATATTAAATTTGATGAATATATATATATATATATTACAAAAAAATCAAGTCATATGTCACATGACCTAATTTATCAAGCTTGATTTACAAATGTTATACAATGAGCTTGCAAATAGCTTTCAACAAAGTTGGGGATATTCTGAAAAGCTTGTTAAGAGCTATTTGTAAGCTCATTATATAATATATATTGTTAAAAGGATGTTGTCTTGACAAGAGTTTGAAATTGCCGATTTTTATCTATATTGGGATTGTCTAAGTATTGGCTGGTATTAATGGTTATATATATTTGCATATATTAGTAGAGTTGTTGGAGAATTGGCAATCTTCATTGTTTACATCTTTTTAACTTTCTCCAAATTTTATAATAATTCTAGTTCATTATATTAGACATGCAATATTCCAACAAATTATCTATGTTATGTGGTCTATCTGACTATGAATTTAATCTATGATGCTGAGAATATTTTGTTTGTTTTTATGATGATTTTCAAAAAATAATATATACTGGCCAAAATAAAACTTGAATTTTACTTCATTTTATTGTTATTTTGTGGGTTTTTTTTTTCCTTGGTATGGCTATCCTGAGTAAAATAAAAAAAATTGCATAGAAAATCATGCATTTCAAAAGAAATGGACCAATACTTATTGTTTATAGAAAGATATGGTAAATCAATATGGCTAATATGGCTAGAAAATGTTTCAGTTAATAAAGAACACAATTATTGAGATGCATTATTTAACAAAATATTCCTGATTACAAGAAAACTGTTCAGGAAGAGGGAAACATTAAAATAGAAAACTTGAAAAGGAGCTTGTTTCATAAAAAGTACAAGCAAATCAAAAATACTGTGGAAGCAAGTTGCATTATTTCAAAAATAAAAACCATTTTCTGAAGATGAATTTATAAAAGACTGCATCTAACTGCTGTAGAATTAATCTATGCTTAGAACATAAAAAGAAATTCAAAAATATAAATATGTCAAAAATTGGAAAAATTGCCATTAAATCTGGAACAGCCATCAATAATGATTTATAAATAGTTTGAACAAGCGTTAACCTGTATTTAATGCACTTTAAATCTTGTAATAATCAAGCATATTTTTGCCATTTTCCAACAGAGGGACTTTTCCAAAACATGATAAGAGTGGCCATCTTATCTTTAATCTAAATTTCCACTTATATAGGCAAACTGAAGCATCTTGATTTGGAAGCATAAAGTAGTAGTTTTCTCTGTTGTTTAAGTCTACTATTTCCTTTACAAATTAACTTAAGTGAAATCTTGTGATTTTCAGTGAGTTAATATTACAAGCCACTCTTATCTTTATAAAAGTTCCTATCTTGTGTCGTGGTTTGAAAGATCTCTCTGTTGGCAAAAATATGTTTGATTATTAAGAGTTTTAAAGCACATTGAATGCAGATTAGTGCTTGTTCAAACTATTTACATATGCTTTCTGTATGCTCAATAAATTAATTATTACTCTTCAATAAGGATTTATGTTTAATTCACAAAAATTGTTATGGTCCTTGTTTAAAAAAGGAAAAGCTAAAATTGGCCTGCCAGCAGACAACGTAGCTTGCTCCTAATGAGTAGGAATAAATTGATTAATTTTTTGATCAAATATAACTGGCTAATTTTTAAGTCAATAATTTTATAGGGTCTGTGAAGGATATTATAAATATACAAATGGCCCTTGGCAAAAGAAAAGGTTCCCCACCCCCGGGTTAAAACATTATCTTAAAAAAATTGGTATTTAGAAATGTAAATATCAGCAGTTCAGTTTTCATAATAACTATTACTAATAAAGCCAGAAATCCCTAAAGAAAAGAAGAATATCACTCAATTTTTTCTCTATAATACTTAATAATTCAACTGGAAATAGTGATCAAAGAACTACAATTAAAACGCCATTATATAAATTATCAGATAATTCTGTATGTATGTGTTAAATTCTTTACTCAGAGATAATTTAAATAATTATGCAACAAAGCATTATGATCAAATAATAACATCATAAATATTGTACTTTGCATTGCTTGCCAATAGTTTGGAACAGCTTAATATTTAGACTAACATTAAATATATTAGTGAGCCTTTTATATTATTATATTATTTACTATTCTCTGTAATTTAATACATCGAAAGTGTTAACTTTCAAAAAATAAGACATTTCCAGATTAGTCCCAGATCAGCCTGTCACCTTGATGCTTGAATATAACATTATCTCTAATGCATATACAACTAGTTAAAATGTTTTATATAAGATTAAAATCAATGAACTCAGTAGCATTTGCTAGCCTATCAAGATTTATAATAACAAAATAGAAATTAAAGGCAGAATAACTAATTAAAAATCACTTAAATATATAACAATAAATAACATTCATTAAGGCTGTAGCCTCAAGCACATGCGTATAAAATGCTCTTTTCTTCCAATGAGTAAACTTGTGGTTTTAAGACCTGTAGAGGTCTCTACTATCACATTTTATACTCATGTGCTTGAGGCTACAACTTAATGAATATTATTTACGTAATCAATGTGCGTTTAAATAAATTTATAATTACAACAATAAATAACGTAAGTTTAATTTATATTATGATCTTTTAAGTGGCAATGTTTGATTTTTAAAAAATTCAACCAATTTCTATTGAATAAATGAAATCTGTCATGACAGATATATGTCCAGCAGAAGTGGATTTTTTTTTTATCTAACATTGCTACTTTAAATAACTTGAGACAAGTTCCTATAGATGGCATAAGTAAAATTAACATTAATATAGAATTGTATGGATGGGAGTGGCAGTAGCAGGGTTAACATATGGTAACAATATGTTATGTGTTAGTAAAGGGGTATTAGATTACTTAGAAAAAGTACAAAGAGAAGTAGAAAGACACGCATTAGATGCAGATGTGTGGATGGCAAAGAAGCAATATGATCAAGTTTTTATATGAGATATGCAAAATGAAAATGTTCAGTAGATTGCAGTTTATGGATAATAAAAGAATAGCCAAATAGTATTTAATTGGGTTATGAATAAAGGGAAGGAAAAAAGATGGGTGAAAAGGTAATGTGGTATGCAGAAGATTTGGATAAAGAATTTATGTCAGTATACTTGTACAAAAGCTGGTATGATTGTGTTAAGAGAATTGTTGAGTACTATAGTGGTAAGGAATGGGCTAGAAGAATAGATGCATTAATAAAGAATAGAGAATTGTAGAGATGGAGAACTCATATGAGAGTAAAAAGAGTTTAAATATATATATAGAAGTAAACAGAATATTGGGTGTGAGTTAATTTATGATAATAGCAAGGAAAGTAGTTTACTGTTTAAGGCTCAAATGGGATCTTTAGCAACAAGGGAATGTACATATAAATGGAAAAATATAGGTGATTTAGTTTGCAAGTTATGCAAGGAAGGCATAGAAAATATTAGGCATCTGTTAATTGAATTTAAGTGCCTGAAAGCAGAAAGTATACAAATAATGCAGTTGCGGAAGAATAAATATAAACAAAGTGATTAAACAAAAAATGGGTTATTGGTTTTTATGCTGGGTTTAGGAAAAGATAAGAAGGATTTAGATATAAAGGCCAGGGAATTGAAAAAGATTATATTGTGGAAATGGGATGGAGCAGGATACGGGAAAACGTAGGGTGGTGAATGGGAAGGGAAAATAATGTGGCTAACAGGTTTCTCTGGGAATAATTGCTGAGAGATGCCTGAATCCATATAAGTAGAAGTCATAGTGCATCACATCAAATCACATTGTTAAATATATATGAAAATGGCATTGTGATATAATAAAAATTGACCAGTAGTAGTGAGAGCTTTTCTTTCTGTAACCAAACATATAAATCTCTTATTCTTTATCAGATAGTCTTAACCTTGAAATAACTTCTTATTTCATATTTACCCAAAAATAAATATATATTTATATACTAAATAACTTTATTATTTAAAGTACTGTTCTACAAATACACCCAACTATTTAATTTGCTGAGAGCTTTGTATCATATGATAATGCTACTTTCTCTCATGACCATGAGAGAAGGCCTAGTCTTCATGTCTGAATCTGGTTTACATAGCTAGTTAACAGCCAAAGGTTGATCCTAAGGTTTCAAGTTATTCTTAATTAGAAAATAAAATAAGAATGGAAAAATATTAAAGCTCACATTATCCATTGTTCACCTTTGAAGGGCTTTGGAGAAGGTTGTTTTGCTATTTAACATAATAGGTCCAATGTATCCACTATTACACATATATAAAATAGAAATTCACATAATATTACAATACTAGCCAAAAAAAAAAAAAATTTATTAAAATGTTTCCTCAACCATACGTTTATCTATTAACAAATAGACCTTTTTAAGTGAAATTCAATTAATCATGCAACATACAAAAAAATAGTCTTCCCATAATTCACTTCAAAAACAACTTTCTTTAACATCAAATGATGACTTCATGAGATTGATGACCTCAGATTCAAAAAAATGTATCATCAAAGTTTCTTTTACTCTTTTTTTAAATTCACTTTTTTCATAAAAGATAGTTTCTTCAACGTCAAACGATAATAATGTTAAAGGAAGTTGGTTTTTGAAGTGAATGATGGGAAGGCTATTTTGTTTCTTTTGTATATATATATATATATTGTATGTTTAATTGAATTTTATTTGAAAAGCTCTATTAATAGATGAAACCATGATTATGAAAGAAATTTAGTAAATTTGGCTAGTATTATAATGTTATATGAATTTTTTATTATTATTTATAATTATTGTATATTTGAATAGTATAGTGTATATCCTTAGGCTAGATATACTTAAAGGGGATTTGAACACAGACTTTCAAGCTTCTTTCTGTCATACACTTTATCCTATATAACTGACACATATGATTACATATATATTAAAAAAGATATAAATGATGACGATCTGGACCAACTGATGAGTGTTGGTTCAGCTCGAAATATATATATTGGAGTCATTTATCTTTTTCACATGTGGTCATGTGTATTGATTATATAAGATTGAATGCATAGTTGAAGGGAGTTTAAAAGTCTGTGGTTAAATGTCCTTTAATTACTAATATAGAATTAGGCAGCATTTAATATATATCTATCACAAAAGTTTTTTTGTTTCTAAATTATAATTACAATATAAACTTCAGTGAGTTTTTGAATATCTTTAAAATTCATTTATGGAAATTTAAAATTTAAATAGAGTTACAATTAAAACGTAAAATAATTTTGTTATTATGAAGAAGAACATTACAATTTTTTTATTAGAAATGCCATAGTCATCTTAAAATAGCACCTTGGAAAAGCATTGGTGGTCGAGAGGTCAGCGACAGCTGCTTTACAAGCAGTTATCCCGGGTTAGCGGATTCGCTTCCCGGCTGATGCTATGACACGTGAGAAAGAAAAAAAAGAATTTAATGTTTCAACAAGATAAACTGAGAAATGTTAGTTTTTAGTAAGATTTTTTAAAAATAAGATTAATTTATGGAGTATAAACTTAGAATTTAAGTGTTTTGTTTATAAAATAATAAAGCATAAAAGTCTAATCTTCCGTTTTTTCCATTAACTTTCCTTGCACTCACTTTTACTTTAAAGACAATTACTGTATGATATATTTTGAATGAAAGGATATTTCTGTAAAGTAAAATTAAACATTTATTGCTTTGATATAATTTACTAATAGTAAATACTGAAGGTAAAATCTTAATATAATTGTCAAGCATTGGTGGTCGAGAAGTCAGCGACGGCTGTTTTACAAGTTGTTGTCCCGGGTGAACGGGTTCGCTTCCCGGCTATTGCTATGACACATGGGGGGAAAAAAATCTTAATATAATTGTTACAATTCTACATTTTTATTTTTTTGGTAAATATAATTGCATTAGTTTTAGAAATATAATCTATTGTGATTTTCATAAAAATAATTTGTATCTCAAGTCATAATCTCATAATGTTTAGGAAAGAAAAAGAATTACAAAGCGTGATTGGTAAAAATGCAACTGAATTCCCATAAGTATAAGAAATTTGAAGCAATTAATGGACGTTTATAAAAATAGTTATAATTTATGCTGACAGCTAATAAGTAAAGTTTCTTTAAAAATATGTGAATGCATAGTTTTCAAATTTGTCTGAAAAAATATTGAGAATTAGAAAAAATATATATATTTCAACTGCAGTTGAAAAAATTTATAATAAGTATTTAAATAATGCATGAAAACATTAATAAAAATAATCAATATAATATATAATTACTTTGAAATGAAAATAAATGCAAATAGAATTAAACATAAGAATTTATTGTGTGGATTAGTATTTTTGAATACTTAAAAAACAATATAGTTTAATACTAATAATTTGAATTTTGGAAGCTAATTAATTTATGACAAAATATTGTAAAAAGTGAAATGAGATCGTAAAGGTTTTTTAAGATTTTAATAAAATACAGAGATAATTAAGAAAATCCTAATGTTAGATTAAAAAAAAACAACTTACGAAATAATGAGTACCAAACTCCCCATACAGTAGTGCCACCAAGTGTAAGACTTCTTAATCAATAGATGCAGGAAGGTTTGTGGATAAAATCTTATCTAGCTTTTATCATATGGAATAGTGATCATATGATGTTTTAATGATTTTAACTTAGCAAATGCTTTATAATTTTTATAAATCCTTTTTTCCTTAAACTTTTCTTCACAACTAATATACTTGTTTTATAGGGCCTAAATCAAACAAACAAGTCATTAATAATTAGCCATTTTTTAAGCATAAAAAGCATTTACAAAAATATATTATTTAAAGCTCCCATGTGTATTGCATGCTATTATAATTTTTTTATTTAATCTATTTTACATGATTTGATCTATATTAACATTGTTATTCATCTTTTCATTTTTTTTCCATCATTGACTACAGCAGGGGTCGCCAAACTTTTTTGATCATAGACCCCTATATAATTTTTCAAAATCTCCATCGACCCCCCAAAAAGGAATTTTCAGTTAATTAAAATAAAACTATCTATTAGGTACTGTGTTTGTACATTTATTTTATAATTTTAAACATTTATTAAAGTAATTTTACATTGTGTAACAATAGTTTTATGAAAAATATGTGTGATTTGCATATTAAGAATTGTTTTTCCTTCGACCCCCTGGCTCAGATCGACCCCTACTTTTGTTAAATATACCCCTGGGGGTCTATATAGACCACTTTGGTGACGTCTGGACTACAGTATCTTGAATAATATGAAACAGTCAAAACTCTCCATACAGTAGTGCCACCCTGTGCCAACCAGAATAATCAATGGATGCCAGAAGGCTTGTGCATAAATTCCCCAACTAGTGCCTACTTATCCAATATCCCCAGACTAATTTCTGGCTTGTGGCCTTCATCAGTGAGGAGCCTTGGATCTGAGAGTACTGACTGCACTTAGATCTTAGGATCTAATGAAACTCTCCATCAGCCACCTTTTATCTCAACTACAAAACTATGAGAATGAAATTGAAAACACAATATTTTCAATTTGAGCTCAATATCTTATATAATCATATGGATCTGAACTCAGTTCAGCACCCATACATTTTGGTGCCTTTTGCAAACATAGCCACCACTATCCTATTAGGCAGGATATGACTATATAAGCTATTGAGCTTAAATTGAAAATATTATTGTGTTTTCCAATTTCATTCTCATAGTTTTTGTAGTTAAATAGAGATAAAAGGTAACTGCTGGAGGGTTTCATTAAATCCTAAGATCCAGGTGCAATGCTTTCAGATCCAAGATTCCTCACTGACAAAGGTCACAAGCCAGAAACTAGTCTGGGGATATTGGATGAGTAGGCAATAGATGGAAATTTTATGCACAAGCCTTCTGGCATCCATTGATTATTCTGGTTGGCACAGAGTGGCACTACTGTATGGAGAGAGTTTTGCCTGTTTAATAACAGTTATGTGCTAGCATAAAAGATGGTGATCATCTGATGTTTAGTGGAATAATATGAAGTTGGCTTCCATTACTTAGTTTGATAAAATGTATTCTTCGATCTTTCTCCAAATGACCTAAATATAATTCTTATGTTCTTTGTTGCAAATTAGCATTTTAAAGTCATATGGCACTGTAAAATTTCTATATAAACTCGATTTACTCTGATATCTGACATACAAAAATTAAAATTTTACAAACATATAAAATAATTTTTAAAAACTGATCAAGAGTTGATAAGGTTAATTAACAGAAGTAAAATAGTTGAGTTGTGACTTGTGGATTTTGAATTCCAGAATATGCCACTCCAACTACTACACTAAACCTTGTACAGTATATAGCATTATTGTTGAAATGGAAATTTAAAAATTTACTTAATGCATTTGCATGTATTTTCAGTTCTCTGACATTTTGAAGTATAAGTCATAGCAAAAAAGGATTTGCTATTGACTAAATAAAAAAAAATTATTTCTTTTTGAGATCTTAAGTAAATCCAACATGCCTAATTTCCACTCTACACATTTTTATCACAGTAGTTATTAATATATAATAATTATTTATATGGCAAAAGAACTCAGCCTTCTCACTATCATGCATCAGTTTGTGTAGAGGGTTTATTACATTTTATTTAGATTTTATGAAAATACTTTTAGATAAAGGTTTTAAACTTTATCATATGTACATTGAATGTTTATAATAGTAAAATGAAATATTTTTTGGACTATAGAAGGACCTCTCAAATGTCAACACAAGATAATGACTTTATAAAGATAAGAACAGCCACCTTATCTTTAACCTAAATTCCCACTTATATAAAACAATCTTAAGCATTTTGATTTGGAAGTGTGAAGCTGTTAGTTTCTTCACTTTTTAAGTCCATTATTTCTTTTACAAATTAACCTTTATGAAGTCTTACGATGTTCAGTGAGTTAATATTACAATCTTTATACTGGAAATATATAAACTAATGTAAAATTGTAATTATTTATTAAGCACATAGGAAGTTTGAAAATACTTTTAGAGAAAGGCTTTAACCCTTATTATATGCACCTTGAAGGTTTATAATAATTAAATGATGTCTTTTTTTTGACTACCTTGACTATTATAATGTTCAAGGTGCATATGATAAAAGTTAAAGCATTTCTCTAAATGTATTTTCATACTTCCTATGTGCTTAATAAGAAATCACAATGTTATATTATATTTTATGTCTAAAAATATTATGTTCTCTTTTAATATGCCTAATAGATGTTAACTGTCCAAATTTCCCCTCATTCTTTGCTCCATATGTATGCCTTATTATTTACATATTTATTACAGAACGTAAAAATTCATTTGTAATAAAATATATAAAATTTTCAAGCTATTAAAGTTATTATAAATTGTTATCTCTTTAATTATGAAAAAAATTATTTCTCACAAAATCTAGGTTTCAATGATGAACTTTTGCTTTAAAACCTGAATAATCATTTTTTTATAAATTAATCAGAGATAGAAATTTTTGTACGTATAAAGCTACAGGTTATTTAAGTTACTATAAATAATAATCATGAAACACTATTTTTAATGGTAATTGTATTAATAAACTTAATTAATTATGAAAGAAATATCTGGTCTTAAATTTATCTTTCTTGTCATAGCTTTTATAAATGGTAATATAATTTTTACTAATAAATGTTGAAATATTTATACTATGACATTGTGTAATGTATTATCTGAAATAAAGTGTTAACATGGTGAAACTTAATCTGTCTAAAAGTTAACCAATGAGTTGTAAAATTAACGGGATTCAGGTGTCAGTCATAAATCTCATCTAATTGGTTGAATTCAAGTCCAAACAATTCTTATCCACAATTTAATAGAAACTGACAATCTTTTTACATATATACAAGCTGAATATTTATTTTGAATCCCATAAGTTGTTAAAAATAAAATATTTCCTCACGACATTATCATTTAATAGTGTGTGCTCTTTAAATTCAGTTAATTATGTAATAAATGTTTAATTTCTTCATGTTTTATTAAAAATTAAATATTAATATTTATTATTCTTTAATAGAAAAGTTAAGTTAGCATCCTAAATCTCTGCCCTTTCTAATTGAATTTGTTAAGCATTTAATGAGTGCATTATTAAAATGTTTTTCAGATTTTAAAATCAATACTAAGCTTCTTGCATATATAAAAACAATTATGGATTACATTGTAAATCACAATTTCTTACACTTTGGCACAGCTAAGGACATGAGGTTTATGAGATAATCTGGATCTTGCAAGAATTATTATTATAAAATTCAATGACTTAAAAATATTTATCCTGACTAAAAGGTTTGATTTACATATCGTTATTATAGATAATGTTTCTTTGAAAGCTTATAAAATTTTTAGCACCTTATTAAAATTATACACAAAACAGTATATAAACTAAATTAACAATTTCTTTAATTATATGTAAATAGTAAATAAAATGCAAATATGCCTTTAGTAACCCACTTCAAGAAATCACCTTTCCATAACCAAAAACAAATAGTGAAGTAGACACTCCCCAGGTATGTTAATTGACAGGTAATGAGACATTAAGGTGCTTTTTCATTTCATTTTATTCTTGGTCTAAGAATTGATAGATACTAATTTATGGGTAATTGTTGATTGGAAAATTATGAAATGATAGCACATAAATTATACATTAACAAAAAGATTTTACTAAAATGACCTAAGTTCATCAGAAATATTAGTAAATCACCACTTCTTTTTTTGCTATAATATACTTTGATCACTTTTTAGTAAAAAAAACCTTTTATTTTTCACTTATGCATACACAATCTTACAGTTTAACTGTCCTGCAGTCTTCTTCAGAACCACTTTTAAAAAATTAAAGTAGAAGTGGCTCTGAAGAAGACTGCAGGACAGTCAAAACATAAGATTGTGTATGCATATATGTACAATAAAATATTTTTTGCTAAAAGGTGTTCAAAGTAGAGTGGATAAATTGCATTTATAATGGTCTAATTTGCTCTATAATGGCAAGTACATTAAATAACATAAAGAATAAATTATTCAGTGATTATTAAAAAGAGCTATTTATGCGTTATGGAAAAGTAAGATAGTTATACATAATTAATTTTAGCAAAAATATATGTTTATACTAGTATTCAGTACCAACATTAACATTTTATTATTTATTAAGAAATAAATAAAATCACAAATCTAGTAGAAAACGATGAATTTCACTGCTTAATTTATTTAAACTTTCTGATATTTGTAATTATATGTTGGATTATTTCCATCATGAAATTTATTTATTAAATGTTTTTAGAAAAAATCAACATTATTTAAATATTTAAAATATATTTAACTGTCAGTGATAATATATATCTGAATATATACAAATAATTTTATTTGGGTATAAATGATCTTTACTGCTGATCAAATAAGTAACATTTATAAATATAAATACTTCATTGGAACAATACATTATTAAGACAAATTGCTGGAAGGTTCTAGAGAATCATTTAATCTGCTAGCAATTTGTCCTAGTAATGTATTGTTGATGAAGTATTTAGGTTTAAAACCATCAAAACATCACATGATCACCATTTCATATGCTTACACATGATGTTAATAAGAGTACAAATTTTCCATACACTAGTGTCATCAAGTGCAAACCTTCATAATCAATGAATGCAGGAAGGTTTGTGCATAAAACTATTAGTGCATACTCATCCAACATTCCCAAACTAGTTTTTAGCTTGTGATGAGGAGAGTACTATACCTAGAACAGGATTTAATACAACTCTCCCGCAGCCATCTTTTATCTATTTCATTAACTATAAAGCTAGGAGCCCAAGATGAAAACATCACTGTTTCTAACCCAAGCTCATTTGCTTATAGTCATATAGATCTGAACTCAGTCCAGCATCTATACATTTTGGTGTGTTTGGGTTTGACAAAAATCACAGTCACTATTGTCCTATGGGCATGATAGGTATAAAGCCATCAAAACATCACATTACCATTTCATATGTTTATACGTGTTGTTAATAAAAGTACCAAATTCTCCATACAGTATGTCACTGATATGCAGGAAGATGTGTGCATAAAATCCTTATCTAGTGCCTACTCATCCAACATCCCCAGACTAGTTTCTAGATTATGGCTTTCATTAGTAAGGAGCTTTGGATTTGATAGCACTTCATCCAGATCATAAGATCTAGGATGAGTACATTGAATGAATAGGCACTAGATAAGGGTTTTATGCATAAACCTTTCTGTATCCATTGATTACAAAGATTTGCAATTGGTGGCACTCTTGTTAACTAAATGTGTACGCATATGAAATGGTGATCATGTGATAACTGTCCTGCCCATAGTATAATGGTGACAGTGGTTTTTGAAAAACCAAAGACTCCAAAATATATAGATGCTGAACTGATTTCATACTGTATGACTATACAAGTGAATGAGTTTGTATTGGATCAGTATTATGTTTTCATGTTGGGCTTCTAGCTTTATAGTTAACCAAATAGATAAAAGCTGGCTGCCAGAGGGTTGTACCATATCCTAAGATGTAAGTGCAATGCTCTCAAAACCAAGGCTTTGCATTGATGAAAACCACAAGCTAGAAACTAGTCTACAGATGTTGGTCGAGCAGGCACTAGATAATGATTTTATGTACAAAGCTTCCTGCATCCATTGATTACAAAGTCTTGCACTGAGTGGCACTACTGTATAAAGAATTTGTTACACATTAAAAATTTAGGTTAATATATAATCCAATGTTTAAAATGATAGTATTCTTTTTTCTCTCCTTTGAGTATTTCTGCTTTGACCAGTGATAGAATTAACATGGAAATTAAACCAGTTACCTTTAGATTTATGAATAATGAATTTAATATAGCACTGCAATCAACTAGACTATTCTGTCAAAAGCTAATTGGTTAACACATTACCTTTAAATTTAGAAACTTAAAGTTCATCCATTTGATTCTCATATTAGAATTGTCACTATGCATTCCTGAAAGTTAAAACAAATGATTTAAGAATGTGAAGTATTTATATCAATATTTTTTCATCCCTCTTCTAAGTATTTAAATGGATAAGGTCCTATATGTGAGGGGTCAGAATGACTTCAGATCAACATGGGCATAGTGATAATATTGGCATCAGATGGGATTTGGGGATTTCATCATCAGATTTTCAATGATATGGATGGCTGAAAAGTTGAAGGTTGGAGTAGAATGAAACCTGTCCATTAAAGTGTGAAGATTTTCTATCTTAATATAAACTGAGAACTGATTAAATATATGTGTGGGAGATGATAATCTCGACCAACTAATGAGTGTTGATTTAGTATGAAATACGTATATTGGTGATTATTTATCTTTTTTACATGTCTGTGGTCATGTATATCAGTTGTATGAGATAATGTGGATAGTTGAAGTATGCTTGAAAGTCTGTGTTCAAACCCACTATATTTACAATTAAGCTCCAGGTTTGTGAGAGTGCCTGGTTTTCAAATATAAAACAAAATGATAATTATTTTAGATATTTTAATGCATTCTCTTTTATATCATTTTATTTTTTTTTTGTTTTGTAAAATCATTTGTGTTTTTATAATTAATAGTAGTAGGACCTTGAACATGTTCATTTTGAGGTTGTTAATAATATATTTATTAAGATGTCAAAGTTCATTATCTCATTTTTGGCAATCCCTTCTTAGTTCCTCCAAAACTTTTCCTGAACCTTACACACTTTTAATGCACCAAGTCTGTCCATATAATCATCAACATAAGATTATGTTAATTTGGTATTTTGTGTCTAATGTATTAATCTCCATCATCACAATTTCATAATATTGATCTTTGTTTTCAAAATGTATTCAATGACATTTTCCAAATCTTTCAATGCAATGAATGTCTCTTTTCAATGCAATGAATGTCTCTTGATTTTTGAACTCTTTAGTTTTAATGAATAGACCAAAGAGATGAAAACTATTGATATCTTCTATATTTCCATCATCAGTTTAACATTAGCTGCTGTCTTCACCATCATAACTTTTTGTCTCTTTATATATATTCAATAATTTAATCGTTTCATTTTATTTTTTTAATTTCTGTAGTGTTTTCAGTTTTCAGATACAATAATATTATCGGTATATATAAAGTCAGTGAAAATTTTCCCATCAATCCTGAATCAGTATTTATCTTTTTGTAATCTGGCTTTTCTATAATACAAATTGTAAAAGTTGAGATATCTCTTTAAATATTTTGATAGTTAAAAAGTATATGTCACTATAAACTGCCTTAAAAGTGGTTTTTGGTTATTTTATTGTAAGAGATTGCTTATGCAATTAAATACTTTAGTACATCAAGTTTCTAAACAGTAGTCTTGGGTCAAGATTTGGTGAGGTCCCTCTAACGTTAAAAATATATATTCAGAGTGCATTGTCAAAGGTCAAAAGCCTTAAGTAATTACATATACTCACTTGTGCTTAATAAAAATATATAATCACAATTTTTTATGGGTAAATGAATAAGGACAATTAATACCCCTTTTTTGGAAATTCTATGACTTTCATTTATCAAACATACATTATCAATAACTTTTTATTTTAACCTAACTTGTATATTTGATACTTTTATTTAAATATCTGTCTGAATTAATACTAATAAAGAACCACTTCTTTTATATAAATCATTTATATCCACATAATTTAGTAAAATGATAGAATGGTATAATCTAGAACTCAAGGTTCATGAATCACAGTCTGGTTTACAGCATTCTTCAAACTTCTTATCCTACTATATATATCAAATCAAACCCACTTTTTCTATCTAGTTTCTTTACATCCTTAAATTCATTTTTAATAACTCTTAATATCATTATAAATAAAATATATAATCTTCTCATATGCTTTATAACCCTATCTATTATTTTACTAAAAAGAACATCAATGCTGCTTAATTTTTGCATACAATGACACATCTTGTTAACAACATAGAACAGAAACCCAGTTATCTTGTAGCCAAATAGATTAATCCCACCCAAACCCTCAAAAGATGACGAAGTAGTATAATTATTCAAATTAAGAAAATTTAAAAAATACTAAGAAATATTAAAATCTCAATAATTATACCACAAGTAAAATCAAATTCAATATTAAAAGAAACCTTTTGGATGAATTTTAATATTCAGAAAGATCTTAGATAGTATATAATTATTAGGGAAAATATTTTAAATAAATATTTTGTCTTCTTCACATAATGGCAATTAAAGTGCTTTTAGTATCTACGGATTTCTACATAAACAAACAATTTTTTTATTAGTTGGATAAATTGAGAGAAATGGAAAAAGGAAAAATTGATTTAATATGTGATAATGAAATAAAAAGGAGATGAGGAATATATTAATAGTTATAATAAGTGTTGGTGTAGAATTAAGGAAGGATTCTTTAAAAATGCAAAAAATGAAATATGCATTATTCGGGTAAGGAGAGCTAAATGACTTTGGATAACTGAAGGAATGTTGGAAAAGATAGTACTAAGATGGAAAAATGTAAATACGTACTGAGAAAAAGTAACGTTCATATAGAAAAATTAATAATGAGCTATGAAGTGAAACAGATTTATCAGAAGAAAAATGGTTGGAGCAAGAATATAGATAGAAATGCCTTAGCAGGTCAAAATATATAATCTGGTATTTGATAGAATAAGAAATGTCATTTGGGAGAAAAAGACATGGGTAGCAAGTGAGATTGCAAATAAAAATGGAAAGAGATTAACTAATAGCAATGATATATTAGAAAGATGGAAAGAATAATTTAATTAATTATGAACTTGAAAATTAAGAAGATATTGAAGTAAATCAGCATTTCTTAAACTATGGGTCATGACCCCACATGAATTTAAAGAAATATTAGTCTCAATTCTTCATTATTTTTAATTTAATATATTACGTTTTCTGTAGAGCGCAATTGTAAAATCACAATGATGGCCAAGTTGAGCTGTAAATTATATTTACATATTGAAAAATAACAGTAAATGCATCATAATAGTGATGTCGCATTGCAATTTCAACTTACAAGTTATTTCAGAATCAAAATATATGTTGCAGTGGCGAGAATAAGGTTAGCGCCACTGTGATTAAATAATGTATTTCCGGTTAAGTTATTTGTTTCCGTTTCATTTCAACAAGAGTCCACTTACTGTTTTACTCGACCAAGGTTAATATTTATTTGAATAAATAATATGAAAGATGTTATTTTTTATTTATAAAAATGCTTGTATATTTTTTTTTCTCACTTTTTTATTCAAAATTTCTCATCCTATTAGTTATTATAAAAATTTATTTTTTATTTGAAACTTATTGTCATTTATTTATTAATAATTAAAAATATATTCCTATTTTTTAAACTTAACAGGTAATTTATAAATTGATATTTTTTAAATATTAAAAAATAGAACATACGGGAGTAAATATGCTTCGGATACGGCTGCCACTTCGTGTATCTGCTAACTAATAAGTACTGTTATTTTATTTATATTTTAGGATAAAAATACTGGTAAAGGTTTACTATAACAGTCTATGGGTTTCTGGCTTGTAGCCTTCATCAGTGAGGAGCCTTGGATGAGTAGGCACTAGATGGGGATTTTATGCACAAGCCTTCTGGCATCCATTGATTATTTGTGGCTTGCACTGAATGACTATATATAGAGAGAGTTTTGCCTGTTTTAATAACAGTTAAGAGCAAGCATAAGAAATGGTGATCGTGTGATGTTTATCAGCTACATTTAAAATAATATTAACAAAATTAAGTAAGAGTGTTATTAGTAATAGTACTATTCTGTTTTTAATACATCATTTTTATAATTAATAATATTATTTTATTTAGAAAGGAATCACTTTAATTTTTTATATTTTTTAACATAAAATCAAAATTTATTTTTCAGTATAAAATTTACTTTATCAGTACCATATAAATAATTAAATTTATTAATATTTGTTAAATAAATTGGATATATATATATAATAATTGAAATAACAAATTTAACAGTTTACAAACTATTGCAAACAATTCTTAAATCCGCAGAAGTACTTTTAGTTAATTTCTTAAACCTGCCTAAACTGCCATTAAATTAAAAAAAAAAAAGCAGAAGCAAACGTCACCATGCTATCATATATAGGTGAATCTAGGTTCACTATTGAGAAGAGATTGAGGGAGCATGAATTCTTATATAAGTGTGTAAAAGTAAAAATAATGGTGATTTAATGTCTCCTTTAGTTTTCTTTGCTCATGAAAAAACATGTAAATTTAAATTTGATTTTGAAAATGTGAAAATTCTTCATGAAGAGAGAAATCATAGTAAAAGAAAAATCAACGAGGCAATTTTTATAAACAGGAATAAAATGCATTTAATAAATCAACAAGCTGCTAACATTAAAATACAAGATTCTGTGGGACTTGAATTGATGATGTTTGCTTCCGCTTTTTTTTTTTTAATTTAATGGCAGTTGAGGCAGGTTTAAGAAATTAAGCAAAAGTACTCCTGCAGATTTAAGGATTGTTTGTAATAATTTGTAAACCGTTAAATTTGTTGAAGTAAGGAAGGATTCCCTTGGATTCCCTCTTTTCTTCATAGCGTAAGCTTGTGTTTAAGACCTGTAGAGGTCCCTACCTTCGAATTTTTCAGACGCATATTTCTAAGGTTAAAGCCTTAATAAATATTTCAATTATAATTACAATTTTGTTTTTAATTAACGGACATTTTATTTATTTTACATATATATATTGTAACCATATATTTTAGTAGAAAATATATTAATTGATGTAACTTATATAAAAATTTCTCTTTCTTCTCTTGGTGATTTGGTTGGCTTGATTCGCACTTGAAAAGATTACTGTCTTATATTATTTTAATAAATTTAAATTTGCTTCGTTCCATATGCTAACTCATATCAGAACGTTTAACTTTTTAAAATTTACAACACATAAAAATTTGGTAAAATATTATTAAAAATAAAATATTTTGTTTTATTTGTTTAAAAATGATCTTAAATTATTATTTCTATTAAATTTACATAACCATTTATTCAGTTAAAATAAATTATTAAATAAATACAGCAATTGCGTAGGCGTCTCAATGTAATAAAAGAAAAGAGCGCGAATTTCTAGGAGAATATCGTCTGTTAGTTTGTCTTTTGGTGGGAAGAAGAACAGAAATGGTAAAGGCAAATAGTGTAAATTTGCTGAGCTTATTTTGAAACCATTAATAAGTGAATAAATTACCACAAAATTTGTTATAAACATAAAATAACTTAGTGGTATCTAATTAAGATGGATCAC
Source organism: Epiperipatus broadwayi (assembly GCA_028023455.1). Taxonomy (NCBI): domain Eukaryota; kingdom Metazoa; phylum Onychophora; class Udeonychophora; order Euonychophora; family Peripatidae; genus Epiperipatus; species Epiperipatus broadwayi. Next base: position 1,135,121 of record JAQFVV010000175.1, read on the forward strand.
TAAATTTAAAGATCTTTTCAAGTCGGTCGGCCAACTGAATCAAATCACCGGTAGCGTTTCCAATATTACATTTTTTGAAATGTCGGAGCTTCCCAGTTTAAGTTTGAAAGAATTAAACACAAGAATTTGGTATGTTTTGAAATATTTATTATTCTACAATTTGGAAAATTTAAATCAGTGTTTTAATTACAGAAGTTTTATGAAAATGAAAATTTGTTTTTAAAAAAAAAAAAGAAAAAGTTTAAGTTAAAATAAAGTAAAGCGTTAAAGCTATCAAAATATTTAATATTTCCGTTTTTTAATTCTGATAAAATATAATATTGATTGATATTTAACTTTACAATGCCATTAATATTTGCTAATTAATTTGTTTAACGCTTGGATCATAAACATTTTTCAAATAATTAATCAAAGTTTTTTTATAATTGTATCGTCTATTTAAAAATGAATAAATTAATTGCTGTAATTGGTTATTCCTGGATTAACGCAATGGATAAATAAATACTTGCATGGATAGGATAAACTTGGAACACTTTTGATAGAGAGATGTAGGGATTAATAACTTTATGAAAAACATTTTCATTTAAATTCTGTGTATCCTGTTTTAAAATTGTTTCATGTTTGGAGAGCCACGCAAATCGTTAATCTAATATTGCTTTAATAACTAATCAAATGGATATAATTGCATGTATGGAATTTAACTACAGTTATAGCTATTACCTCATATACTTATTATTCTACACATTGTACATGGATTCCACGGATCACATTAGGAGTTACAAAATGCTATACAATCCAATTTGTGATACACATCTGCTAAAATTCATGTATTTGAACTATAAAATGCTTTACATTTAGTTTTATCACACACACACACCGTTAAATGTTATATGTTAATGAATAATACATTTATTTAATTTTATCGTTATATGAACTCGCATATGAAGTTCATAAGTTATATTTGTTAGATTTAAATTAATAAAGGTTGAATAAAATATTTATTCAAAAGAATAGCGCTTGCGGAGAAAGCTTAAACAGTACTTAATGAATTCATGAGATATACCAATCTTTATGAGATATTTTGTGAGTCTTTCCAGATTTATATTCCCATGCCAATATTATTTACATTATATTATACATGTTTATTTTAAGCAAGATAAGTAGTACATTAGTTGTCCTGATTATTGTAATATTTTACTAAGCAAGAACCCACATTTGCTAAAGTGTCAGCGTATTCTGAATAATCAGAAGAATTGAGGGGGATGATTTGCACTTTAATGTGAAGTAAATTATAATGTTGTTTTAGTATGTTAAAGGCTTTAATCTGTGCTGGTGGTTAATCCGCAGATTATTTTAATTGCCATTTTGTATTTTACACACATTCCTGCGCTGGTGGTTAATCCGCGGAATTGTGTGATTATACGTATGACTTTATGATAGTGTTTAAATACGCAAAACGTTAGTATTATTTAATTCCTACGTGTAGATGAATACATCCACAGGAATATGTTTGCTTCACAGATATAAGTTGGGCAAAGTATTTTAGTTAATCTGCCAAATCATCTTCTTCATTTGTAAGCATAATTTATCGGTTAGATTGATAAATGGCAACAGGACATTCTATTCAAGTACTTCATGATAATTAACTGTTGGTTAATTATTATCTACCGGAGTGTAAGTTTACATTTTCATTTTAATTAATGATTACATTATAGCTAAAACATACAAACATCATATTATTTATTATATTATTATAGGTATACAGTAGGGATTTATTGAATCTGGAAATGACGTTCAATATTTCATAAGTTAATGCTGAATTTAATAATTGTCTCAATATTCATTATATTAGATTGAAATAAGGTATGATTAGGTTTTTAAATACTGTACCTGTGAGATGTATTGAAGAAAGTCTATTGAACCATCATTTAATTATTTTATTTGTTTATTTATGTTTTTATTTAAAATATTGAAATTAACTATTTATTGTTCATAAAGTTTGTAAATAAAAGTTGATTTATAATTAAACTTACTGTGCCGTTGCTATGTGTCATTCATAACATCAGAAATCATAAACTTTGGATAGAGCATACATTATAGAGCATACATTGAATTACATATTATTGTCTACATGATATAAGAATTTATTAATATTTTGAGAAAACATTAAGATGCTTTTCGTCTTTGGTAGTATATGATTGGTAAGGTACAATAAAATCCCATTTACCTTTTCCATCATTGTGGCTTTGCGTAGTTGATTCTAGTATAAAATACAAATTAATTATTAAACTTGTGAACAGATTTATTCAATAATGATATGATTAAATATATTTACCTAACATTTTTAAATTTTCATTCGTCAATACAATAAGAGTCTCAATGATATATTAAATTATAAAAGAACCCAATTATTCATGTTTATTAATTGCAAAGCTTTACCTGGACTAGCATCTGTCTTAGAAATCATATAGATGATTTAAAATTTCATAATTTTATGTGGTTCCACAAATTACGCTATCTTGTACATGGTCGGCCATAGGGTCGCATACCATAAAAATCGCAAATTGAGGTTTAAAAGTGATAAAATTGCACTTATAATTTGTTTAATATGTTTTATAATAATACTATGATAGGTCTTCGCGGTATACCCTGGCTGCGATCAAATAAATTATAAAAAGTTAGGTTAATTCATTAATTTTGTCTGTAGTAAATTGCCCCAGATGTTGATTGTGGTCTTTTGTGCATAAAATAAATAGTATGATATGCTTTTGGATACAGCTCTTAATAGCTGATAATGTGCAATGAGAGTTGATCAGTGACCAAGGTTGTAATTCCTAGTGCACTTACGTTACGTAGTTGAGATTACACAATTTACGGTTACAATTTATAGTGCCGCAACAAGTACGGCATGATGATGGGTAGTTGGAGGGGTGATGGAAGGTTGGTTACCACCTTTGTGAGCCATCAGGGTGGACGGCTCCGGGGATTTTGGTTACAGCTTTTGGCGCCCAACGTGGACGGCACGATGTGTTGTGGTTGCAACTTTTAGCGTCACAATGGGATCGGCCCGAGATGTTGAGGTTATATAGTCATTATAAGTGTGCAAATACAGTTTTAGCACTTTATAAACATGCGATTTGATTAATTGATTGTTGCATAGTGCAATATGGTGATTTGTGAACTGAATTAATTAATGATTGTTGATTGCAATTTTAATTTCTCATATTATAAGAATATTATCATGTGACAAATGCTCTATCATAGTGATAAAATATTGTATGTTTATTGCTATATTTCTCCAGGTTACTTATATAGATTTCTGATGACCATAGCAATCGTATTCTAGGATATACCAATATTTATGATTGAATTGGGAGAAGTTGAAATTATCAAGGGTTTGTAAAGTAGTTGTTATAATATTGCAAATATTTGAAGTGGGGGTTCAGATTATTTTAGTGAGTGTGATATATACCATCTGGGATAGCTATTGGTGGTGAGGATTTAGTGGTTGGTCGGCTTGAACAAGATTTTAATTGATCATTGTTACTAAAACACATATTTTAGAAAAGTAAAAGCTTGGTTTCATAAAATATTAAAATAGTTGTAATAAAATACTCAAAATGAGTGATTCTGAAGAATTTAATTATCCTGAGACAACTCAAGAAATTCCTGATTTTAATTTCCAACAACGGTTTATGATAATGCTTCAACGCATAGAGATTGGAATGAATGAACAGTCTCTAAAAATGAATGAACAGTCTGAAAAATTAAATGAACAATCTCTTTCCCAAAAAGAGATGTTAGAGTCTCACAAAGAGATGACTGTAAAAATGAATGAACAGTCTGAAAAATTAAATGAACAATCTCGTTCCCAAAAAGAGATGTTAATTTCTCAAAAAGAGATGACTGAAAAATTAAATGAACAGTCCATTTCTCAAAAAGAGATGACTGAAAAATTAAATGAACAGACTGAAAAATTAAATGAACAGTCCATTTCTCAAAAAGAGATGACTGAAAAATTAAATGAACAGAATGAAAAATTAAATGAACAGTCTATCTCTCAAAAGGAGATGAATGATAAATTAAATGAACAGTCTATAAAATTAGATAGTTTTGAGAATAAAATGGCTGAAGTTCAGGAATTTGTGAAAGAAAAAATAGAAGCTGCTAGAGTAAAAACAGTAGAGGAATTTAACCAAAAATTTCAATCCTTAGAGAGTAGTTGTAAAGCAGCGAAAGTGGAGTCCGATATCAAATTAGAAGAAATCAAAGCTAATTTCTTCGATTATAAAAAGCACTTAGAAGTTCAAATAGAAGAAATCGGAAATAAGTTTATAACCTACGAGGAAAATTTGGACACTAAATTGAAGGTGCTTGATGTGGCAAGTGAAGACTCAAAGAGTCAGTTGGCCCACATAATTAGTGAAATAAACTATAAAGTTCAAGAAGTAGAGTCTCAATCTGCCAGATCTATTGATGAAATAAAAACTGAAATGGAAAGTAAATTTCAGAATATGAATGAATCTGCAACAGAGAGTAGAGCAAAGTTGGGTAGCATTGAAAAGATTTTAGAGGAAACCATCAATAGGTCTAAAGTCGAAAATAAAGAGTTAAAAAAGACTAATGCTAAATTTATTGGAAACTTAGAAATGATGCAAAAAGAGTTGAAGGAAGTGAGGGACAAAGGTCAAGAGTGGCCAAATGAATCAAATGAGTTTAAAGAAGGGCAGAAACTAGAGGCAATGATTGAAAATCTTCAGCTAAAAATGTTAGAAATGCAAAAGGCTCAAGAGAAAAATAATTTCATTGGTCAAAATACTAAGTATTATGTAGATGGAACGGAGACCTCTGTTAAAGAAGTAGCTGTATCAGATAATAATTTTACTGGTATCCGCACAACTCCCATTCTCCAAAAACCATTGGGAATTGGATCTGTAGCCCATGATGTCAAGAACACAGATATGTCTATGGGTGGATCTACAGCTCTTAAATTTCTAAAGATTAAGCCATTTAAAGGGGAGTATTTGGAAAACCCTTTAGAATTTCTTCAAAATCTGGAAGAATTGTTTACTTTATGACGCATTTTCAGAAAGAGAAAAACTGGCTATCTCCAGCAACCATCTTTATGCTGCTGCAAAAGATTGGTGGCAGTCTTTGTTTGATTGTCCTCAAACATATGGAGATTTTAAACATTTAATAATGTCAAGTTTCTGGGGTGAAGATCGCCAGGATAACATGCGTTATCAAATCACTCGAGAAAAGTATAATGCTAATAAAGGTAGCTCTACTCGATTTTTTCGTGGACAGGCGGTCAAGCTTAAAACTTTAACTGCGTTTCCATTATCTGAGCATCATATAGTTAGGATCTTAAGACATAACTTACCTCGACAGATCGAACAAGTTTTGATAGCTGCGGATAAGTACACAATTGATGAAGTGTCAGAGATCTTAGATGCACTTGAAACAAGTGAATGCGACCTAGAAAACAAATATAGAGGTGGAAAGGAGGCTAGAGCTTCTCATAACTATTCCATGGCTAATGTAAATGTTGCTCCAATAAGAAGTCCTTATCGTGATAAAAGATACGAGAGTAGGAGTCGTAGTTATAGACGACCAAAATTTTATAATAGAGTTAATGGTCAACCTAGTCTAATTAATAAGACCCAAGATAGAAATCAACCTTCTGTTAGTGGAATTAAACTACTTAACAAAAAGGATATTCAAACAAATGTTAAAAATAGTACATTAAACTAGAAGGAGCCTCATGAAAAGTTTCTCATGTTAGCAACTTAAAGAAAAACGAATTCAGAAAATTCTTAAGCTTGTATAATGGACCTTTCATGATTGAAAGTCAGGTGGGAGAGAACGCATTTATGCTCTCAACCCCTGAAGGAATCCGAGGCACCTACAATGCACGTAGTTTAAAACCTGTACCTTCAATAAATTAGGGGGATTTATATTGTAAAATGTTATACCATATTCAAATTGATGATAAGTTATAGATAGGATAATAAAAATAATAATTTGTGATGTACCTTAGTAGAATTTGATTAAAGGGAACTCTAAAGAAAGATAAATTTTTTCCGTAGGGGGGAGTAAACTGTAACCATATATTTTAGTAGAAAATATATTAATTGATGTAACTTATATAAAAATTTCTCTTTCTTCTCTTGGTGATTTGGTTGGCTTGATTCGCATTTGAAAAGATTACTTTCTTATATTATTTTAATAAATTTAAATTTGCTTCATTCCATATGCTAACTCATATCAAAACGTTTAACTTTTTAAAAATTTACAACACATAAAAATTTGGTAAAATATTATTAAAAATAATATTTTGTTTTATTTGTTTAAAAATGATCTTAAATTATTATTTCTATTAAATTTACATAACCATTTATTCAGTTAAAATAAATTATTAAATAAATACAGCAATTGCGTAGGCGTCTCAATGTAATAAAAGAAAAGAGCGCGAATTTCTAGGAGAATATCGTCTGTTAGTTTGTCTTTTGGTGGGAAGAAGAACAGAAATGGTCAAGGCAAATAGTGTAAATTTGCTGAGCTTATTTTGAAACCATTAATAAGTGAATAAATTACCACAAAATTTGTTATAAACATAAAATAACTTAGTGTTATCTAATTAAGATGGATCACTAAATTTAAAGATCTTTTCAAGTCGGTCGGCCAACTGAATCAAATCACCGGTAGCGTTTCCAATATTACATTTTTTGAAATGTCGGAGCTTCCCAGTTTAAGTTTGAAAGAATTAAACACAAGAATTTGGTATGTTTTGAAATATTTATTATTCTACAATTTGGAAAATTTAAATCAGTGTTTTAATTACAGAAGTTTTATGAAAATGAAAATTTGTTTTTTTAAAAAAAAAAAGAAAAAGTTTAAGTTAAAATAAAGTAAAGCGTTAAAGCTATCAAAATATTTAATATTTCCGTTTTTTAATTCTGATAAAATATAATATTGATTGATATTTAACTTTACAATGCCATTAATATTTGCTAATTAATTTGTTTAACGCTTGGATCATAAACATTTTTCAAATAATTAATCAAAGTTTTTTTATAATTGTATCGTCTATTTAAAAATGAATAAATTAATTGCTGTAATTGGTTATTCCTGGATTAACGCAATGGATAAATAAATACTTGCATGGATAGGATAAACTTGGAACACTTTTGATAGAGAGATGTAGGGATTAATAACTTTATGAAAAACATTTTCATTTAAATTCTGTGTATCCTGTTTTAAAATTGTTTCATGTTTGGAGAGCCACGCAAATCGTTAATCTAATATTGCTTTAATAACTAATCAAATGGATATAATTGCATGTATGGAATTTAACTACAGTTATAGCTATTACCTCATATACTTATTATTCTACACATTGTACATGGATTCCACGGATCACATTAGGAGTTACAAAATGCTATACAATCCAATTTGTGATACACATCTGCTAAAATTCATGTATTTGAACTATAAAATGCTTTACATTTAGTTTTATCACACACACACACACCGTTAAATGTTATATGTTAATGAATAATACATTTATTTAATTTTATCGTTATATGAACTCGCATATGAAGTTCATAAGTTATATTTGTTAGATTTAAATTAATAAAGGTTGAATAAAATATTTATTCAAAAGAATAGCGCTTGCGGAGAAAGCTTAAACAGTACTTAATGAATTCATGAGATATACCAATCTTTATGAGATATTTTGTGAGTCTTTCCAGATTTATATTCCCATGCCAATATTATTTACATTATATTATACATGTTTATTTTAAGCAAGATAAGTAGTACATTAGTTGTCCTGATTATTGTAATATTTTACTAAGCAAGAACCCACATTTGCTAAAGTGTCAGCGTATTCTGAATAATCAGAAGAATTGAGGGGGATGATTTGCACTTTAATGTGAAGTAAATTATAATGTTGTTTTAGTATGTTAAAGGCTTTAATCTGTGCTGGTGGTTAATCCGCAGATTATTTTAATTGCCATTTTGTATTTTACACACATTCCTGCGCTGGTGGTTAATCCGCGGAATTGTGTGATTATACGTATGACTTTATGATAGTGTTTAAATACGCAAAACGTTTAGTATTATTTAATTCCTACGTGTAGATGAATACATCCACAGGAATATGTTTGCTTCACAGATATAAGTTGGGCAAAGTATTTTAGTTAATCTGCCAAATCATCTTCTTCATTTGTAAGCATAATTTATCGGTTAGATTGATAAATGGCAACAGGACATTCTATTCAAGTACTTCATGATAATTAACTGTTGGTTAATTATTATCTACTGGAGTGTAAGTTTACATTTTCATTTTAATTAATGATTACATTATAGCTAAAACATACAAACATCATATTATTTATTATATTATTATAGGTATACAGTAGGGATTTATTGAATCTGGAAATGACGTTCAATATTTCATAAGTTAATGCTGAATTTAATAATTGTCTCAATATTCATTATATTAGATTGAAATAAGGTATGATTAGGTTTTTAAATACTATACCTGTGAGATGTATTGAAGAAAGTCTATTGAACCATCATTTAATTATTTTATTTGTTTATTTATGTTTTTATTTAAAATATTGAAATTAACTATTTATTGTTCATAAAGTTTGTAAATAAAAGTTGATTTATAATTAAACTTACTGTGCCGTTGCTATGTGTCATTCATAACATCAGAAATCATAAACTTTGGATAGAGCATACATTATAGAGCATACATTGAATTACATATTATTGTCTACATGATATAAGAATTTATTAATATTTTGAGAAAACATTAAGATGCTTTTCGTCTTTGGTAGTATATGATTGGTAAGGTACAATAAAATCCCATTTACCTTTTCCATCATTGTGGCTTTGCGTAGTTGATTCTAGTATAAAATACAAATTAATTATTAAACTTGTGAACAGATTTATTCAATAATGATATGATTAAATATATTTACCTAACATTTTTAAATTTTCATTCGTCAATACAATAAGAGTCTCAATGATATATTAAATTATAAAAGAACCCAATTATTCATGTTTATTAATTGCAAAGCTTTACCTGGACTAGCATCTGTCTTAGAAATCATATAGATGATTTAAAATTTCATAATTTTATGTGGTTCCACAAATTACGCTATCTTGTACATGGTCGGCCATAGGGTCGCATACCATAAAAATCGCAAATTGAGGTTTAAAAGTGATAAAATTGCACTTATAATTTGTTTAATATGTTTTATAATAATACTATGATAGGTCTTCGCGGTATACCCTGGCTGCGATCAAATAAATTATAAAAAGTTAGGTTAATTCATTAATTTTGTCTGTAGTAAATTGCCCCAGATGTTGATTGTGGTCTTTTGTGCATAAAATAAATAGTATGATATGCTTTTGGATACAGCTCTTAATAGCTGATAATGTGCAATGAGAGTTGATCAGTGACCAAGGTTGTAATTCCTAGTGCACTTACGTTACGTAGTTGAGATTACACAATTTACGGTTACAATTTATAGTGCCGCAACAAGTACGGCATGATGATGGGTAGTTGGAGGGGTGATGGAAGGTTGGTTACCACCTTTGTGAGCCATCAGGGTGGACGGCTCCGGGGATTTTGGTTACAATATATACTTTTAGCTTTGGCAGAAACTAAATGTTGAGTCAAATTTTTGTGCCAAGACATCTAAAAATAAAAAAAAAATTATATAGCTTAATTTTGTTGTGAATAAATTGTTGGTAATATTTTACAATGCCATAATTTTACATAAGAGCTGCTATATCAATATTTTATCTGTTTCCAGTTGTAAAATAAATTTCATACAACCTAAATAATAAGAGTTTTAACTTAAATAAATATTTAAGATGCTAAAGTCTTTAAATATTTAAATAGCTGCTACGTTAAATGATAAATAATACATTTTCAAGTTAACATTATTAACTTATTCGTAATTTAAATTGTTAAAATGTTTCAAAAAGTTTGTATTAATTTTTAAAGTTAAAAAACCAGTTTCAACCCCTATATTTTGGTTTACTGGTACCTAAAATTAAAGTTGTAATATTTTAATTTATTTTTAATGTTAACATTTAATATTCTAGTTAAATATTTTAGACTAATTTAATTAGAAAAAGTTTAATGAAGCTAGTAATTGAAGTTAGAATTTTAAAGTAGTGAATAAATAAATATTGTATGAAGGAATAAAGATTATACTTATTTAATGTTATTTATTTTTAAAATATTTTCAAAATCAGTTCTGGGATATTTATTTAAATTTAAAAAAGCAATAAATAAAGGTATTAAATTGCATTAATATTTGTTTTATTTAATATAAATTTTAATTATGTAATATTTTCATTTTTATCCTGGTGTAATTTTTAATTGGTTTTGTTTACAATCAGGAAGTGTTTTAAATTAATTTCAAGTGTCCATTGATTAATCTGGCTTGCACTGAGTGGCAATACATATAGAGAGTTTTATCTGTTTTAATATCAGTTATAAGCAAGCATAGGAAATGGTAATCATGTGATGAAGATATTTAGAAGATGAATAAAAAAATAGTAGTTGTATTAGATCTTTTAAAAGAAAATGTAACTTTAATATCATATGTTTACAATATCAACCTTCTTTTACTTATGCTAGAATGAGTGGATGTTTCTCCTCTTCATTTATTAGTATAATATTACTTTGTATTTTACTACATTTTATTATAATGCTCCCCTGATATGCCTTTGTACTTTGGCATATGTTATGCACACACTGAGCATAATCTTTGTCAAGTGTTAGCTAATGTGAAATGTATTAGTTTATACTTGCAGTGTGTCTCTCCCTCTTTCTTTAGATTACAAAATGACTTGCCCAATATGTTAGCTATCGATCAATAAAAGGGTTTAGATAGATTGTCTAGGATTTACATGTTGTATGATTCTTTTCATTATTCTCTGTCTCTCTCACACTCTCCCTTTCTATAGGTTACAATATATATGTAATATATAAATCCTGTGTATTTACATGAGTGTATAATTATGGTCAAATTCAGATGGGAATGTATGTTTACTCTTCTATTATATTAATGTTATTCTTAAAAAACACTTGAAAGCAAAATTCATTATCTAATATTTATTTGGTGAACAAATAAATACTCCTTTCTCATCTTCAATCTAAGACTTGGATTTGAATGAAGTAATAAAATATTTCGATTATTACAAAAACATGTTATTAATAATAATAGTTTATATATTTTAATCAAAATTTTATATAAGAGAAGTCTCATTTTAAAGAATTTTTACATGTAAAAATTTACAATTTAAGATAAATTTGAAATTAATAATTTTAAAAATATTTAAATTTTCTAGTATTTATTTTTATGGTAATGATTATGTTGCTTTAGTTTTATTATTTTTTTATACGCTAACTTTATACAGAGAATAAAATAATTTATCTTTACTATATAATTTATTGTTATGAGTAAAGTTTATGAATGCTTTATCTCTGTGAATGTAATATATATACAAGTACTAAAACTATAGTTTTACTAATAATAAAAATACTGTAATGCTTAGCATGTTTTCAACAGATAATTGTCATAGACATAGCAGTGCTTGTAACAGAGGTAAAGAGAAAAAGTTTCTGTTTAAAAGCTAAAAAAATTAGCATATTATTTACATAGTACATTAATTAGTTAGAGCAAGCCACTTTTTAGAAAGAGGAATGCAGGATATGTCAAGCCTTCTTGATCTGTCACTTAGTGCCATTGTGTTCCAAGCAAACAATATTAAAACATGTAGGCTCAAATCAATGTCCGGATTTAGTGAAATGTTAAAAAAAACAGAGTTAGTGCCTGAATGTGTTTTTTTCCCAGTTATACATGTATTTCTTCTGAGTCAATCAGGTAGGCAGGTTATGCATAAAATATCATTGTCGCATATCAATAAACAATAGGTTAACTCTCTTTCTGCTAAAAAATCCAAAAAAAAAAAAAAAACATAATTTAACAAAATCCAATTCTCTCTTTTTAAATTATATTTTATAAAAGATCAAAACTATTAAATTTATTTAATAATTGTGCTCTACCGATGATGAAACCATCACACATATCACTAAGCCAGGTGAGGGCATTCATCAGTGAAAGCATTTCTTTCGACTACAGAGAAGCATGGATAATTCAAAATGCTATCAAAACTGGAATTTTTTCCAAAAATTAGAGTAGCTACCTTCTTCTCATTTGCAACATGGCTAACAAGGTGTAAATTGATATTTAGCCATCAGAACCTAAATGTCATGGAAACATTTTAAAGTCTTTTAACGGGTTTTTGCATCAGAGATCAAATGTTAGCCCCAGAATGGTTTCACAAACTATCTTGGGAGTTGATTAACTTCAAAGGACTGAATGTACCATAGACTCCAAAGAAAAACAATCATTGTCTAAATCAAAGCCATGGGAAGAAGGTCTCTCATGCAAAGCCTAATGAATAAAGTGAACATTACCCATCAGAAGTAATGACAAGATGTTGAATAGCTATCAATAATTCAAACTGTTGAAGACAGGGAGATGGAGCAGTACTCCATCACAGAACTTACTCTAATGGATTAACTCAGCTGATAACCAAAGATTTTGGTTTGTATTTATACTCAAGATTCTAGATGTGTATTTAGCTCTATTTAATTCAATGTAATTATATACTGTTTGCAATGTACATTACAGATTGAATGTCAAATAAATTTACTTTTGGAAAAAAAAACTATTAATTCATTTTATATATATGTATATATAAGATTTATGATGTAATACTAAACATATATACCTTCGTAATCTAGTATACACATCTTTGTGGAACTTGAAAATTTATTTCAGACAAATAAGCAAACCCAAGCACGTTAAAAAATTTTTAAATAGCTGTGTTACAGCTACCATAACTAAATACAATTGTAGGGCAGTAAATTAATATCTTCTAAATTAGAGAGAAACTTAAACTAAGGGTGATAACATTTTACTGGCATAAGTATATATATATATGTTCACTGGAGGGAACTGATAGCTCCAATCAAACTTTAATTTATAAGTGTCGAAAGAGAAAGAATTCAAAATCTCTATCGGAAAGTCCTCATCCCCAGACCAATTGGTTTTGAGCTTATGACTCACCTCAGTGAGGACCTAGGAATCCAGACACTAGATCTAAAATACCAACTTAAAAGCAAGTTACATAATTTGTGACTTGTTTTATTAATTAGTATATATATATTTACACACTATTCAAATAAGAACTAATAATTAATTTTAATTAATTCTATATAAGTCATCTTTAATATTCAGTAAAAGAAAAAAAACTTAAAATTAGCTTATAAAATATGATAAACTGAATGTAGACTAAACTAGAAGTTTTAGCTACTAACTATGTAAGATTTGTGACTAATACTTTGTCAGATTCTGTTACTGAAAGTGAAATAAAAATAATAGTTATTTAAGTTATATATTTGATAGTGAAACTAAAAATAGTAAAACTGATTGAATTTTTTTATATTAACGATGAATCAAATAAAATTATAAATTAATAATTTTTTTAGAAAAATCACATCAAATCACATATTAATTTAATAATTTTCTTAAAGCAAAAAACTAAAAATATTTAAGCAGAAATTCAATTCCCAATTAGAGGCATTGCAAAATTAAAAAATAATATTCAAGCAAATGAAAATATTTTAAATAAAATTTATTATTTAGGAAAAAGAAAAATATATTATTTTTGTAAATCAGATAAAATTTTGATTAAATTTTTTAGATATGATGTTTTTTAATATGTTTCTATATAATTTTTCAAATATATAATATGTTTAATGATTTTTATATTATACATGTTAGTATCACCTTTAATTTATTATATCAAATGTGTCATATTATTTAGAAATAATATTTACCAAAACCTCCCCAGAATTTTTCCTAATACTGTAAGTTCCCTAATTGTATTGTTGGTTTGTCAATTTAAATGTACCATATTACTATATAAACATTTTGATATATAGCAATGCAACATAGTTAAACTTTATTAAATTTAGTTATTTACTTTTTGGTTTATAGTATCAATTTTAATTCATGTTATTTTTTTCTTTTAACATTATATAAATAGATAAACTATTTTGATGTATTTCTAACAAAATGATGTAAATTAAACTAATTAGTATTTCTAAAACTAAGAGAAATGTGAATGCAATAATAATTGCTAATTTATATAAATACTGTAAAAGGTCTACCCATCCCTCACATATGTACATATAAATGGATTATTCTCCTCTACATGAGGGGTCAGAATGACTAATATGTCAACATGGGTAGGATGACAACCTTGGCACTAGCATGGGATTTGAACATTCCATCATCAGATTTTCAATGAAATGGAAGGCTGAAGAATTATGGATTGGAACAGTTTGAAGCCTGTCCATTAAAGTATGAAGATTGGCTATCTTAATATAAAGCTGAGCACTGATTGTATATATGTGTGGAGATAGTAATCTAGACCAACTGACGATTGCTGGTTTAGCATGAAGTACGTATATTGGTGATTATTTATCTTTTCAACATGTGATCAGGTGGGCCAGCAATATGAGATAGCACTGAGAGTAGAGTGAGTCGTGTGAAAGTCTGAGTTCGAATCCCACATATATTACATATATAAATGCAGGTTTAAGTCTGTACAATGTACTAATTCATTTGAAAATTAATAAATTATTTACTTTAAAAAGTATTTACCATATATTAGCAAAGCTTTAAAAGAGATTTTAAAAGAATTTTAACAGACATTAAAGTAATGAATGAATTTGCTTGTGAAAATGCTGTTATATTTAAAATTAAAAATAATAAAATAATTAATTAAATTTAATGATGATTATATATTATTCTAAATTGTATTTTTAAGACAAAAAATTTTGGTTGCAATTCAAAAGTGTTTTGTGTGTGTGTGTGTGTGTGTATTGTAAATATGAAAGCTTTTAGTTAGTTTTCATATATTTAAATATATAAATAAAACATTATATTGAACTGCCAAAGAATAGAAAAATAAAATCAAAAACAATCAAAGTCAACAACACATATCCCTAAGAGAAAAACATTTATATTTTTAGATGCCCATTTGCTCTCTGCTCATGACTGCTAACTCCACACATGACAGACATCAATGAAAACATTTGATTCCACTCAGCTTTTTAAAAATGCAGGTTTAAAATGTTAATGAATTACATCACACACATATAAAAAAATATTGAATCACGAACAAAGAGCTAAGATTATATTCAAGTAATAAAAATCATTTAATTAACAACAATACTTAATTAATATACAGATTGGCAATATATATTGATTTCGATATTTTTATTATTTGACAGAATTAATGATTTCAACAAATTTTATTTTACAAATATATAACTAAATTACTCCAAATTCACAACTGAAACAGACTAGTCAAGAAAATAAACTGTAAAATATTACTAATGGTTTCCCTACTACAAGCAGACTTTGCAAGTGTAAAGAACTACAAAATAACAACATATTTAAACTAAACATTACCCACAATTCCACTTCCCATACATCCTTAATATTAAAAGAACTTTTGTGAATTTGGGGTTATTTTGATTATTTATTGATTAGTTTAGCTTTATGCTTTTATTGTTTAAATAGGTATCTGTATATTTTAGAAATATCAAATATTTTATTTAATATTCAATATTATTAAAAGTAAACAGTAATTTAAACAAAACATTTTTAAATAAAAAATTTCAAAGTGCTTATTTTTTCTCCCTTTTGCTGGTGGCTTTTTATATAAAAAGTTTTTTTATATTACTTATTATTCTAGAGATTTTTGCTTTATGTTTTGTTGGATTACTTTTTGTTTCAACTGGACACATCCTTTGATCATTTCCTCTCATGAAACAGTTTTATTCATGCTTGAAATGTAGATTGCATTTTTCAACATCTTTTTTTGGTTGGATATTTGAATATGAAGTGAGTTTTTTTTCTTAATGATTTTTACATCACATTTTAGCAAAATCAGAAGATTATTCAAGTAGTTACTTAACTGTCAATTTTTACTGAGAGATGGCCAACAAACTGTAAAGACTTACCACCAGCTCTGAGTTAATAAAAGTTCTGATAAAGAACTAACAAATAAATTAAGTCTCTCTAGACTAACTGGAACTATTAATATCTTTTTTGAATCTGATAGTGATTTACATACTGCCAAATTCGAAACAAGTTAATACATAGAGCAACATAGTTTAGAAGCAAGCTACCATTTTTTAAGTAACTGCAATTAAAAAATTTGGTAATTAGTCAATTGACTCTTTATCAAAATATTTTTTAAATGAAAAATATCTTTCAGAAGTTTAACATTAATATAAATAAAATATACTTGTATATTTTGTCTTAAAATTAAATTTATGAGACAGATAAAATAGATAATTCTTTTTTTTTTTTTAATGAAAGAATTTTACCCTTTTACTCCATCATATGAATAATAAAAATATTACAGTTCTAATTATCTTTATTTTTAATTACATAATCGTTTAACTACCTTTATAAAAGATTCTAAAGAAAATAATATAATCACTTTATATAAAAAAGTTTTTTTTAAAGCAAATTTAAAAAAAATTAGTTTGTTATCTGTGTACAATCACATAAAGGCTGAATGTCTATCCCTACCAGTCAAAGTAATTTAAATTTTTGCTAATATCAAAAAGTATTATTAAGGGCTATGGGACAGAATTTCTTTTTTTTTTTCTCTTGGAATGACAAAAGATTACAAATAGTGAGTTTTGGTATCATTATTGATTTTTTAATTTTAAATCTTTTCTTTTTTCCTTACAATTTAGCATCAATATCACGTGATATTTGTTATGATTTCAACCATTTTGATTTATCATTGTAAGGATTAACCAATTCAGATATTGATCAACTTATTACTTTCTATCTTGCATATGCCAAATTTTATCAGGTATGATATGTTTGCATGATGTTATTAGTTGGTACATCAGATGTTTGGGGAAAATCAACACAAATAAATTAAAAATTGAGATTAAAGTAATAAATAATAAAAAATAGAGACATATATCACATGTCCCCACTTTTTTTTTAAGCTTGTAAAATATAAACAAAGAGCTTTGTTAACTGCTCAACAATCTTTGCGATAAATGCTTAGCAAGGGAAAGCATTTAAAATATCTCTATCAGAAACCACCCCCCACCCCCAGATCAATGGTTGTGTGCTTTCGTACTCCTCAGTGAATTGCTAGGAAAGTTTCAGACACTAGA